>VZQC01006754.1:1682066-1769120 GCA_009823505.1 Rhizomys pruinosus
TTTTTTTTTTTTCATTTTTAGCTATAAGTGATAATCCATGAGTACAAGCATCCTTCATGCAAAACCTATCTGCAGGCTGTTGTGCCCAAACACCTACAGCCCCACCATCCAGTGGGGGGTGACAGGTTGTTTGTTCAATCAAGTTGATCAAATGAGTGTCCAGACTACATTGCTGTAGTTTCACCATTCACCCCAATCGCAGCCCTTACATTCTACCACGCCCCCTCTTCCGCAGGTTGTTCCCTAGGCTTAGAAAAGGGGCACAGGTGTATGAGAGGTAAAACAGTCCACTCTCTCTGGAGCTGTTGACTTGGACTCTGGTCAATTCTGGCTGTTTCCTTTCATGGGCTGACAGTTTGTCCAGGAATAACCTTTCGATCCTGGCCTGGCGCGTTATGGCGTCTCCCACACACGTTCTTCTTAAAAGGCAAAGGAAATTAGGTCTCAGAAAGGGGTTGTCTTCCCAGACACATGGAAGACTATTTTTTCAGGATTATTGCCATTGGGTGAGCCATTTGACTACTTCCAGTCATTGATGAATACATGAAATTACATATGTATTTCTAGACTATGTTGATAGATACATAGATAGATGATAGAGATGACAGATGATAAATATACAATGGTATAGATAGATGATAGTTGATATACAGGTAGGTGATAGATGATAGAAGATAGATGGATAGATAGATAGATAGATAGATAGATAGATAGATAGATATAGATGAGAGAGATAGAGAGATAGATGGAAATCATCATAAAATTACTAGCCTGTGCATTAAGAGCTGACACAAGCAAATCTTGACACTGACAGAGAAATCTATAGATAGATAGATAGATAGATAGATAGATAGATAGATAGATAGATAGACAGATGTAGATAGATGATAGATATTGATGATAGATTATAGATAACTTTTGAAAAATCTAGCAAAGAATAGATGACATTTATTTGTACTATTATAACTTTTCTGTAAATCTCAAAATACATTTACTTCATCTTGGCTAGAAGGCAAAAACTGTATACAGAATTCCACTTACAGAAGTATTCCCCCTCAGCCCAACTGCCCTGACTCCCACCTTGGAATACTAATAAGGTTGACACAGGACTCACAGTTAGAGAGTGGCATCAGCTTGGCACCTCATCAGATTGCTCAGGCAAATCCTTTGTCAGCTCTGTCCTTCAGCATTGTGATAACGAATGAATGTTGACGTGAAATAATCACTCAGACAGATATAAAATATCTTTTGAAAATGTACCATGTGCTGGAACTTTGGTGTTCCTCTGACTGTCATGGAAACAGAAATTTAATATAGAAATCAAATATAAAACAAATTATTACCTGTGTAGTGTTCTGAAGGAGAAAACATACACAAGGCATTAAACTAAGAGATCTAGACTATGAAGAACTGAGTTTGGGGAGCTCAGAGACTGCTTCTGAAGAATCCACCATAAAGCTGTGATGTAAATGCAAGCTAGGTGTTGTCTGGTTTAAAAGCAGATGGGGGAAGAAACTTCTATGTGCAAGACTAGGGTGAGGGACTAGTCTTATTTCTTAGTATCTGCTAGGAATCAATAGAATTTAAGTCTGAGAGAGGGAGACAGTGCTCTTGGGCCTGTAGTACCAGACTGGATCAAAAAATATAAGAGGCACACAGTGATGAATGCTGTATCTCAATAAAATTATCTTCCAAATCTACTATTCTACTTAGAAGGTATTTATATGTGCACATTGGACTTTAAAACAGAATTGAAATCCCACAATCTATTACAATATGGCTCAGAATATAAGTTTCTGGTTCAGTGAAGTTACTCAGAAGGACTTGTTGAGCATTAAGTATATTCATTATTCTGGAGCTCTACAGTCTAACAACTACATCTGATAAAAGCTTGCTATATTACAAAAGCCCTGGAAGCCACTATAAAATTACTACCCTGTACTTTAAGAGCTGGCACAAGCAAATCTTGACTCTGATAGAGAAATCTATCAACAGTGGCAGAAAGGAAACTTGTTCACAGAATAGAATGTACAGTGGCTGCAAAATCATTTAAAGCTATAGTAGACTAAGCTCTAGTGTAAACACTGAAAATTATCCCCTGGCTGGAAAATTAGCAATGTTATCTAATATCCCAGGTCTGTAAATCAGAAATGTAGATTCATTCATGATACATTATAATTCCAAAACAGTCTCTAAAACAGTAAATTCCTCTCCCTTTGGGACTAGTGTCACATTGATTATAAGAGAAAAGCATATGCCTGCATGGTAGATCAACAAGAAATTTGTGTTCCTAGAATATGGGACAAAGTTGGTCAATAGCTTTCAATCAGATTACACTAAGACAATGGGCTTTATGGCCTTTTAATAGGAGTCTGTGTCTAGACTTTATCTTTCTCTGTGGTCAGTGAGCCTTCTCACCTAATCTCCTATTGTATTGTAATAGGGCAAATTTACAGGAAGAAGCCACCTGTCAGTGTCTGCTTGCTCAGAGAAAGGCAGTATCTACAAGCAGAAATAGGGAAAGGTTTTCATGTGGGACGGCAGGGCTTTGACTCCTTGACTCCTTTGCAAATTGTTAAACAGGCTTTTTATAGCAACTATCATGGCAGAGTATGGAAAGGGTCCTAATAAACAGGATGGAGAACACGCCTCTAGCCCCAAGTTCATGTCACAGTAAGAACTTATCCTTGAAAAATGGGAAAGGGGGCTGGAGAGATGGCCTAGCGGTTAAGAGCACCGACTGCTCTTGCAGAGGACCCGGGTTCGATCCCCAGCACCCACATGGCGGCTGAGAACCGTCTGAAACTCCAATTCCAGGAGAACTCCAGTTCCAGGGGAATCCGACACCCTCTTCTGACTTCCGCGGCATTGCACAACACGGGTGCACAAACCTACATACAGACAGTACATTCATACACATAAATAATAAATAAATGAATAAAAATATTTTTAAAAGGGTTTAAAAAAAGAAAAATGGGAAAAAAGAAATGTATCTCCATGATATTTGCATATCGTTGTTGATTGCAGTGCTATTCTGAATAGCCAAGTTATTGAATAAACCCGGATGACTGGATGAGTTACTCTTTGTTGCTTTGATAGAACACTGTAACCAAAAGCAACTTATAGATAAAAGCATTTATTTGGGGTTATGGTGCTAGAGGGATGAGTCCATCATAGAGGGAGGACACGGCAGCAGGCAGACACAGCACGAAGCTAAGAGAGCACATCTTCAACTGCAAAAGCAAGCAGAGAGTAAACTGGAAGTTGGACAAGGCTATGAGCTCTCAACTCTGCCCCCAGTCATGTGCTACCTCCAGCAAGGCTTCACCTCCTACAGATTCCATGACCTCCCCAAACAGTGCCACCAACTGGAAACCAAGTGTTCAAATACTAGACACTGTGGGGGACATTTCTTATTGAAACCATCACAATGACCATCAACAGAAGAATGGATAAAAAACATGTTAGATATACACAATATCTATTTAGCCATAAAGAAGTATATAATTTTAGGAAAAAGGATGTACCTGTGGATTGCCACATTAAACAAATTAAGTCAGAATCAGATAGAAAAATAACACATATTTTCTCTCATCAGTTTTATAAACATACATAAATCATATGTGTATAATGACATGGAAGCCACCTGCGGCTTCTTTTGTGCTCAATTATCTGCTTGTTTGTTTAAGCCGAAACCTGCCCCCAGGCAAGATTTGCCCACCTGGAGATCAAAGGCACTCACTTGTTCTCATACGTGTGATGTTATTGAACAGGAGGCACCGGGTCTGAAACCAGGCCCTGAGATATGATGTCACTCTGGGTATAAAAACAGAATGTTGTGAATAAATAAACGGGTCCTTCTTTCCACCAGACAGGGACCTCCGGCCGTTATTATCGTGCATGTAATTTTAGCCCATCAGGCTAATGCAGTCTTGGCTAGAGGAATTTGGCTGGGGAAAATCAAGCAGATGCCAGCCTGAGACATCAGTGACTGCCAGGAGCACTGACACTGGTGTGTAGTGAGTGAGTGCTGGCAGGATTTAGGGTGTAGAGCACTGAACAGGCAACAGTCTGGCATTGGGCTATAAGGTGCCTAGCAGGCAGCAGCCTGGAGGATCTGGGAGTGCCAATAGGGCATTGCCCCATGTAGATGTTAGATGAGACAGGTGGGCAGTGGAAAGGCTGTCACCCTTTGACCCCAAGGCTTAGGACAGCTGCTGGCGGCTGTCTTGCCTTTTTCCTTTTCCCTGTCATCCAGTGGATGAGGTTTGTGCGTTCACTTCCACATGTGGCAGAGTGATACCACAGGAAGTAAAAGCAAAACTTTCTAGTCGAATGACAGGGTGGAAGATAGAAAGGAAAGAAGAAGATGGCCAAAGTATGTCATATATTTGTATAAAACACAACACTATGGACAATGAATATGCACCAATTCTAAGAACAGGGTTTCATGATATGTAGAAATGTTCATCGTATTATGTGGAGTACAAATAGCATTAGAATTTTCTGTTCAATTCTCACTTAAATGATAAAAGAATATACTAGGTAAGACACTTGGAATAAACAACTTAGCAAGAAAGAAAGAAAGAAAGAAAGAAAGAAAGAAAGAAAGAAAGAAAGAAAGGAAGGAAGGAAGGAAGGAAGGAAGGAAGGAAGGAAGGAAGGAAGGAAGGAAGGAAGGAAGGAAGGAAGAAAGGAAGAAAGGAAGAAAGAAAGAAAGAAAGAAAGAAAGAAAGAAAGAAAGAAAGAAAGAAAGAAAGAAAGAAAGAAAGGAAGGAAGGAAGGAAGGAAGGAAGGAAGGAAGGAAGGAAGGAAGGAAGGAGGAAAATGTGTCTCCTAACTGAACACATTCCCAGATATAAGAGCAGAACTTCTGTGGATCAGATGAAGGAAAATTCTAACTGAGCTCTCATGGAAGTTTTACAAAGTTCCATATCTGAATCAAAGTCTATTTCTCCCAAGTCCTGACCCTCAGGACCCTTACTGTTTTCCTCTAGGATGTCTTTCCACCATACAGTCCTTTCTTTTTTTTTTTTTCTCAACATTTTTTTTTTATTGATGCTTTGTGCATTTCATACATCATTTTCCAATTCAGTTCAGGCATATCTCCCCTTCCCTTCACCCCCACCCCCACCCCAACCGAGATCATGCATTCTGCCATGACTGTCCTGCATATCTCTCTCAGTTTTTTTTTTCCATTTTTTAACTATAAGTGATAATCCATGAGTATAAGCATCCTTCATGTATAACCAATTTGCAGGCTGTTGTGCCCAAACACCCACAGCCCCACCTTCCAGCGGGGGGTGAGGGGTTGTATGTTCAATCAGGTTAATCAAATGAGGGTCCAGACTACATTGCTGTAGTTTCACCCTTCACCCCAATCGCAGCCCTTACATTCTACCACGCCCCCTCTTCCGCAGATTATTCCCTGGGCTTAGAAAAGGGGCACAAGTGGATGAGAAAGATGGAGCAAAGATCTGAATAGAGACTTCACACAGGAGGAAATAGAGATGGCCGAGAAACATCTTAAGAAGTGTTCAGCATCTCTGACAATTAAGGAAATGCAAATTAAAACCACTTTGAGATATCACCTTACTCCAATAAGACTGGCTAGGATCAAGAACACAAATGATAGCAAGTGCTGGAGAGGTTGTGGAGAAAGGGGAACACTCATCCATTGCTGGTGGGAATGTAAACTTGTACAGCCACTATGGAAATCAGTGTGGAGAACCCTTAGAAGACTCAAAACGAGCCTTCCATTTGACCATACAGTCCTTTCTAAGGTCCAACACGGAAGCTGCTTTTCCTGCTCCCAAGGCCCAGCCCTCCAAGTATCAAGCCTCTGTAATCCCTTGACTCTTATTATTTTTCCCTAGTTTTTATTATTTCACTTTATGTCCAGACTTCAGGCTAGCATTACTTCACTTAAACATCACAGCATCATCTCTGCTCTATGAAACAGGAAAATAAAATAAACAGAAATTAAGTGTTTTGTTAAAATTAACTAAGCTACCTTGTCAGTACAAGACAACAAGTTTTAATAATTACAGCTTAGATTTCAAAGATTTTCAAACACATATTTTCAATGAACAAAAAACTGATTGTACAGTGTAGCCAGGTCTGGGTGTATTTTACCAACTCCAAGAGTTAACACCATGATAAATAAGATTCAGTAGAATGTAGCAAGTACAAGCATTTATTTCCCAAGTTTAACATTATTTCTACACTTATGACTTCTTGTTTCATAAGCATAGCAAGAAGCTTATAAAAGAAGACATGAAGAGCATAACTAAGAGGTTTCATTATTGAGAAAGGCACGCAATTTGCCATGATATACTTAGCCTCCAAGAAACTAAATTCAAAGTTTCTCAGCATATCTTTCTCCTCATCTTTGAACCAGGAAGAAAGTTTTCTTTCCAGAACATACACAATGGTTGTCTCTCTGATTTCAGTATCTGCACATCATTTTCTGTTGACACACAGTAGTAATTACTGGGCTGAAGAAGAATCATATGGAGATAACTGGTGACAGTAATGTTATACTAAGGTAACATTTGCAAAGTCAGTTCCACAGACCTCCCATAGAATGAAACACTAATTACGACACGAAAGAGGAAAGGCCAGTATAGTCCAGCAGTACTGGAGCATAGAATGCCAAGAGACTTTCTAAAATTATACGAGGCAACATACAATGAAATTTTCACTTCTTAATGGCTGTACCCTCCCAGACCTCAGGTACTGCTTCCGAGCCAGCCTGGAGTCCGAGGTAGAATGTCCCTGAAACAAAGACTGTGACTGGGAGTCAGAGTGGCAACCTGAGAATAGTTACCTGGAAAAGTAAGAATAAGTGATGAAGACAAAGGAAATACAGAATGAAACTGAAGCCTGACTCTCTAGATAGAGAGGAAGCTAGATATTGCTTCATGGGGAAAGCAATATCTAGCTTCAAACCAAAGTCTTGATCATGAAAATGAAAGCACTCAAGAATCTGGAAAATAACTAAAGATTCCCATCTAAGAGAACAATAAAAGTGAAGGCCAAACCTTGAAAAAGACCCATCATTCTCTATTCCCTGACCATGGGAATGATGCTACCAGATACCTCCTGCTCCTGATACCAAATCTTCGCCTCCATGATGGACTATATCCCCTGGAACTGTAAGCCAAAATAAATCCATCCTCCCTGCCCCACCAAAAAGACCCTGAAGTATCTGGATATTTGAATATTTTAATATAAAGACCAGTCTTCCCAAAGAGGAATATTTAAAAAGAATAGCATACCAAGCTAAAGCTCAAGCCTTTTCATAGCTAGGGACAATAGAATAAGGCCAATGTGAAAGTGTATTAACTCATTAGTTCCTGAACCAAACCTTGCTGCCCCTGGGTCTTCTACTGACTTATCTGAAACTTGGCACTATTTAATATATCACCTTGTCCCCCTTGGAATAGACTTGACCTTGATAAAGTGTTCAGTGTAAAAAAAAATTAGATCTTTCAGACCCAGTACACAAAATTCAGAGACATTTTTTTCTAGACTTGTAAAGTACAATCTGCAATGTCTCTAACCAGATATTGAAGGAATTATTTTCTAAAGCCATTTGGTTAAAGAAAGTAAAAGCCCACACAGAGAGGCACATTTTTCACCAACTTTTAAAAAATCTAGATCTACTTCAAAATCCATTTGGGAACTTCCATAAAACAAAGCTAATTCATAAACTCTTCACAAAACAAGCCGAACCCTACTCATAAATAACAGACAGCCATCAGATAACTTGAGTGTACCATAGAGCCAACTGACAACAACCACTGATAAGGGACTTGAATTTGCTCTTATCTAAGTTCCCAAGAAATCTTATGACAGTATGAATTGAAAGATTTTATTTCTGACCCCAAGTAACATAAGTACCACAAAATTTATGTCAGAAATAAAGCTTAAAGATTTTTTGAAAGTTTTTGAGTATTCTATAAATTTACGCTTTCCTTCATTTCACAAAGATCTTATCTCACTTTACAATACCACTAGAAACACAAGAAAAAATTTTAAGGAAAGTAATTTTGAGACCAGATATAGCAACCTTGCTCATCAAAGGGCTATGAAAATGATGCCTTGCCTTGCCTTTTCAGAACTATTTATTTAAAAAAAAGAATCTTTTACTTCATTCTGAATTTCATGCATCCTGTAAGACTCCTGGGAGTTCTATGGGAAATATTTCCATTAGCAAAATGTGAGAAGAAACAGGCAATTATTTACAACAAATGTGTTATGTTCCCAAGGTTACTGAATCAATCACTGGTAAAAACCAAAACATATCCAGAATGCACACACATGGCTCAAATCTAATTCTTTGACAAATAGCATTTGAATTAGTGGAACTTCAAATGGAATTCAAACTCTAATTATAAAATATTCAATAGCATCATAGAGAAGTGAGAATAGTTTCCAAAGGATTCATATAGGTTTTAATAAGTCTGAAGCTATAATTTAAAGCTGAATGTAAAGTCATGATTATTTAGAAAATAAAAAATGTTAGAAATGGCTGTCCTCTCACCCCCTGCAATAAGAGTCTGCAACAGCCAAGAGCTGCTGTGCTCCTTAACTGTGAACTCACATATGAGTGCATTCTAATAGATAAACAGTCATGCTTTTAAAAAAACTGAATAGTATTGTAGAAAATAAGCATTGTGTTTTTCTTCTAACCTCCACCTCTCCATAGCCCCAAAACCAAGGTAAAAAAATGAGTAAATTCACATTTGTACTTGAGAGTCCTTGAAGCCAAGGATATAGTTTAAAATCCATCAATTACTACAAAGAAAACAAATACACTGCCCTTATACATAGGGCTCTGCTAGATAGCACCAAGAGCCCTTCCTTCTGTCAGACAACAATCTTAATGATTGTTTGTGATCATAAAAACAGCTGATCAGAGCCGCGTGTGGTGGCACATGACTTTAGTCCTAGCACTTGGGAGGCAGAGGCAGGTGGATCTTTGTGAGTTCAAGGCCAGCCTGGTCTACAAAGTGAGTTCCAGGACAGCTGGGGCTACAGGGAGACCCTGTCTCGAAAAGACCAAAAGAAAAAAAAAAAAAAGCTGATCAGTTTTTGTGTCACTGAGACAATGACTATTTTAACCCACTAACTTAAATATTACTGAATAGATTCTTCACAGTGAATTTGAAAAGATTAAGTTAGCAAAGGATTGAAAGGACACACCTTAACTGGTAAAAATGTCTTTCAAATCATGTCCACTGGAAATAGAAATGAAAACTTGTTCATGTAACATACTTGTAGTCTTTCTTTATTTCTCCTGGAACAGAACGGAAACTTAGGAACAAGTATCCTAGAATGTTCTGATTGTCACAGGGGTGCCTCAGGAAAGTTCTTTTAGGGACACTGAGCTGAAAGCAGGTATCTAGAAGAATGAGTATCATTAATACACACGAAAGGAAAATCGTGCTTAATGGAACTTTTCCAAGTTTCTTAGTCACCAAAGTCACTCCACAAGTCGCTGAATGCGGCGTCTTCCCCATTTCATCTGCTGCTACCATGGCTTGCTTGTTGGGTTGTTTCACCATCTCTCCTCTGAGCTACTGCAACTTGCTTTCTCTACCATTCTTCCAGTCGACACAGTGTGTCCACAGCTTTCTTCCTACGGTGTTTCAACCATTGTCAGAACAATGGTCATCATGTCTCTGCTCTCCATACCAACTTTATCCACTAATCATGTTATGTAAAGAACTAAAAGCCTAAAGAAATGGAATGCACCACCATCACCACCACCTCATCTGAGCTAATTTGGTCAGTCAGGTTCTGCAGGATGAGTCTGTGGGATGTGAGAGGTAAACGCTGTCCTCTGCTGACCTTGGCTTTCTTGCCCCTACTCCTGTTTTCTATTGTATCATTCTATGCCTATGTTTTCTCCCTATCCTCCTATCCGCGTAGAGAAATCCGCCCCCCCCCATCGCTTGCCAGTTCCAAAATTCTGCTTTCTCCAAGCACTTTTCTCCCTCTTGTTCATTTCTGTCACAAATGATCTAAAATCTTCCATTTGAGCCACCTTCTCTGATTTTCTCATTAATTCATTACGCTCTACGTTCAGTATCAGCCATCTACTCCAACTACTCTTCTTTTTAAGGAACACTGGTTGGAAACATGAAAAAAGATTACAAGTTATATGACTATATTTTATTTTGTAAGGATATTCAAAAAAGGAGGCTTTGATATCTAATACAAAAATAATAATATGAATAGAAAGTGTATTATATATGCATATTCAAACATGTATACACAGCAATTATGAAGGGTAACACACAATTCATGTGTATTTGCTTCATCATATTAAGAATATCACTTTATTAAATCATGGCTTGTTCTTTGACATAAAACAACCCTCAGAAAAATTATGAATGCCTTAGAAATATTCCTGAGAAGAAACCAATTGATAAGAAAGACAATATTTAACAAGTTAGGAATCAAGAAAGTATCAGCAAAGATATTTCTACCCTTAATCTCCAGTCTCTCTACTACATTAGAAAATTAAAATAAAAATATAATAAAAGGCCCTCGAAAAGACAAATATATATATATATATATATATATATATATATATATAATAAAAGGCCAAATTAAAATATTATTAAACAGACTATTGGGAAACAGAATCATTTTCATTATTTTTAATTAAAGCATTTAAATGCAGATATCCCAATTTTATTTTATAAAAAAGACATGCTTCAAGATATTTTATCATCTTTATTAAGACAATTTGCTGTCAGTAATAGGCTAATTATAACAAAAATAAAAAGCTAAATTATTATTTTAAAGGTGACTTTGAGGGTCTCAAGAGATGAATCTGCTGTTAAGAGCACTAACTGCTCTTACAGAGGACCCAGGTTCAACTCCCAGCATCCACTTTGCAGCTAACAACTGTCCGTAACTCCAGTTCCAGGAGATTCAAAGCGCTCTTCTGACCTTTGCAGGAATTTTGTGACATGGGTACACTTCCACGCATGCAGGTAGTACACTCATACATGAAAAATAAGAATAATAAATAAAATATTAAAAAGTGACTTATCTCAACATAACACAGAGATACTTGCACACCAATGTTTATTGCAGCATTATTCACAAAAGCTAAGTTATAGATCCAACATAGGTATCCAAGAATTAAAAAATGGGTAAGGAAAATTTGTATATACACACACATGTATATATACATATACATACACACAATGGAATGTTTTCAGATACAAAGAGGAATGAAGTTATTTACAGTAAAATGGATACAACTGGAGACAATCTAATTAAACAAATTAGCATGACTTAGAAAGACAAATATGTTTTCTCTCATTTGTCACGTAAAATCATATACAGATATATTGAAGGAAAATTGTCTGGAAAAGCAGTGGGGACTAATGGGGGAGGTGAAAATGTACTAGAGGGGTGAATAGGGGCAGCGTAAGCTCACTACACACTATGTGCCCGCAAGAAAATTCAAAAGGAAAAGATAAAAGTCAATTTTTAATGACTAGCAAGAAATCTGGCATTTTCTATGAAACCGTGTAACATGAAAACATGTGGAAATTGAACATTTGGGAACCGTCTCCAAACTCACAATCAACTCTTGTGGATTTTTAAATTTTTGTTTAAAACGTCTTTATGCTGCCCCCACCTTCCTTCTCAGTTTCCACTGCACGACCTAAATCTAAGGCGTCACTGTCCCTCCTCACTACGACGGAGCTGCTGGCCACAGGCTCGAATTCTCTCCTTCCTGACTACTCCCTCCCAGGCCAGAAGCAGGAGTATTCATCACACATCCCTTTTATCAGATCACATCCCTGGCCCAAACTTTCAGGGGCCCCAGTTTCCTACCACACTACAGCCTACTCTGTTGCCTGGTTTTCAAATCCCAAACTCAGCTCCACCCTCCACCAGGGGCGTTTTCCTTTGGACTCTCTTCCACCTCTTCTTTACTTCTCTTCACTTATAATAAGTGAACCCCCAAATTCAGCCGCACCCTCTTTCCTCCCCACCTTTTCTTCAATATATCTTCATTATTAAAAGTTTAAAAGTTCACTTGTTTTATGAAATGTTCCTTAACTACACTTATTTCCCAATTATCTATTTCTAAAATCAAGGGTAGTTTAAAAATTATTTATTATTTTTATTCCCTTTGCATGAGTGTATTGCCTGCATGTATGTTGAGTGCACGGAGTCCTGCAATGTCGGGGAGGTCAGAAGAATAGTTAAGGATGGTTCTTAGCCCATGTGGGTGCTGGGAATCAAACCAAGGTCCTCTGCAAGGCCAGCTAGTTCTCTTAACTGCTAATCTATCTCTTCAACCCTCTCTAAAATCTAAAAACATTATTTCATTGTGAAACTAGGTTCAGGCTTAGTTATCAGTAAAACTCTAATTTTCTCATGTTTTTGTTGTTAACTCAAAATTGCAATATCATGTAAATATTCAAGTTAGGAAGGATATGAGTGGCATCAAAGACATAAGCCTTAGAAAATACAACAAAACACCAGGGATGGATTTTCTTGAGATTTTAATAAGTAACTTTTCAATAACAAGTAATGATATATAAGTCAAATGGGAATTTGAGGAAAGGAAAAATATTCACGACACTAGAAAATGCAAGGGGCTATCTAGATGCAGGGGCCTAGTGGTACCATCACGGCTGCCTTTCCTTCCTCAGTTCAGGGCTCCATTGTTCTCTGTGTCTTGGGCTCAAATCCAGGTAGGCATTTCCCATAACTAAAGAAGTATAACCCCAGGCAGCATATATCTGTATTTGAGTCAAGATTTAAAATGGAAGAATGATCTTCCCTGCTGATACTGGAGATTCAATGTTGGCAGTGGTTGGTCACAAACTGGCTCCTGGATCAAAGACCATGTCAAGGTGCTTGAGTTTTGTAATTGTCTGGTATGATCCACATGCCCTTATAGGAGATACTTAAGGTATAGTGCTGTTGAAAAACGAAGAAACTTTCTTCTCATAAATAATCTTTATACCTTGTATCTATTCATAGAAATGATTACTTTTAACGTATCAAATAACTGCACTGAAAATTAATGAATCGACCTTTTTGTAAGATGTCATCATGCCCTCTCTTTTTTCTTAGTTTTTGTGAACCAAAAGAAACAAGAAGTTTGGAACAGGATCCAGGCAACTAAAGGTGTGGGTTGTGTAAATGAGGAGCCGGGCTGAAAGCATGGTCCTGGCAGTTCGCGGTCAGCCTCCTCACCTGAAGTACTTGCAGACCATGTGACATGTCCCTTGCCAGATGTGACTAGCATGCTTGGGTTTTCTGCACATGTGCATCATACATGACCGTTTTCTTTGGCTTCAAAGATAGCCAGCCGTGGTAGTTTTCCCTTGTTTTAAATCTCCCCTAAGCTTACTAATGAAGCTGGAAGAGACAGACAGTAAGAACCCATTAAATATGAATATGAATATTCAAGCATTTCCATCTAAACAGAGTTAAAGTAATGATTTGACATTATTGCACTTACAAACTCTAAAAGTTTAGTTTTAGCTTATTTTCTTTGTTATATGAATAGGACTTGATTTCTTCAGGTTTTAATTTGAAGAAAATGAGTGTGTAGGATTTAAAATACACTATAAATGTTTAGCATAATTAGATTCTTGAATAAATTTTATGTTATTTGTGTACCTTTTCAGAAGTCATGAGTTTCTACTTTTTTCTTAAATTAGTATGCAGATGGTAATCTTTGAGCATCTGATTGTAGCTAATAAATAAAATGGATTTTTAAAAGAAATTTCCCAGTAGGTATACTTGTTTCAGAGGAATTTTCTCTAATAAAAGTTTGAAAAACTAAAGTCCTTCTCTCCTGCGGAACTTAGAATTGCAGTTTCCAGAGTTGAATTTAAATCTTTAAAGATTCAGGTCTGTCTTTTACAGGTGATGCATTTCCTATTTACAGTTTGATCTTTAGAAACATTTCTGGGGCTGGAGAGATGGATCAGCGGTTAAGAGCACTGACTGCTCTTGCAGAGGACCTGGGTTCCCAGCACCCACGTGGCGGCTAAGAACCATCTTTAAACCCAGTTCCAGGGGAATCCGACGCCTTCTTCTGACCTCCGTGGCATTGTACAATACGGGTGCACCAACCTACATGCAGACACTACACTCATACATATAAAAAAAAGAGAAACATTTCCACATTATACTACCAGAACTTGATTGGACTTCCTGTTAAAATACAAGTGCTATTCACAGCTCTTTTAAATCCCTCTTTCTCTGTTCTTACAGCACCTCTAAGAAGCACTGAACATCTGATTTTATTCATGTAATCTTACCTTTCCATTGCTAGGTTCTGCAGTCCTATTGGCCATGAGGGCTGGGAGTTTTAGCAATGTTTAAGCACCAGCCCTGTTGCATGATTGTTGCTGTCACCAAGGATATAGTGCCATAGTGGACTCCAAGAACCCTTCAGTTCTTGATTCAAAAATTAACCAAGTAAGTAAGTACTTAGGTCTCTAATGAACTTAAGAGTTAGAGCCTTATTCACTCACCACAGTGAGAAAGGGTCTGGCTTATGGCATAGCTTCCTTTCTGTGTTTAGTTTACATTATAACTCCAAATCTCAATCTGAAATGTCACCCTTTCATCTTTGGGAGGATGTGTTAAGAGGTATACAAGAAAAGAAGACACAAAGCTTGACTCTTCCAGTCAGAACAGCATCACCAATAAGAATGAATTAATGCCGGGCGTGGTGGCACACACCTTTAATCCTAGCACTCGGGAGGCAGAGGCAGGCGGATCTTTGTGAGTTCAAGGCCAGCCTGGTCTACAGAGTGAGCTCCAGGACAGCTGGGGCTACAGGGAGACCTTGTCTCGAAAAGAACAAAACAAAACAAAAAAAGAATGAATTGCTCATGAAAGTAGTATAGCAAGAAATGTACATGTTTCTGAGTTTATAATAAACACCACACATGAACTAGGGGTTTCCTGCAAGGTTTTGCAGAGCTCAGAAAATATTAGCATAATGACCTCTGACCTACCATTCCTAGCAGTAACCTATTATTTTTAAAAATTTACTTTGGCTTCTGGATTCAATTCAAACATACTCACTCTTTCTCATGGCTGGACTCCATCCTCTTCCAAACAAATCCACTCAAGTAAGCATTGATTTTTAACTAAATAGGAAGTTTTTAAGAGATTAATGTCCAGGGCTGACAAATGAATAGCCCTGGACAATAGAAACCTGCTCCGTAGACTTGAACCATCTGGCACGTAGCCTCTCGGCTTTATTTTCTCCCCTCTCCATGGTGTGGCCTGCCAGCTATCAGGCTGAGCTGTTCTCAGGATGTTATCTCGCCTCTCCAGCACTGTGACTCCTTATCTAATTTCTCCTTCTCTGTGTAACAACGTGCCAACTCGTCCCCATTAGACTTGCTCTCCTAGCAAAGCCAACTGCTGTCCGCTAAGTGCTCGGTTTGCACATTATGTACACATAAGATGCTGTTCCCTCTACACAGATGCATGAGGATGAAAAATAGCTTTATCATAACATCTTCCAGTTTAGTTATTTTGAGGCCACTGCACTCCTATATTACAGAGCATTGCTATTTATACAGTCATGCATATGTAAGACTCACCCTCCTGTGAGATTAGCCCAATGTACACAGAAACAAAATCACAGACCCCAAACTTAAAGCATACTTCATCCTGGCTGCTTATTTATGTTGAAGGCAAGCCAAGTTTATTAATAATTTTAAGTCAGAAGAAAATAAAACCATTTTAACTTGTTAAAAAGTCAAGATAGCAACATGAGCAAGAAAAGTAGACAAACAACCCAGAAGGTGGACCCCAGGAGAGCCAAGGGCCAGGCTGTGACTTACAGGTGAGGACGACCATGCTCTTCTGTTGGGTCTCATTCACCAAGCCACTGTGGAACCCAGTGAAGGTACATCTTTTCTGGCACAAAGAGCTCTAAAATTATCTTAAAGCAAATGTGCAGGAAAGCAATGAAAAAATGCTTTGGCTTTACTTTTCACATTGTATGAAGGATTTCTTCTCCAAATATGAATGTTGTCTATTGTCTTCCAAATGATCTAAGTCATCAGAATTACTGATGAGATACATTTCTGGTAGCCAGCAATGGCAGAGTGTCCATTGTTTTACCACCTGTCCTTCCAGAAAGTGTAAGACAGAGGGCCATGGGTAATGTTAGCTCAGTTAACAAAGGCAGAAAAAAAAATGCCCTGCAGGGAAGTGCCTGGTTTATATTTATTTCATCTAAGGGCTCCTTTGGGAGGCATGATGGTTAAGGTGTGCCTCAGGCTATGCTATCAGGGACAGAATATATGAGAGGGGCTGTGTAGTTGGGGGTTCCAGATTCTACATATCACATATGCAGCTTCTCTCGGAATGATCCGAGGCAGAGCACACAAAAGATTCTGGTTCTAGATTCAGTATATGACTTATTCTCTATGCTGTAAACCATATAGCTTCATTGTCTAAAGCAAAAGTAAATAGTCTTTTTCACAAATCAGAGAAGATAAAACAAATTAATTATAAGTGAAAATACACATGGGAAGATCTATCAGCCACAACAGGCCCCAGCATGCTCAACCTTCCTCTGACTTCTTGCCCCTGTCACCCAGTGATCATTCACCTATTCCAGCCCCAGTCCCACCCCTGGATTTATACCTCTTCTGGAACAGATGTGACAATGAGGAGACAGAGATCTATATATAGTCCAGGACCCATATGTTCCAATGGTCTCCTAATATGAAGCACTTTCATGGTTTATGAGACATCAGAAAGAAGGCTGCCACTCGGGAGGACACTAGATCACTACTTAGCTACTCATTCAGAGCACAGGCTAGCATCAAATTGCACCTATAAGTTCCAGTAAGAAGGTGAGACGCTGCGCTGCTGGCTGGACTTGAGAAAGCAGGGGACCTGCTGAGTTCCATTGCTCCACATCAGAAACTCTTGTGTGGTATTAGCTTTACCCCTTCAGCTAAGACAGTTTCTCTGGATTTCTTTGGAAATATAAAATCAGTACTTTTTCTCTGATTAAAAAGACCAATTTATTTATGTCAAAGTCAAGATGAATAAGCCATCATAAACTATCAAAATGAGAAAGTGCTGTGTGTACGTTTGAATGGAAGGAAGAGACACGGAGCCAGAGAATCTGTACCAATGTGAGAGAAATATTCTTTCTTTACTTTGGCCAACTGGTCCCCTGGAAGTTGAAAAAGTGAGATAGCTTTCTCAAGCCATGAACTCTATCATGCTACACTTCATTTGTAATGCATATCTTCTTTCTATCATTTTTCACTTCATTTGTAATATATATCTTCTTCTCTGCCCCATTTCCTTAATTTCATGCCACAAGAGTGAGTAAAATAAAATTATCCTTGAAGTCAGTGGATTTCAAACTTGGTTGCATATTAGAATCACATATAAACTATGAAAATCCCTAAATTCAACTACATCCCAGCCCAATTAAACTAGAAGCTCTATGGTGCAGGATAGAGGTTTCCAGAACCTTGAAAGCTTGCTGGGGGTTCTAACAGGCAGCAAGACACAGAGAGAGAGACACTGCCTTAGTCACACAAACATCCTCTATTTTATGTCTCGTATTGAATCAGATAATATGATAAGGTACATGGAGAAGCATTTTAGGGGCTTTAAAAAAACCGGGCCTCCCTGTAGCCACAGCTGGCCTGGAACTCTTAGCCTAGCTAGACAAGCATTTCTTATTACTGCCTTCACTTTTCTACGTTCATCTTAATGTACCTAATAAAACTTACTCAACATATTTTATTAAACAAAGCAATGCTTTCAAGAGTACATAGTTCGTTTTCTAAATCAAATATACAATTCACATAGAACAGACAATTACAACAAATGATTTCTTATATTTATTTAATGTATATACTGTTTTATTTATACACTATTTTAAAATATAACTTTGGTTGTCTTGTAAGTGGGAAAAACTATAATTTTTACTTTATTCTTTAAATGATGTGCATGGTGTTTGAGTTTGTTTCCATGTATCAAAATCCTTTTATTTTTATCTTTTAGTGTGTGTGTGTGTCTGTGTGTG
Organism: Rhizomys pruinosus; assembly: GCA_009823505.1. Taxonomy (NCBI): domain Eukaryota; kingdom Metazoa; phylum Chordata; class Mammalia; order Rodentia; family Spalacidae; genus Rhizomys; species Rhizomys pruinosus. The sequence continues at coordinate 1,700,152 of VZQC01006754.1, forward strand.
TATGTGTGTGTATGTGTACTCATGCATGTGTGTTGTCCACAGCATGTATCTAGAAGTCAGAACAACTTTATGGAGTTATCTCCTTCTACTTGTACATAAGTTATGGAGATCAGAATTGTGTCATCAGGCTTGGTAAGAAGTGCCTTCACCAATGCAGCCATCTTGCCAGCCACATACTTCTCTTGTAAAAGAGATTATCTCCTACAATAAGCATATGCATATATATTATATATGTATATATACAGATGTATATATGAGGCTAGAATTCATATGACCAAAATTTTTCATTTTTCCATTCAAATGGTTAATTTTTTGAAACTGATAGATTTGAAAGTTGATAGAATAATTGAGAATTCAGAATTTTAAAATACTTCAGGATTTCTTTTATTTTTACTTTCATGATTTCTTTGAGAAATTCATGCAACATATTTTGATCTTATTCACCCTTCTTCCTCAACTTCTTTTACATCCAACCCATATTCCCTATCTACTAGTCCTTGTGTCCTCAATATATTGAGTGCAATTTGTGCTACCCATATCTCCATGGGTTTGTGGCCATCCACTGGAGTGTGCCTAACCTACCAGAGATCCACAGCCTGAAGAAAAACTGACTATCCCTCTCCCAGCAGCCATCAATTGCCAATAGCTCTTCGAGTAGTAGTGGAACTTTGTGCCCACCTCCGCCTTCTATGCTGGGATTTTGTACATCTTCAGCTTACACAGGTCTTGTATACATAGTTACTGCTGTGAGTTCATATATAAAACTAATCCTTTTGGGTCCAGAAAACAATTTCCTTGCAGTCATCTACCACTTCTGGCTCTTACAGTCTTTCTGCCACCTCTTCTACAACCCTCCATGAGCCATGGAAAGACAGGGTATGAAATAAATCTCCCCTTTAGGGCTGAACATGCCACAGTCTAAAATTATGCATTTCCTTCAAGAACAGGCTGTTAGAAATGAGCAAGACTTGCCTTCCATCCTGATGCTAGCTGAGGGAAATAGGCCCCATATCTACAGATAGATGTGAGAGAGCATTTATCATATCAAAAGTATAAATGGATCAATAAAAATTAACTTTAAAAAAGTGTAAATGGAGAACTTAAAATAAGTGACTAAATGATTAATCAGAAAATGATTGTATAAGATATAAGACAGTACGGCTGTATTAGTTACTTTTCTGTTACTATGATAAAGCAGCATGAACAAGGCAACTTATAGAAAGAAGAATTTATCTGGGCTCACGGTTTCAGAGGATAACAGTCCACTTTGGCAGGGGAAGGCATGGGCGGGAGGCAGCAGGATCACAAAGCTGAGAGCTCACATCTGCAAGAGGCACAGGAAGCAGGGAACAATGAAAAGTGGGGCAAGGCTGTGAACTCTCAAGGCCTTCCTCCCGTAAGGCCACACCTCCTAAGAATCACTTAAGTGAGCCTATGGGGACATTTCTCATTCAAACTACCATGGTATCCATAAATTGAATACCCTGAAAATTTCAAAAGTAAGAAAGAGGCATTCTATTTGTTGAGTTGGAAAAATGAAAACATAGTGTGTTTTCTTTATGCTATAATATCCCAATCTTGATTTAAATATTTCCTGTATATATCAATTAGCTAAGAAAGTGGGAAGAGCTCCCTTCTACATTGTCAAGAAGATGTGCATTAGTGTGGGACATGAGGCAGAGTGTGTGGAGGCTGTATTAACAAAGGAAAGGGGGTTTCTGGTTCCACTTTATTTGTCATTGCTAAAACTGTTAGAACAAGCAGGGATTGCTCTACAGTTCAAACTTTAAGAGTGAGCAGGAAACATTTCCCTTCTTTTTACTTTACTGGCTAGTACAGATGAATTGCAATATGAATTTTCACATCTAAAATGTCATGCAAACTGATTAATTATTTGTTTGGGGGTAGGTGTTCTATCTCTTACGCATATACCATAGAGTATAGTGATGGTAGTATTTTCTTTCAAAGCACACAGTGCTGGTAAGTGCGTATGTCTTATTTGGCTATAATCAATTTGCAGAGAAGATTTAAAAACACAAGTCTGTAAATTTTCAATAATAAGAAAGAGGATGATTTAAGGCAAAAATAGCAGGCTATTATCAGGAATAACAGGAGTTCTGGGCATCTAAAATTGCCCATCAGGTAAAAACGCCCTGGTTCTATTGAAATCAGAAATGGAAGAAAAAGAATCCAATTAGTGTGTTTGAATTCTATCTGAAATAGTTTCCTTCCTGTTCAGTTATATGCAATTTTCACAGTAAATTCATAAAGTAAGCATGCTTTATCTTCAATGATACATCTTTTGTCAGGATTACTTTGAGGAAAAATATGGCCAGGAAATGGGTAATGTTCTACTTCTACATAGAACAAGTCAAACAAGGCTAAAGAGAAAACAATTCACATTGACTTGGACCTAGTCATGTTGCCTGGCCCCTGATAGGTCACCAGCTGAATTCCAGCCCAGCATTAAGGCTACAGTGTTTGGGAATGTGGGACAGTGCAGGTCATGGAGGGGTTGGCAGACTGTCAAAATCATTTCTTTTTCCCTGCTGCCTCTTAAATACCCTGTGAATACATCTAAAAGGATAAAGGTCACACTGTTGCCTTATTTTAACAAAGAGCAATTCCACTAACCTCAGTAGATGGACTGTCTGAAATAGACATAGATGAGGTGTGATGAGGTGTGAAGGCCCTTAGCTTCATGCTTACATGCTGGTCATCATATTCCTTCCTCAGCCAGGAAGCATGAGATACTACCAGTGATACCACAACGAGAAGCAGAAGCTCTTTCAACATAATTTCATAATCTCAGCTTGGGCAGGTCACCTAAACTCTAAGAGTAATTGCCTTTTTCTACTTAATAATCTAGAATTGGGTTTCTCTATCTTTCCAGTAACTAGTCATGTTTTGACTTGAAGGACCTGTAAGGTCACTGAACTTAGATCCCACAGAGAGCAGCACAGAAATGTAATAATCCCATCGAAAACAGACCCTGGAGCATGCTGACCAGGTGATCTGCCACTGGGCTACATATCGATCCTTTAAATGTTCCTTTGTGTTTATTTGTTGGCTTGACTGGTTGACTATAGGTTGAGACAGGGTTTTGTGCTGTAGGCCAAGCTGGCCTGAAGCTCACTTGGCAGCCCAGGCAAGCCTCAAACTCATGCTAATTTTCCTGCTTCAGCCTCCTAGTTCTAGGATTATTGGCATGAACACCACACTGGCTACCGTCAAGTTTTTGAACTGGTCTTTTGCGTAAACAATAATAATAGAACAATATGCAGCTACTTATTTTTTTGTTTGTTTGTTTAACACTTCCTCCTCATCCTTTTCCCATGGCATTTTGACTAAGCTCTCCCTGAATCTTAAGTAGTATAACCTTCTGACTTGTATCTTCAAGGGGAAGGAGTACATTGTAATTGTATAGTAGCTCTTGCCTAAGTATGAGAAAAATGTTTTAAATAAGAGCTAAAGCACACAAAGAGATATCATAGTCCCTTAGTGTCCCATAGACACTGCATAGTCCCTTCATGGTCACCCTATGAAGGCTGCTCCATAATTTCCCATGAAGCTTGAGGTTCGTAATCATAGATGTAATCTGTCTTACTTTAAATAAGCTCTCTTCTCATGCATTTGTCTATTTTAAAAATTGACAAGTCAGTTTTTCAAAGTTAAATATTATTTTCTTTGTTTAAGAAAAGACCCATTTGTGACTGATTGATGATATTATGGTGATGCCGGAATAAAAAGAGTCTGACTCTTAGCATCCATTTCAGTCAAGAGGAGACCCTGTGCCTTCAGAATACTCTCAGAACTATGCTCTAGAATAAAGGTTTTCTTCTCTCTCTAGTAAAACCTTATATCCAGCATGAAATAGGGAAGGAAGAGTGAACCCTTGTCTGAACAAAGGATTTGACTTAGACTACCACACACATAATAACCATAAACATGTTATCAGTTTAATCTCTTGCAAAGTAGTACAGATATATGGGCATAAACATAAATATTAAAAAGATATTTTGACAACATGACCATTTAGTGAACCAACACAAATAGGTTGCCACCCTGTGATCTTCCAAGTGTCCCACACTCATCTATATAGGTCATAATTAATTGAACTCAAAGGTTATTAATAATAACAATGACTTAGCTATGTGTGGTAGTACATGCCTTTAATCCCAGCACTTGGGAGGCAGAGGCAGGTAGATCTCTGTAAGATGAAGGCCAGCCTGGTCTACATAGTGAGTTCTAGGCCAGCCCATGGCTACAGGGAGACCCTGGTCTCAGAAAGACAAAATAAATAAATAAATAAGTAAATAACAGTGACCTAAAAAGAGAACATAAAATCAGGAAGGAGATGGATTGGTGGGTCCCAGAGGAAATTGGAGGAAGGAATTGGTGGTCCCTAAGATCAAATTGTACACAGTTGTGAAATTTTCAAAGAATAAATTTAATGCATTTTATTGAATTTTTGTGCATTTCATAAGTTACATCTCAATCACATTTAGTTAGAGTCCCTCTCCTATCTACAGCCCCTTATCATTCCCTAGCTGATTTCATGCATTATATCGTATATGTTAGGGTCTATCAAGTCAAGCCTGTATCCCTGATGTCCCTTGGTATAAGTGGACTGGAGCCCAGTCAGCCTATCTAGTGTCACTTCTTTCAAGATCAGCTGTCTCTCTCTCACCCAGCAGTAATCGACTGCCAATAAATAGTTCTTCAGCTGAAGTTGGGGTCTCTTACCCATTTCCCCACTTCTATGCTGGGTTTGTCTGGTTTGGTCTTGTGTGGGTCTTGCGCATGCTGTTTCCATCGCTGTATGCTCATATGAGCAAGCTCTAAGCCGCCTGGAAAACTTTGTTTCTTTACGGTTATTTACCTGACTCTTACAGTCTTTGGGCCCCTTTTTCCACAGTGATCCCTGAGCCCTGGGTGGTAAAGTTCAAGATAGGAGACCTGTCTAGGGACACACACTGCAGTCTCTTTTTATCTTCATTTTGCCCAGCCGCTTCACTGGTGAGAGTTGAGAGGTGCATGAATACATTCTTTGCACCCTGTTCCCCAATAGGTATAGAGGTTTCAGTGTGGATGTGTCCTTTATAGCTAAGCTTCTCACAGACCCTTATTCTCTGTAATTGACCAGTTGTGAAACTCTGTAATAGTGTCCATATGTTGCAAAAAGAAGCTTCTTTGATGAGTGGTGAGAAATACACTTGTTTATAAAAATAAGGATATGTATTTAAAATACAGGAAGGAATTACATTTGTCTAGGAATATGACAGACATGAGCTTTTTCTCTAGGATCTATCACCTTTCTAGACATGTGTGTTTGGCTATGTTTAAAATACCACACAAGAGTTCACTCCCAGTGAGTGGGCTTTAAGTCCAATTAGATAGCTGTTGATTAGCCTCAGGATAAAAGTGCCATCACTGCATCAATAGAGATGGTTGGCTACATAGCTCATTGTTGTGCTTAGTAAGCTTCACAGCTGGGTTGGATCATTGACTGATTTTTCTCCCTAGGTAGCTTGCATAGAGTCCACTGATATCATGAGAGCTAGTCTTCAGCAAGAAGGCTTCTGGCTCAGTTCCAGCTAAATTGCTCCAAGTCTTATGCCCAAATTATAAAACACTACTTTGCATAATATAGGATGAATATTTCTTTAGGCAAATTCTTCCTCTCTTCTCCATGGCAATAATTTGTAATTAGATTTCCAAAGCTTTGTTTTTAATATCCTACCAGTTCTCCAAAGTATCACCCTACTTTGGAGCCTATGGCTATGAAATAAAGTCTACCAATTAAAATTATTTTCAAAATTTTCAAAATCTAGCATTTAGCATCCATGTAATTATTGGTACTGATATTTTTAGGATGGTCAGATCACTTTATATCGCTTTATGCTTCTTCTACTTTGGTCTAGATGAACTCAGAATAATAATTCCTTCCCATTGCTTCTGTAAATTTTTCTAAAAAGAAGCCATAGATGGATTAGAACATTTCATCTCTGATCTGAAAACAATGGATGCATTTGCCAGTATGTGGGCAGCAACAAATAACACACTCAAAATAAAAGACTCACAGTAACAGTGTCTGTAAGGTTTGTAGGAAAAACAATGGAGATAGAGATTTTCAATAAGGAAACTTGTTGAGAGACCCACAGAACAACATGTCTGCAAGGGTAAGAGAAGCAGTACTTGACTCAGTTGAGATGATTTCCTACTGCTACAGCTGGATTTTCTTGCCAGTGTCTATGTTGTTTGCCAAATTTTTTTAATGAGGCAGAAAATATAGGAAAAATAACACCAACATGAACTCATTCCTTCTAGTTTCAGTCTTTAAAATGGTTCTAAAGGATGAGTTATTCATCATCATAAAATGATTTGAATTTGCTGATAAGGCATGTTTTCTGTGTGCTCATTTCAGTATTTAGAAGTGGCATGGCACCACCTTAGGATTGTGGGAAATGTCAGAAAAGGGTGGGGAAATGGGCATCATAATCTATGCCCTATAAGGAACTGCCTTGAATCAAGACTGGAGGGGCCGATAATAGAAAGGCAATATTAATCTCATAAAATTAGGTTTCAAAAAGAGGCTCTTTTTCTCCCATTCAGTTAGCTGTGTCCTCTAGAGTTTCTAATAAATTAGGAAGCACATGTCTTTCCCCAAGAAAGGGAGGAGCTAGGAGAGTCAGCTACCCTCCCACCAGCCAGGTGGCCTTGACTGTATGGAGGGGGGCTAAGAGTATATGAGCAGAGAATGCCTTGAGATGGGTCTCTCTCTCTCTCTCTCTCTCTCTCTCTCTCTCTCTCTCTCTCTCTCTCCCTTGTTCTCACCATTTTGTGTAGCTGCTGGAAAGTCACAGGATCCAAGCCTGATTGTGGATTTACCAGTACAGCCTTAGGAGTGGGGGAGCACCCCTGTTCTGTAAGTAGCCCCTCATCCTTTGCTCTGATAGTAAGCCTAAATAAACTTGCTGGTATTTTCCAAAGTGCAGTTTGGGGAATTCATACCTCACTTTGTTTTTAGAGACTGAGGGAAGAGGGGGCTAGATGCCACTTGTGCCTCCCAGAAGGAATTTTAGTGACAGTGACTTATCCATTGAAATGGGTTATGATTTCAAATATGAATATATTCATCACAGAGTGGTGATGAATATTTGAGGATTGCAAGTAAAGGCAAATACAGATATGGTCTTTTATCTTTGTCAGAGTTGTTCACATTTGCATTTTTATAGTAGTAATAATGGTGATTAATACTGAGATTTATTAAGTGGCAGACACTGTGGTAAAAATTTTATTTGGATTATTTAATTTAGTCCTCTCAGAAGGTATGTGGTATTACTGTTTTAATTTTATGTAAAGAAGCTGAGGCTCACTTAACCAGGATGACCAAGGCTACCCGAATACCAGCTGTGTTCTCAGGATTCCTATTCAGGACAGGCTCTTTTCTTGCCCTGCACACAGCTGTCTCATCACTATGCTCTTATATGGAAGAATAAGAACAAGCTCCTTGATCTTTGTATAAAGGCCTTATTCCCATTACAAGAGCCCAAACTCATAACCCTAAGTAACTCCAAAAAACTCTATCTCCAGACTCCATCACACTATGGATCAAGGGTTAAACTTACAAGTTGGGGATGGGTGGATGATGCAAACATTCAGTCAATAACAGCAACTAAAACTTAGGGGAATTCTATAATACAGCCTAGCTCAATGTTATATGTTGACAGAACAAGGACTGGGTAGCAGATTTCTTGAGAGAGAAGGGCTTCTATGTTACTCTGAGTCAAAAACTGGGAAAGAAAAAAGAAAAGCTTTGGTGTAGCTAGATCTTCTAGACTCTCAAAAGCAACAGAGTTCAGACACAGTAACCTTGATAACAATTAAAAACTAAACCATTATCTTTTTTTATGCCGTATTACTAATACTGACAATAGTTTTATTTATGTAGAAATAGACTTCCCATTGACTAATTCCAAGTCAATGAGTAATTCACTTTTTTTTTGTCTTTTTGAGACAGGGTTTCCCTGTAGCCCCAGCTGGCCTGGAACTCACTATGTAGACCAGGCTGGCCTTGAACTCACAGTGATCCACATGCTTGTGCCTCCCAAGTGCTGGGATTAAAGGCGTGTGCCACCACGCCCGGCAAGTAATTCACTCTTAATAAATAAAAGCTTGTGTATGTGTGTGTGCGCATATATACATGTATTTACAAGCACAGGTATGGGAAGGGAACCTGTAAATACATTTCAAAAATAAAATTTTAAATTAGAAAAAGAAAACTGGGGGAAAACTTGGACTTTAGAAAAGGTCTGTCTCCTAACAGTGTTCAAGATTGAATCTTAAGCTTATTTTTATGATATACCAATGTTTTGGTGAGGCTGGTAGCTTTTTGCCTACATTTTCAATATTGTATCAGTCAAGACTGACAAGAAACAGATGGTACATTAAGACTGGATAATTTGAAAAGTGTTTAATGAAAAGACTTCAAGATTGGAATGGATACACCTCAAGAAAAATGTCAAGAAATGGTGTAAACCCTGTACTCATGGGGGTTCCTAAAACTGCTGCTAGTCCTAAAAGACACATCCAGAAGATATTAGGATCCAGAGGAAGAGCTATGTAGAGAGAGCTACCTGTGAGACAGTGGGGCCGTTTGTAGAGGAATGACCACTGTGTATCCCAGCATGCTGTACCGGGGAGATAACTGACCACCTGCACTTTCTTCCTGTCTTTAATCTCCTAACACTACTTCCGATGGATGAATCTGACAAGAGTCAATGGAAGAGGCTCTATTGTAGTACTTCGCACATGTGTAAGCCTTTTGGGGTGGAGATCAGAGTTGAAAAGCATGGGGAACAAAAAGAAGGATGCAGTGAGGCTCTGCAGACCAACGCCATGTGAAGGTTTGGGAACTTTTCGTGATGGTCTTTTATATCATTCTGCTGCTGCGTGTTAAAGTCTCAGATGTGGGAGCAACCCACTGGTGGGCACAGTCCACTTGGAGTATGTGACATGAGAGGGAATGGGGGGGGTGATGGCTGTAAATATCTCCTTCATCTAAAGAGAGTGGAGTGATAGCTAACTTCATGTTACAGTATTTACTGGGATTAGAGTTGCTCTACACCAGCAGCCTAGCATAAACAAAGCCACTTTTTTGATTGAATAGCAGTAGGCCGTAAGACTAAGTTATTGAGAAAAAATTGGAACCAGCCCGGGATCGTGTTGTGGGGAGGCTAACAGCTGCCTGTGAGTCTGAAAATTTTGGTAAACTATGACATTCCAAGAATTGATAGTCTCTGTCCAGCTCTGTCACTCAGCAAGGCTCAGCCAGAGCATGCTGGGTCATATTCTCTCCATCTTAAACTGAGAAAGAGAATCATGCTACCCTCCAAGTGTTGCTGTGAAGACACTTAGCACATCAGCACACGTAAGTGTTCCATAATGTTAGGTATTCTGCCTTGAGTGTGTTAGGGAATCCTGCCAACATACCACAGAAAAACTTTGACTTAAATAAGGAAGTGATACCTATGCTAAAGTACTGTCTTTTCAAAAATGGAAATGGTCTTTCAAAAGGGATATGTACATTCTCTGGAAAATAATTAAGAGTAGATTTTTGTGGCCTATGATACAACACAACTAAGTCCAGGGTTTTCTTAGAGTCCAAAATTGCACAGAGGTACTGAAGCAGATTGAACGTTAGAGCCATGTAGTAGCACAGGAGGCAAGACGTGCTTGTTATCAATGGAGGAGGGACTTTTGATAGGCTGTGGCAGCCAAGTTCCATCCTGAGGTTATAGGGAGAGGGCATGCACGGCCATCATCCTCTCTCCTTACTATTAGTCCCATGAGTTGAAGCTACTTTCTTAACAGTAGTGACCAAAGGCCATTATCACATAACATAATGAAGTGGTTGATCAGTTCGGAAAAAGAGATTTATTTTTCCTTTTAATAAAAATCCCTATTAAAACTTAACATACTTCAACAAGTCTCCACGCTTTAAATCATAAAAAGAACCAACCACAATTTAAAATCTCTCATGCAGGCAGAATTTCTGTTTAAGTGACTTCTGACCATTCTTACGGGCTTTTAGAAATAAATTCTTTCCATCACATCCACAGAAGGGGCTTTTTCTGACTCAAATGTGATCTTTCTACTTGCTCCCAGGGATTCCCAAAGTTCCTTTTAATTCTGCCTATGACTTCCTTGTCCTGTGCTTAAAGATCAATGCTTCCTGACTTGCCTTGGACTTTAGAAGAACATTTTTATGCCCCTCACTCCCTCTTTTGTTATTAAAATACCACTTGCAAAGCAATGTACCTTTCTTCCTGTGATAACTGGACTTTAGATCTGATTCTTTCATAATGAAATTTTCCCTTCTCCTGCCTCTTTCCAGATTAAATTGGTTGATTTATTATCTATAGGATGAGTCTCATTATTTTCTGTATGTCTCATTTCTTTCTTAGAAATTGCTTTTCTCTACAAGGAAGATTTTAAAAAACCATGAATTTATAAAACCAGAAGTAGAACAAGATTTCCATTTGTTTGAATAAGTTAAATGAAGCTGTCTTAAGTCCATGCAATGAAGAAAGAAATTTCAGAAGTGCAGTGACTGGAGTGGTACTGAGAGACTGAAGTCGCCATTTCTATGCATGACCAATGCCAAAGAAATCTAAGGGCAAATGTGTCCCTCGAATGAAACATCTGACTAATGGTGTTGTATTACTCATGATCCATCTTGGGAACTTGGGAGAAACATTTCTTCTTTGTCAAAGAGGTAGTGAAATTCTGCCTCCTAAGAGAAGATGTACAAGAATGAAAAGGGATTTTTTTGTCCTTGCTGGGACAGTACTGCTGTCTGGACATAGTTTGAAGGGACAGTGTAGGGAGAGCAAGGTAACTCAGTAGTAGTTGAGCTCTATGTAGTCAAATTTCTATTCTGCATTAGTCTACATTTATTTAGTTTTATTTTATTTTTATAGTGTATTCCTGCATGTATGTAAGTGCACCCAGGTCATGCAATGACCCAGAGGGCAGGATGGCATTGGCTCATCTGGAACTGGAGTTATGGATGGCTGTTAGCTGCTATGTGGGTGCTGGAAATTGACCCCTGGTCTTCTGCAAGAGTAGCCAGTGCTTTTAACCTCTGAGCCATTTCTTCAGCCCCCAGTAAATATATTTATAAATCTGTAACTTTGAGATGGTTTTCTTGATAATCTTTGATAACTGCAAATAAAGAAAATGTTCACAGAAAAGGTTGGGTGATTAATTGCTCCAGAGAGTCTGTAGTGCCCTCCCTTACACACACACACACACACACACGCACGCACGCACACACACACACACACATACATGCAAACATACACATATGCATGGATACACACACATACACACAATTTAGCTTTTATTGGGATATTTCTAGTATAACATTTTGTGGAAGGTTAAATTCATGAGGAGGTAAAATTTGAGAAGACAATGTACAAGAACTCTATACCATAGTGGATGTACTGGGTGTCAGGCAGTATGTGTGGGAAAGGGAAGGTAGCAGATTAGAAGAGAAGAAGGCTATGATAGGATTTAATGACGTCTTCAGCTGGTCTTCATAGATCTCTGTTCTCAGGAAGGGGATATAACTTGTTTGAGGCAATCTTCTGCAGCCTAGGGCCAATGTAAGCAGCACATCAGTCCCCATAACATATTAGACCAAGGCAAGTGGATCCGCGCCCAGGCCCTTGCATTCTGGATTTCTCCAGTCTATCCTTCCTCTCACCACTCTCCACACAGCAGGGAGTCTGAGTGCCTGAGGCAATAGCCTCCTCCAGCATTTGCACCTTCAGTTCTTAAGACCCCAGAAAGAGCTTTCAGCTCTAGGCCAAGTGGTGACTGAAGGATGATTGTTTGGAAATCCAGGTACTGTATCCACAAGCTTCCATGCAAGACACTTCTGATAGAAGAAAGTGGAAGGGGAGTGGAAGAGCAGAGCATCTCAGAGCTCACATCTGAAGTTGTACTATAGGGCCTCTTTGATAACATCCCCTACCCCTTTCTTACAAGAGAAGAAGTGGAAATGGAAACAGCCAGGACGAGTCCCCAGTTTTGGAGGCATGGGCCACAGATACAACTAGAATTCTGGTTATTGTCAGTATGAAAGCTGTGCTCCTCAGTGGAAAATGTTTAACCAGATGCAGACAATAGTTTTTGCCTCTTATATTTACATAGAACTGTTTGTGGGAAGTAGGGTAAAAGTCTCTAAACCTTTCACAATTCCTTAGAGATAGAGTTTCTTCTGTACAAACATAAGCTATTGTAATATAAGAACACAGTAATTCTAGGTTCCAAGGGTGCAGAAGCTTTGAATTATGGGTTCTGCTGGCTTGTTCAAATGCCAGACTAAGCACTAGAATATCCTTTGATTGATAGGCTAGCAGAAGAGACTAGATTATAAGCTTTTGTAAATCAGTAGCTAATTCCTGAAGAAAGCCACACATTTTTAAAGCTTGCTTTTATTTATTTATTTATTTATTTATTTATTTATTTATTTATTTATTTATTTATTTATTTATATGTATGAATGTACTGTCTGCATGTAGGTCTGTGCACCCATGTCGTGCAATGCCGCGGAGGTCAGAAGAGGGTCCCGGATTCCCCTGGAACTGGAGTTCTCCTGGAATTGGAGTTACTGAAGGTTCTCAGCCGCCACACATTTTTACATGATAATGCCCACATAAAATAGTTATTATAACCTTAAGAAAAGTGAACTTCCATAAATCATGGTGTTCTGCATCTCAATTTTTGGTGCTGCAGTTTTTCTTCCACAGATACGTTTTAGTTTATTAAATAGAACACCTTACAAAGTTCTCAGGTCAGCTCAGCAGTCCAAGCAGTCTATAGCTGGTATCTTTGTGCTCTTGAATCACATTTTCAGTTGACTTTACCAAAGATATGACTCCTGAAAAGATTTCATAGAAGGTACAGTGGCCTTTTGTGTTCTTTGCCAGTGGTAGAAATAAACCACTCCAGTCCTATGTTAGACTTTTCAGTGCTGTGACAAAATACTTGACATAAACAACTCAAGGGGAATGGTGCATTTTACTTTGTATTTTTGTCTACATTCCTTGGATTGATTGATTGATTCTGGCCTGTTGTCAGGCAGGACATCATGACAGCTGAAGTAGGTCCTTACCTCTTAGTGTGTAGAACGCAGGGTGACACATCTGCTCTCTTCGACTCATTTTTCTCTTTTTATTCCTTCCTCATGTGGGAAGTTGCTGCCTGTGTTCTTGGCAGATCTCCTCTATCCCCCCATAGTTAATCCTCTCTGGGATTGGCCTTCACAAACATGCCCAGAGTTCTGCTTTACTAAGCTTCTGGGCAGTTTCCAATCCAGCCAAGTTGGTATCAAGATGAACCATCAAGAACTCCAAACTATCCTGTGTCATTTCTGCTCCTACAACATGAAGATGTTATGTGATTCTCATTAATATCATCCTTCAAATTGATTAACTTTTAAGCTCTCATTTGTCTGATTTCTTGAAAATTTTGTATTTAAGGACAGAGACATGGTTTAGTGCTCTTGCAGAGGACCTGGGTTCAATTCCCAACACCAATATGGCAGTCAACAACTATTACTGCAGTTACACATGATCTGACACCCTCTGACCTCTGTGGACCTTGCATGACATAGATGCATGTAAATTACATACATGCAGGCCATACACTCCTTATACACATAAATAAAAATAATAAATAACATCTTTAAAAAATTGTATCTAAAGAAGCAAATTGTTTTGGAGTGATGCAGATTGGAGAGAATAACAACAACAATAACAACAACAACAGTAGAAGGACTGGGTCAAAGAACTGACTGAAGTGGTGAACCTCTGCTCGAACCAGTAGACTTCTACATTGAAAATTTTGAAAGAGACTGAGAAAAGGATGAAGGATATGTTTGGCAGAATGCATGAGCTCTGGTGGGGTGGGGGGGCAAGGAAGGGGGCATGGGTCTAGATTTGATTGGGAATTTTGTATGAAATGCACAAATCTTCAATAAAAATTGGCTTTGAAAAAAAAAGAAGCAAATGAGCTGGAGCCGTGAAGAACTAAACTCTGAAGTAGTAGCTGCATAATTCAAACAGAAACAGCCATGCGCTCCATTCCATGCATTGGTCCTTAAGCATTGCTGAAGTAAATTAATAGTTCTGTAGGAAAAGTATATATTTCATATGTATGTAGGAGTTTAAATCATTTCTCCATGAATTATTTATATTTGATAAATTAGAATAATTTCTCCTTTTTTTTTTTTTTTTTTTGAGACAGGGTCTCCCTATAGCCGAAGCTGGCCTGGAACTCAATCTGCAGACCAGGTTGGCAATGAACTTACAGAAATCCACCTGGCTCTGCCTCCCTAGTGCTAGGATGAAAGGCATGTGCCACCATGCCTGGCTTAGAGACAGTTCTTAGCTGTCATGTGGGTGCTGGGTCCTCTGCAAGAGCAGTTGGCACTCTTAACCACTGAGCCATCTCTCCAGTCCCTAAAATAATCTTGGCTATGCATAGGCGCATGTCCTGAAATGTCCTGCAAATGTGAGTCATCATTCTTCCTGTGCAGGGAGGTCTTGGATATCTACTAATGGAACTTCAGCCAGTGTCCAATCTATAAAGAGGAAAGTCTGCTCATGCTTCAAAAAGGCAAGCCTGGTTTAGCAGGACATGACTTTGTTCTCAAGTGGATGGAACTGGTATGAAAAGCCAAAAGGATCCAGGGGCTCCCTTCTAACCCCACCCCCCCAAAACCTGAGGACAGGATCCTCAACTGACCTTGGGAAAACAAAAACCTTGCTTAATCTGGGCTAACAGTGTAGCCTTAAGCATCCAAAAGGAAAGTATAACTAGAAATAAATAATTATTAAGGCCTGTGAAATTGTACTTCAGGTATAAAACTTGGGGTCTTAGTAAAAAGACAAAAAGTTTTAAACAAAACAAAAAAGAACACAGTTGTTTTGCCTGTCTTACTGGCAAGTGCAGCTACTCTGTGGCTGCCACTATTTTTGCCATCCTTCAAAGACATGAGACACAGCTTTTCAACCTTCCAATATGGACCGAAGACTCATGTCTTTCCAAGAATCCTCCAAGCCTTCAGTGCCAGATGGGGTCTGCTGAGACATCCAGCTTGTGGATTAAGCTACTACTGGGGTTTCAGACTCTTTGGGGTATTGACTGCCATTGTTGGACTACTCAGGCTGTATCACGGAGACCAGTACAGGAGTATCAAGACAGGATGTGGTGCTTACTGGACCTCATTTGGTGACCATGGGAAAGGAAAACCCCAGTGTGGTGCACAAGGGCAGGACTGATGGTTGTTTGGGTTTGCCAAGGAGGAGTCTTCAAACATGACATCTTTCTGCCTAATTAAAAAAAATCATAAGCTGAACATGCTAAAAGATATATGTGGCATGCATATATGCATATTTTGAGTGATGCAGATTGGAAGGAACAACAACAAGAACAACAAAAAGACTGGTCAAAGAACTGACTGAAATGGTGAACTTCTGCTCAAAACAGTAAACTTCTGCATTAAAATTTTTAAAAGAGACTGAGAAAAAGATGAAAACCTGTTTGGCAGAATGCATAAGGTCTGGTGGGATGGGGGGGCACGGGTCTAAATTTCTTAAAAAAATTAAAAAAAAAAAAAAAAAAAAAAAAAAAAAAATGGGCTTTGAAAAAATATAACATGTTGTTGTATGTGTATATATAAATATATTAGTAATATTATTTATATATCAACCAACTAGAACCAGGCTGGCAGCTTCACAAGGCTGTAAGCCTCAGAGCTGTTGCCTGCTGGTAGGCTAACAGTTCCTAGGCTGAGCTTCTGGCAAGGAGGGGGGAGGGGACCTTGAGAAGTGACCCAAGACAAAGGAAATAGACTCAGATAGACCGGGAGAAAGACTCAATTTTATTCACGCCAGCAATGTGTTTATATACTAAAAGCTACTATGTTCTGGGCAAGGAGGTGGGGGGCAGGAGAAAGGGAAGGGCACCACCTTGGCTCCTACCAGGGGCAGCAGAGCTCCTGTTTGTGCAACCAGTAAACTAGAGGTTTGACCTTTGGGTCAATACCTCAAAGGAAGGCCATCAGGGTCTGGAACTTTGCAGAGATAGGCAAAAAGGAAACACTGCAATATCCCGACCTCACAGAGCTACAGATAACTCACAAAAGCAACTTAAATGCCCAAGGAGATATCAGATAACTTGTGGAAGTTCCAGGACAGGACTTGCAAGTCCTGCCTCTAGCCAGACAAAGTTTCATTACTACATAAACAAATATTGAACTGCAAGAGGGATAATAAAGTTGACTATTATCTATGTAAAAACAAAAAAGCAAATCTTCAATGTCACCGTAGGTGTTTCTTCAGATGAAGCAGTCAGAGAAATAGCTCTGATTCTGTGTTGTCACTAAGTCATCTAGGTTCTTTTTTATTTTTTTTTAGTGAGCATTATCTTTCTTTTTTTAAAATGTTTTTTATTGAAGTTTTGTGCAATTCATACAACATTTCTCAGTCCAATTTTAGACTCATTCCCCTTTCCATGCCCCCCCACCTGAGTTCATGCATTTTGCCATACATGTCTTGCATTTTTTTTGTCTTCTTAAAGTTTTTCTATGCAGAAATATATTGTTTTGGGCTGAAGTTTACTGTTTCAGTCAGTTCTTTGACCCAGTTCTCTTGTGGTTTCCTCCAATTTATATTGCTTCAAAATATGCATATATTCTCTTCATATGTATGCCAAAATTATTATGTCTGAAAGTAAACTGTATATTAATTCCAAAATATGTTAGGAATTAAAATTTTCCCCTTTAATTTTCTATTACTCTAAAATGTGCATACATACCCTCTCCCCATTACACCACAATTACAAAGTCTGAAAATAAGTGGTAGGTTCATTCTAGATCCCATTAAGATATTCACATTATAATGGCACAGTTGCTTTCATATATATATATATATATGTATATATATATATACATATATATATATGCATTATATATTATATGTATAATGTGTGTATGCATACACACATGCATACATGTTCTAGTTTCTAATTAATTGCTGTGACAAAACACTCTGACAAATACTAACTTGGGGAGGAAAGGGTTTATTTAGCTCACATCTCCTGGGTCACAGTTTATCACTTAGGGAACCCAAGGTAGGAACCCAGGGCAGGAACCTGGAAGCAGGAGCTGAAGCACAGGTGTAGCACGAATGGACTTTCTACTGGATGGAACTGGCCTTGGAAGGGAGGAGCCAAGGATCCAGCAACCCCTCCCCATCATCCAGCTCACCTAGGGGGAGGGGCTAAGGGCTCATAAGCCAAGAGTTCTAGTACAGGTCTCTCTCTCTCTCTCTCTCTCTCTCTCTCTCTCTCTCTCTCTCTCGATGGTACCATTTTATCTTGGAGGTAACCAGCAACTGCCTAATTGGACTTAAAGTCCTCTCAATGAGGGAGAACTCATGTGTGGTACTGTAAACTTAGCCAAATACACAAGGGTGGAGAGGTGATAGATCTTAGAGAAAAACCCCAATGTTGTCACATTCCTAGACAAATGTAATTTCTTACTATGTGCTAAATGTAGATCCTTATATCTACAGACAAGTATGGGAGTTAATGCTCATCAAAAAAGCTTCTCTTGCAATAGATAGAAACTATTACAGAGTTCCACAACTGTTCATAAGAAGAGGTTGTCTGTGAAATGCCTAGTCCTAGGTGGGAGAACTACAATAGAACCCCTACAGCCAAGGCACATGGAACATAGTAGAACAAGGGGTAGAGAGAATATCAATGCATCTCTCAACTCTCATCAACAAGGCTCACTTATGTAACAGAGGTCCATGAATGCAAAATGGCACAGATAGCCAAAGCATCGAGAATAAGAGTCTGCAGAGTATGGGTCCTAAGAAATGTCTCCTATATTAAACTTCATCCACCCAGGGAAGAGGGCATGTAAAGATTGTAACATCCAGGGGAGGAGGTGTATGACCATACAGAAATAGAGTCCTACATGTTCCTGAGACCATCTCATATGAACTCACAGCAATGGTATGAACATGCACAAGACCCATGTAAACACAAGAAGACAAAACCCCAGCATAGAACTGTGGAAAAGGGCAGCAGGCCCCAATCTTAGCTGAAGAACTATTGGCAACTGATTACTGCTGGGTGAGGAAAGCTGATTTTCTTGAAGGAAGGGGCTCTGGATATGTTGACTAGACCTCAATGAATGAACTTGTACTGAGGGACATCTGGGTCTTAACATCAATGACAGAATGAATAAAATCCAGTGGTGGGAGCTATGGGAGAGTCCCGGTGTGAAAGAGGGGTGAAGATGGGTGAGATGATTTGTATGAAATGCATATAAATTCAATAAAAATTTGAAATTGTAAAAAATAAAAATAAAAGCCAAGCGTGGTGGTGCACGCCTTTAATCCTAGCACTTGGGAGGCAGAGGCAGGGGGATCTTTGTGAGTTCATGGCCAGCCTGGTCTACAGAGTGAGTTCCAGGACAGCTGGGGCTACAGGGAAACCCTGTCTCAGAAAGACAAAAAAAAAAATAAATAAAAGACAAAATAATATACTAAGATTTTTTATTTTGTTTTCATTTGTGTGCATATCAGCATTTATTATCAAAGGTAAAGACTCTTGTCCTTAGGAGACATTATGGTCTTCTGCCTTTTTTTTGTGCAGAGGGAATTGGTAAAAGTTTTATAGCTCTTAAGACCATGATCTCTTCTGAATTAAGTTTTTGTGAAAACTGTGATGATTATATCATAGTTCATGGTTTTTTCTGCAAAACGAATGTTTAATTGCTCCAGCATCATTCCTTATAAAGGTTTATTTTCCCTTTCTCAAAATTAATTGGTCATTTTTATATGGCTATGGGCCTCACATATTACTATAATTTAAAAATCCATGAATATGGTATGTGTCACCAAGTAGGTGTTCTTTACATCAAACATCATTTATAATTCTCATCATATAGATTCTGTACAGTCTTGTTAGGTTTATATCCTTTGGCCAAATTATAAAAGATTTGCATTTCTAAGTTTTGGTTTCTACTTTTTGTTAATGTATAGAAATGTAATTCGTGGTGTGCATGTGTGTGTGTGTGTGATTGTGCATCATGTGTGTATGTGTTTTATTCTTTCCTCTTGTGTCCTTATTAAAGTCATTTACTAGTTCCAGGAGGATTTTTGTTTTGTTTTCCATCACAGATCCCTTGGAACTTAAAAAAAATACTTTTATTGATGAATTGTGTATTTCATACATTATCTTCCAGTCCAATTTGGACACATTCCCCTCTCCCTGCCCCTCCCACCCCTGTTCCTGCCTTCTGCCATACATGACTTGCATCTGTCTCTCAGTCTTTCCAAAGTTTTTGCTGCAGAGGCTTGTTGTTTTGGGCAGAATTTAGCTGTATCAGTCAGTTCTTTGGCCCAGTCTTTTTTTTTTTTTTTGGTTTTTTTGAGACAGGGTCTCCCTGTATCTCTGGCTGTCCTGGAACTCACTCTGTAGACCAGGCTGGCCTTGAACTCACAAAGATCCGCCTGCCTCTGCCTCCCAAGTGCTAGGATTAAAGGCGTGCGCCACCACGCCCTGCTGGCCCAGTCTTTATGTTGTTGTTGTTCCCTCCCCTTTGTATTGCTCCAAAATATGCCTATATAACCATCACATATGTATCAAAATTATGATCTTCAAGAATAAACTGTGTGTTAATTCCAAAATATGTTTAAACATTCAAATTTTCCCGTTTATTTTTATGTTACTCTAAGATATGAATATGTACCTTCCACTCATATACAGTAATTGCAGAGTCTGAAAATAAGTTGTAGGTCAATTCTAGAGCCAATTAAGAGATTCACATTATAACAGCACAGTTGCTTTCAGATAAAAAGAAATATAACAATAATGTTGTTCAGCTTGACTTTTTTAAATATTTTTTTTTATTCATTTCTGTATGTGTATGAATGTACTGTCTGCATGTAGGTTTGTGCACCCGTGTCGTGCAATGTCGCGGAGGTCAGAAGAGGGCGTCGGATTCCCCTGGAACTGGAGTTCTCCTGGAATTGAAGTTTCAGACGGTTCTTAGCCGCCATGTGGGTGCTGGGGATCGAACCCGGGTCCTCTGTAAGAGCGGTCGGCGCTCTTAACCGCTAGGCTATCTCTCCAGCTCTTGTTCAGCTTGACTTTTAACTGGGGATTTGGTGTTAGTATCCACAAATGAGGATAACCATTTTTGGATTCACATTTTTCCCCTTTAATTTTATATTACTCTAAATATGCATACATACCCCCCCCCATATACCACAATTACAAAGTCTGAAAATAAGTGGTAAGTTAATTCTAGATCCCATTAAGGTATTCATATTATAATGACACAATTGCTTTCAGGGAATAGATAGATAGATAGATAGATAGATAGATAGATAGATAGATAGATAGATGATAGATAGATTGCTCAATTTGACTTACTACTAGGTATTTGGTGCTAGCACCTGCAAATGAGGGATACCATTTGTCGTTTGTTTTTCTGGGACTGTGTTACTTCATTTAGCATGAATGTCTTCTAGTTCCTTCCATTTAACTGCAAAGTTCATGATTTCATCTTTCTTTACTAGTTCACAGAACTCCATTGTGTAGATTTACCACATTTTCTCTATCCACTCATTGGTTGGGGGGCACTTGGGTTGGTTCCAGCTCTTTGCTGTTATAAAGAGAACTGCAATAAACATGGATGTGCATGTTTCTTTGCGGTAGAATGAGTCTTGAGGGTATGTACCCAGGAATGGAATGACTGCATCAGGTGGTAGACTGATTTTGAGTCTTTTAATGGTTCTCCACACTGCTTTCCATAGTGGTTGTATGAGTTTACATTCCCACCAGCAGTGGATGAGTGTTCCCCACATCCTCTCCAGCATTTGGTGTCTTTTGTTTTCATGATCTTAGCCAGTCTTATCGGAGTGAGATGGCATCTTAAAGTGGTTTAAAAAAAATCCTCCAATTCAAGTGATATGTGTCTGTATGTATGTATATATATTTGTGCATATATATATATATATATATATACTGTAGCAATACAAGTTGGAGAGAACAACAACAAAAGAACTGAAAAAAACCTCTGGAAAGACTCAGAAAAAGATACGGGACATGTATAGCAGAGTGCAGAGACTTGGGTGGGGTGGGGGGCATGGAAAGGGAAGCAATTCTAGATTCGATTGAGAAATGATGTATGACCTATGGAAAAAGTTTAATAACAAAAATTTATATATATATAAGTGATTTTAATTTGCATTTCCTTAATTATTAATGATGTTGAGCACTTTTTAAGATGTTTCTCAGCCATCTTTATTTTATCACTTGCAAAGTCTCTGTTCAGCTCTTTACTCCATCTCTTGCATGGGTCATTTGTTTTCTTACATCTTTGTTTTTTGTGTAGTTTATATATTCTGGATGTTAATGCTCTGTCAGATGTATCAGTGGTGAAGGTTTCCTCCCATTTTGTGGGTTTTCTCTTCACTTCATTGATTGTTTCTTTCACTGTACAGAAGCTTTTGAGTTTAATGAGGACCCACTTGTCAATAGTTGACCTCACTTCCTGTGCAGCAGCTGTTTGATTTAGGAAGTCTTCTCCTATGCCTATGTCTTGTAGGTTGCTGCCAACTTTTTCTTGTATCAGGAGCCTTCAGAGTTTCGGGTTTCATGGTGAGGTCTTTGATCCATTTGAAATTAATCTTTGTACAGGATGAGAGGTAATTTTTATTCTTCTACAAATGGTGATCCAGTTTTGCCAACACCATTTGCTGAAGATGCTGTCTTTCCTCCATTGAGTCTTCTGGCCCCTTTGTCAAATATGAGGTGGCTGAAATTGTATGTACTCAAGTTTGGATCTTCAATTTTATTCCATTGGTCTATGGGCCTGTTTTTGTGCCAGTACTAGGCTGTTTTTATGATGATAGCCCTGTAATATAGTTTGAAGTCTGGTATAGTGATCACCCCTGTATTGCACTTTTCACTCAGGGTCACTTTGGCTATTTGGGTTCTTTTGTTTGTCCATATGAATTTTTTTTTTTGAGATGTTACTTTTTTTATTGCATGATTTTACCCAGGTATGCAGATAAGAGAAACCTTTTAAAGATCTTTATCCAAGTTCTCTTTCCGTTCACTTTCCCATTATCAGAAAAGTGATCCATTTAAGCTTTATTCTTGTTTTTACCTGAAAATAGAAGCAAGAAGAGGGCAAGTCGCTCATGCTCTTGCCCCATCATTTATCCTCTTCTTACTATTTGCATTTGTCTAACCTGCCCTGATTCCTATTTTTCTTAAGGGTGTGTACTTCCATTTTTACTAATCCCTCCAGTTCTACCTTGGATCCCTGTCAAGGGCAAGACTCCAATTAGTCTCGCCTCCTTCTCTTCCTATGCCAGCTTTCCCTTTTCTATTGAATCATTTCCATCTGCTACAAATATGTTGTATTCCCTTCTACCTTAAAAACACTCAAAACTCAAAACAATTTCTATGACCTACCGTGCCCCTTGTGCTTCCTTGACTGTATTTTTGTTTCTCTTTATAGCAACATTTCTTGGAAGACTTTTGTATATTTATTGTTTCCCTATTCTCTTCCAAGCTCCCATGAGTCCACTGCAGTTAGGTGCTGCATTTCATCATGGTACTGGATCTCGGCTCTTGTCAACTTTGCCAAGAATCTTGACTTCATCAAAAGCCTATGGCCAAATATTATTGCCATCGCACTTCACTTCTCTCCTTTTAGGAACTCCCCATTCCCTTGGCTCACTCCATTAATAATCTCTTTTTAAAATATTTTATTTATTATTTTTATTTTATGTGTATGAATGTATTGCCTGCATGCATATAAGTGCACCCATGACCTGCAATGTCTGCAGAAGTCAGAAGAGGGTGTCGGATCCCCTGGAA
This sequence comes from Rhizomys pruinosus, assembly GCA_009823505.1. Taxonomy (NCBI): domain Eukaryota; kingdom Metazoa; phylum Chordata; class Mammalia; order Rodentia; family Spalacidae; genus Rhizomys; species Rhizomys pruinosus. The sequence goes on from VZQC01006754.1 coordinate 1,723,141, forward strand.
CTTGAGTTAAGAATGGGTGTTAGCGCCATGTGGGTGCTGGGAATCTAACCTGGTTCCTCTGCAAGAGCAGTGTCCTTAACCACTGAACCATCTCTCCAGTCTCCATTATAACCTGTTAATTAACCTTAATTATAATATTTCAATCTTCCTAATTAAGTGATCACTTTTAACTCCTTTCACAAATGTCAATTTCTCTTTTCAGTTTCCCTTGGAATTATGCTATCTTCCCTGTTTTTTTTTTTTTTGTTTGTTTTTTTAATATAGGCACCCAGGGCTATAAACTTCCCTCTTAGGACTGCTTTTAAAGTGTCCCATAGGTTTTGTTGTGTTGTATTGTCATTGTCATTTAGTTCCAGGAATGTTTTTAATTCTTTATTTCCTCCNTGCAGGACAGTTATGGCAGAATGCATGATCTGGGATGGGGTGGGGGTGGGGGGGAGGGAAAGGGAAATAAGCCTGAACTGAATTGGAAAAAATGTATGAAATGCACAAAGCATCAATAAAAACTAATTTAATTAAAAAAAAAAAAAAAACAGGGAAGATAGCATATGTCCATATGAATTTAAGGATTTTTTTACCAAGTCTGTGAAGAAATTCTTGGGGATTTTAATTGAGATTGCATTGAATCTGTATATTAATTTAGGTAGAATGGACATTTTTACTATATTAATTTTTCCAATCCATGAACATGGGAGATCTTTCCATCTTCTGATGTCTTATTCAATCTCCTTCTTCAGGGTTTTAAAATTTTTGTTGTCGAGATCTTTGGTGTCTTTGGTTAAGTTTGTTCCTAGGTATTTTATTGTTTTTGTGGCTATTAGGAGTGGGAAGTTCTTCTTGCATTCCTTTTCCAACTGTTTAATGTTGGTGTAAAGAAAGGCTACTGATTTTTCTAGGTTAATCTTGTATCCTACCACTTTACTGAAACTCTTGTTTCTAGGAGTTTTCTGGCGGAGTTTCTACCATCCCTTAGGTAAACCACCATGTCATCTGCAAAGAGGGATAGTTTGACTTCCTCTTTTCCAATTAGTACTCCTTTAATTTCCCTTTCTTGCCTTATTGCCATGGCAAACATTTCAAGCACTATATTGAAGAGGAGTGATGATAGGGGACAGTCTTGCAATGTTCCTGCCTTTAAAGGGAATGCTGGGCTGGAGAGATGGCCTAGCGGTTAAGAGCTCCCACTGCTCTTACAGAGGACCCGGGTTCGATCCCCAGCACCCACATGGCGGCTGAGAGCCGTCTGAAACTCCAATTCCAGGAGAACTCCAGTTCCAGGGGAATCCAACACCCTCTTCTGACCTCCGTGGCATTGCACGACACGGGTGCACAAACTTGCATGCAGACAGTACATTCATACACATAAAGAAATAAATAAAATAAAAAAATTTAAAAAAAATAATAAAAAAAATAAAGGGAATGCTAACATTTCTCCATCTAGGATGATGTTGGCTGTGGGTTTGTTGCATACGGCTTTGATTATGTTGAGGAATGTTCCCTCCAGTCCAATTCCCTCTAGGACTTTAAGCATGAAGGGATGCTGAATTTTGTCAAAGGCTTTTACCTTCATCAATGGAGATGATCATGTGGTTTTTATCTTTCACTCCATTTATGTGTTTTAAGATATTTATTGATTTATGTATGTTGAAACATCCCTGCATCTCTGGTATGAATCCAACTTGGTCATGATATATGATCTTTTTGATGTGGGTCTGTATGCAGTTTGCAAGTATTTTGTTGAGAATTTTTGCAACTATGTTAATTAATGAGATGGGTCTATAATTTTCTTTTTTGGTTATATCTTGGCCTGGTTTTGGCATAGAGTGATGCTGGCCTTGTAGAAGGAATTTGGGAGGTTTCCCTCTGCTTGTATCCTTCCAAACAGTTTTAGTAATAATGGTTGTAAGTCCCCTTTAAATATTTTATAGAATTCTGCTGTAAAACTACCTGGGCCTGGGCTTTTTTAGTTGGGAGGTTTACTATTGCATTTTCAACTTCCACATATATTATGGGTTTGTTTAAGCTGTCAGTCTCTTCTTGGTTAAGCTTTGGTGAATTTCAGGATTTCAAATATTCATCCATTTCTCTTAGGTTTTCAAATTTAGTAAAGTATAAGGTTTTTAAATATTCTCATATGATTGGATCTTTGCTCTGTAGTGACATTTCCCTTTTCATCATGAATACTATTGATTTGAAGTTGTTCTTTCTTTCTTTTGGTTAACTGAGCTAGGGATCCATCTATCTTGTTTATCCTTTCAAAGACCAGCTTTTGGATTCATTGATTCTCTGTATTGTTTCCTTTGTTTCTAATTCATTGATTTCTGCTCTGATTTTTGTAATTTCTTCCTGTCTGTTGAATTTAGGGTTGATTTGTTGTTGTTTCTCAAGTGTTTTTAGCTGCAGTGTTAATTCATTTATTTTTCCTCTTTCTGTTTTTTAATGTAGGAACTGAGGGCTATAAACTTCCCTTTTAGGACTGACTGCTTTTAAAGTATCCTATACATTTTGCTGTGTTGTATTTTCTTTTTCGTTTAGTTCCATGAATGTTTCTATTTCTTTCTTTATTTCTTCCTTGACCCATTCATTATTCAGGAGTGTGTTGTTTAGTCTCCATGTGTCCTTGTAGATAGTTGAGCTTATTTTGGTGTTGACATTGAGCTTATTGCACTGCGATCTAATAGAATGCATGAAATTATTTCAATGCTTTTGTATTTGTAGAGATTTTTTTCTGTGTCCCGCATGTGGTCGATTTTGGAGAACATTTCATGCGGTGCTGAGTAGAAAGTATATTCTCTGGTGTTTGGATGGAATATTCTGTAGATATTTGTGAGGTCCATTTGGTGTGTTGTATTGTTCAGTTCAGATGTATCTCTGTTTATTCTTTGTCCAGTTGACCTATCTAATGGGCTCAGTGGGGTATTGAAGTCCCCTAATATTAGTGTGCTGGGATTGATCTGTGGCTTGATGTCCTGTAGAATTGTGTTTATAAAGTTTGGTTCACTAGTGTTTGGTGTGTATGTATTCATGATTGTGAAATCTTCATGGTTAATTGATCCTTTGATAAGGATGTAGTGGCTGTCTCTGTCTCTTCTGATTAGTTTTACTTTGAAGTCTATTTTGTCTGATATTCGAATAGCAACTCCTGCTTGCTTTTTGGTACCATTTGCTTGGAATACTTTTTTTCTTATCCTTTCACTTTAAGTTGATGCCTATCCTTGAGGGTAAGATGGGCTTCTTGTAGACAGCATATAGATGGGTTCTGTTTCCCAATCCATTCTCCCAGTCTATGTCTTTTGATTGAGGAGTTCATCCCATTAATATTTCAAGTTATTATTGGGAGATGTGTGCTGCTTCCTTTTGCCTTATTTTATGTTTGCATTCTTGGTATAGGTTTGTAGTTCTGCACTTATACTTTTATTCATTACTCTCTCTAGGTGCTTGGGGATAGTTGCTCCTTTCCTCTGACCTTTGAATTGCTTTGAGTATTTTCTGAAGGGTTGATTTCCTGGACATGAATTATTTCATCCTGTTTATGTCATGAAAGATTTTTCTTTTTCCTTCAACTATAATTGACATGTTTGCTGGGTATATTAATCTGGGTTGGCATTTATAGTCGTTTAGCACTGGGATGAAATCCAAGTTCTAGCTTTCATCGTTTGCACTGAAAAGTCAGCTGTAATTCTAATGGATTTTCCTTTATATGTAACGTTGTTTTTCTCTTTCTGCCTTCAGTAATTTATCTTCGTTTTGGGAGTCTAGTGTTTTAACTATGATATGGTGTGGGTTATTCCTTTTCTGATCTTGTCTATTTGGTGTTCTATGTGCTTCTTGTATTTGTGTAGGTTTGCCATTTTTCAGTTTGGGGAAATTTTCTTCTGTTATTCTGTTGAAGGTCTGATCAATACCTTTGTCCTGGGATTCTTCTCCTTCCTCAATCCCTATGATGTGGAGGTTTGATCTTTTCAGAGTGTCCCATATTTCCTGATTGTTCCACTCTTGTGATTTAAAATTTTTTTCATACTCTTTGTTTGAGCATTGCAGTTCTTCCACCTTGTCTTCCAGTGTTGCCATTCTACTTTCTGCATTATCCAGTCTGTTACTGAGGCTTTTTCCCATATTTTCCTTCTGATTGGATAAGTGTGCAATATCCTTTTTCACTTCATCCTGTGATTTCTTTAGTATTTCCAGTTCTCTTTGGAATTTGTCATTCTCTCCTTCTAGATCCTTGATTTGCTGGTCAGTTTCCTGTTTCATTTCAGCTTGGGATCTTTTCAGTGTTTCTACTTCATTCCTTAGTTTCTTTGAGTATGTCTATTATTGTTATTTTGCGGTCTGTGTCCTGGGTTATCTCCAAGGAGAACTCATTGTTGGAGTCTTCTATAGGGCTGCTAGATTTTGTTTGGGATTTATTTTTGCTTTTCCCATGTTGTTGATTTCCCTTTGTGCTCTTGGCATGATTTGTTGTTTATAGTCTGCTGTGAAATTCAAGTGCTTCTTCTTTGGTTGAAGGCCTGTTCCTCTAAGTTAGAAGGTTTGCTGTCTTTTCTGTTACTTTGTGCTCCAAGTCACCTTCTCTGTTCCCACCAGAATAGCCACAAGGGGGTGATCAGCACTGGTTTCTGCCCGCCCAATCCTGTCACTGCCAAAGTGACTATGGGGCTTTACCTGATCTAGTCTGGAAATTGGAGCAGTTCCAGAGACGCTGCACCTGAACGATGGGGCTCTGATGGTCTTGGCACCCTGCACCGGAAGTGACTGGGCTTGGATGGTCCTGGAACTCTGGGCTGGGAGCAGCAGGGTGTGATGGTCCTGGATCCTGTGCTGGAGGTGCCAGGGCTGGGAACTTCCTGGAACCTGCCTGCCGAGAGCCCAGCCCTGCTACTCTCCCTATGCCTGGAAGCAAAGATCCTAGGATGGTCCTGGAAACCTGCACCAGAAGTGACTTGGCTCAGATGGTCTTGGAAGCTGGGCTGAAAGTGATGGAGGTGGGACGGTCCTGGAACGCGCCTGCCGAGAAGCCCGGCCTGTCACTCACCCTGCGCCGGAAACCACTGGGCTGGGCTGGTCCTGGGACCCTGGGTGGAAGCAACAGAGCTCCGATGGTCTTGGAACCCTGCGCTGGAGGGACCAGGGCTGGGAAAGTGGCCCTTGGAACTTTTTACTCATGTCACCTGTGAGTAAAAGTAGCTTTACTTACTTAAAAAAACAACTTTTATATTTATTATTTTTTATTTTATGTGTATGAGTATATTGCCTGCTTGTATGGTCATGCACTGCCTATGGAGGTCAGGAGAAGGTGCCAGATCTCTTGGAACTGGAGTTAGGACAGTTGTTAGTTGTCATGTGGGTGCTGGGATTCAAACCTGGGTATTCTGTAAGAGCCACCAGTGCTCTTATCTTTGGAGCCATCTCTCCAGTCATGCTTTACTTACTTTTCCAAATTTGTACTTTTGAGGTATATTTTTCTACTTACCTGCAATGACTAACACTGTTGAAAGGTAGCTGTAAAAGTAGCTTTGGTAGCCTTGCTCAGATCTGAAGGCGTAAGCACAGCACGTCCAGCCTTTCACCAGCACTTAGTTTGAGAGTGTTCTTTTGGAGATGGAGGGGTCGTCTCTTTATTCCTGCTGCAGTGACATTTTTGTAAAGAATTAGTTTTTAATTTTGCCAGTGTTTTTTCCAAGTTAGATGATAGGAGTGTATGCCTTTTTCCTTTATGTTATTGATGTCAATGATTTTAAAATATCAGATGTCTCTAGTATACCTAGAGTAAATCTCACTTGATTACACTCTATTATCTTTTTCAGACATTGTTGGTTGCAATTTGATAAAATGTTACTGAAGACTTCTGCTATGCCTTTTAGTGACTGTTGTTTATATCCTTAACCTTTCTTTCTATGTGTCAAGTTTGACAAATGTCTTAAAGAAGTCCCATGTGTAGGGCTTATGTGAAACTAGTTGTTTGCCATAACTATAATCACTTTAAGTGGAAAAAAAATCTTACAAGCAAATGGTCTTAACTGTTTCTCAAGGACAAACAAGAGAAAATATGTAATTAGAAAGTTAAAGTAGTACTTTTTAAACAACTTAGCAACAGCTTTCCTCTTTTGTTTATAGTTAGTGTTTGAAATTCCAAGTTTGGATTCATGTTACATATGTGTAACATGCCTGTGAAATATAGTCGGTGTTTGAAGGTTCAAGTTTGGATTCATGTATATGTATAACAAGCTTATGAAATAGTAGTTCATAAAATCTATTTGTACATGAATTCTTTGCAAAGTACCATTTTTGTAAGCAACTAAAAAATTCTAGCACTTGGGAGGCAGAGACAGAAGAATCTCTGTGAGTTGAGGCCAGCCTGGTCTACGTAGTGAGTTTCAGGACAGCTGGGGCTACAGAGAGACCATGTCTCAAAAAGACCAAAAAAAGTTTATTATTTTCATTTTATGTGTGCATTGCCTGCATGTATGTAAGTGCACCCATGCCATGCAAATGCCTGTGGATGTCAGAAGAAGGCATTGGGTTCCCCTGGAACTGGAGTTAAGGATGGTTGCTAGGCACCATGTGGGGTGATGGGAATTGAACCCTAGTCCTCTGCAAGAATAGTCAGTGATCTTAACTGCTTAGCCATATCTCGAGCCCTCAAAGTACCATTCTAAGAGTACAAAGTATTCAAGTTTCTGTAACCAATTTCTTTATTATCTGGCAGATGGAACTTTCCATAGCCATTTAGACAAGAATCCATCCCACAGTTGTTCTTCAAGCCATTAAATCCATGAAAACACAAAGCCTGATTGAACCATTGAGGTGAGCAGATTTAATATTTCTTCTGGATATCCTGGGGGTAGGGGCACTATAGGAAACTCTTAATCTGAGTCCCAGAAAAGGAACATGACATTAATGGAGTCTGCAATTGTGGTAGAGTGAAGGATTGAGGCCCAGAAGGTCCATATCTCCTCATCTTTACACTGCTTTTCTGGCTGTGCCTCCATTGGTTTTAATTGTAGGTCACAGGATTTAATGATCCTCTACATAATGAGTAGGAATCCATTTATACAACAAAACATCTCTTAGAGTACTGGATGATTTACTAAGCAATCATCCTAATTAGACTACTAAAATATAGGTTTTGGGGTGAATTGCTGGTCATTAAAAGAATTCTTTTACTGATTTAGAATTTATGGGAACATTTTGTTTTTAGGAGATGTGATAAAAGACACTATCTTTCTGCTTTCTATGCAGCTGGAGCTGTTACCACATAAAGATATAGACTTTTTAGTGATATATGCCTCATTGATTTGAGTAATATTCTATTTGTCCCCTTAAAAACACCATATTGTTCCTAGGCAGAAGAGAAAAACATGGCTTGCTTTGGCTACATTCCATTTTCCAAGATTCTGAAAAGAAGACTGATTTCAGATGGCAGTGAAAGTTCCTTTGAAAGTGCTTCCTAGATATTCTCCTTAGTATTGGTGGAAGTGATGTTTAGACTATGGCTGACACTTCTGTACACTATCCACAGAGCTGTTCCTATCTGAAAACATGTGTTTTTGAGAGTCAATGTTTATTATGATTTCAATGGCTCAACCAAATTTTCTTTGCCATTTAATGACCATCAGAAGATAATCTGGAGACAAAACAATAAAGAAAAAGCTTAATTTGAATTTTCCATGTGAGTTAATTCTTGAATTCTTCTTTTAAAAGAATATCTATTCTTATTTTATATGTATGAGTGTTTTGTCTGTGTATATGTAAGTGGACCCATATTGTAAAATGCATGGAAGCCCAAAGAGTGTGTCATATCTCCTGGAACTGGAGTTCTGGATGGTTGTTAACCACCATAAGTGTGTCATATCTCCTGGAACTGGAGTTATGGATGATTCTTAACCACCATGAGTTTTCTGGGACCTGAATCCAGGTCCTTTGTAAGAGCATCTAGTGCTCTTAAGCACTGAGACATCTCTCTGGACCAACCAGTTCTTTTTTTTAAGTAGAACTGTGGGAATTTCATACAACATATTTTCATCATATTTAAGTCACCACCCCTATCTGTATGGCTCTTATAGAACCTTTGGTTAGATTTTATGTACTCTGTCATATATGTTAAGACCTATTGAGCCAAGTTTGTTTCTCTAAATGTCCTTCTGTGTGTTTCTATCCATGAGAGCCTGGTTGACCTATCTAATGTCACAACCTTAATGAAAATCAACTCTCCCTCTCTGAACAGTTTGGGGCTTCTTACCCATTTCACTACTACTTTGCTGAGCTTTTTTGTCTGGTTCAATTTGTATGGATCTTGTGCATGCTGTTATCATTGCTTTAAGTTCATATGAATAACTTCTCAGCTATCTGGAACACTAAGTTCTTGCAGTCATCTACCACCTCTGGCTCTTACAATCTTTCTGGTCCCTTAGCCTTGGGAGACAGAGGTTTGATATTAGTGTCCCATTCAGGGTTGAGCACTCTGTAATCTCTTATTCTCTGTACTTTGGCCAGTTCTGGCTTTCTGGGTTAATTACCATCTGTTACAGGAAGGAGTTTTGCTGCTAAGAGTTGAGAGATGCATTAATATTCTTTCTTCCTCTGCCAAGCATGGTAGGGCATGCCTTTAATCCCAGCACTCGGGAGGCAGAGGCAGGTGGATCTCTGTGAGTTCAAGGCCAGCCTGGTCTACAGAGTGAGCTCCAGGCCAGCTGGGACTAAAGGGAGACCCTGTCTCAAAAATACAAAAAAAAAATTCTTTCTTCCCCCTCTTCTTGTATGTTCCCTGAGCCTTATATATAAAGGTTGAATTGTAGATGGGTCACTTCCGGCACCTCACAGACAAATTATTCTCTGTGTTTGACCAGTTGTGGAACTCTGTAATAGTCTATATTTACTGCAAAAAGAAGCTTCTTTGATGAAAGGTGAGAGGTACATTTGTCTGTAAATATAAAGCTACAAATAAGGTCTACTAGATTTTTTTTCTTTAGGGTCTATGACATCTCCAGGCATGAGTATTTGGCTATGTTTACCGTGCCACACATATGCCTCCCATTGAGCAGGTCTTAAATCCAATTAGATAACTTGATTACTCCCAACATAAAATTCCACTACTACACCAATAGAGATAATTTGATAGGTGGGTCATTGTGGTTCATAGACAGGATTGAATCACTGATTGTTTTTCTCCCCTGGTGGTTTACATAATATCTTCTGATACTGTGAGAGCTAAGCTTCAGGGAGGAGGCTTCCAGCTCTGTTCCAGCTCCATTGTTCCAAGTCCTATGTCTTAAGTATGTCCTGTCTTTAACAATAGGGTCTTATCCTCAAATTCTGGGAGGCAATTAAAGGCTGTGGCAATAGCCTGTATTGTTTTGGAAGTCTCTTGTTTGTCTGTCTGTCTGTCTGTTTATTGTTTTCTTGTTGTTCTTTGGCCTTAGGCAACATACATTCTCACACATATATAATGTGTGTTTTTTTTCCCAATGGGCTTTTGAACGAATACATTCCCTCTGTTTTTTCCCACCACCTAAACATTATTTATCTCTCCTTTCTCCCTGTTTATCCCTCTCTATTCCTTCCCCAGTTAAAGTATCCCCCATTTTCCCCATTTCCCCCTTGATAACACCTGCCTAATACTAGACCCTCCCCCACTTGAGCTCCTTCTTCCTTTTACCCCCAAGGTTGGATTCCATTTTCTGGCTCCTGTAGTTACATCAGAATATATTCACATCTAAGGATTTGGAGCTATGTTCCACAAATGAGATAGAACATACATTGCTTTTATTCTGAACATGTTATTTCAGTTGATATAAAAGTTTCTAGTTCCAACCCTGTGAATTTCATTTTTTCTTCAGCATTGAGTAAAACTCCATTGTGTAAACATGCCACGTTTTCATTAACCATTTGCCAGTTGAGGGACATTTAGGTTGTTTCCATTTCTTAGCTATCGTGAAAAGAGCAGCAACAAACATGGCTTAACAAGTATCTCTGCAGTAGGATGTTGAGTCCTTTGGGTATATGCCAAGGGGTTGTAAAACCAGATCATAAGTTTAGTTTGTTGAGTTCTCTGCACTGATTTCCACAGTGATTGCGCCAGCAGTGAATGAGCTTTCCCCTTTCCCCACATCCTCGCCAGCATTTGTCCTCTTAATCTTAGTCATTCTGACTGGAGTAAGATGAAATACATTAGTTTTTATGTGGATTTCCCTAATTATTAAGTATGTGGAACACTTTTAAAGTATTTCTTAGCCATTTTAATTCTTATTTTGAGAGCTCTGTGTTCAGATCCATAGCCCATTTTTTAATTGGGTCATTTGTTTTCTTAATTCTTTTTTTTCTTTTTAGTTCTTTGTATATTTTTTAGTTTAATGAGGTCCAATTTGTCAACTGTTGACCTTAATTCCTGAAGTCTGATTTAGAAAGTCCTTACTGGATGGATCCAAGGAACAAAGTCATAAGCTAGTCACCAACACCAAACCACTAACTTTTTGTTTCTCAGGGCTGTGGGGTTTCCACACAACAAGGGACTATCTTGAGGAGGTCAATAGATTGATGCTGACTTCATGGAGGGAAACTGTCTACTGTGCAGTGGGCTTCAGAAGGCTTTGATTATAGAAACATACGTGATGTGTCTTTGACCACAGGTCTGTTTCTTGGTCTTTGCAGATGCATTCAGAGTAGACACATCAGAACTTCCTCAATTTTTAGCAATTTCAGAGCCTATGTGGGTGTACCTTGACCCAGGATGCTCCCTCCTTATCCTGGTCCCACAAGTCCCTTCTCTGCAGTTGGAAACCTGGTAAATTTTATGTTCAGTGAACCCTCAGACCTCGATGCAGGAAATCTCACAAAACGCACTCATGCCTTATTTCTATGTTTGCATCATCTTTTGAAGTTTATCTAGGTGTTAACCACAATTGATATCAATGTCTAATTTTGGTCTTCTACCTTACGGTAAGAGGAGGTGTAAGTGGAAATATACAGAAGGTTTCTGATAGTTTTAAAACATTAAACTGCTTCATAAGGACCTTGTGCCTGCAAAGACAGAGTATCTTCTGCTTTCCTTAGGTTGTATCTTTATTCATATTGATTCTGAATTTGGAGCATGTTGGCATTTATATTTTCTCCTTTTTACTGTTCTTTTTTGTCCTGTGTCTAAATGTAGACAAATATGTATCTGTTGTCATCCACTGCGCTACAAGTTGAATGGCTGAAGAACTCTGAGCCTGTCTTATTCCAATGGGCAAAGCAAGAAAAATCAACAGAGAGAAAGGAGTGAAATAAAAGGTACTGCAGGATGGTAAAAAAAAAAAAAAAAAGATTATTTTGCCGTGGAAAGTAACATGGACACAAGGTTGGTCAATACTTGCAGTTTTCTTTTGGTTTCTAATGTCTATAAGAGGCACTTCCTCCTCAGCTCCCGAAGGGTTGATGGCAGCCTAGAGCTTGTGACTTGCAGTGTACCATCCTGAAATCCAAGTCACTTTTTAGTACAAGGTCAATAGGCAATTTACAATCCAGTTAGGCAGCTTGTTTTGAAGCCCGTGAACTTTGGTAGACCTTGTCCTCTGTGTGTATTTTCTATAAAGATGACACTGCTGGATAATAAGTTTTCCATCATACACAAATAGCCAGTGCTATTAGGCTGCCTGACAAACTGTCCCCCTTTTCTCATTTGAGTGGATGACTCTATAAAAAGAAAATTAAACCAAATAAAAAGCAATGCATCTAGTTCAGTGTATCTTGAACATCTGCATGAATGTATTTCATTTGTGGGCTTACTTTAATAATAATAGGAACCCAACTCTTTACTGATCTTATAGTTTGTCACTACAAGTTTCAATTAAAGTTACCTGCATTCAGAAAAAATGGTAAGAGGAGAGCTGAATAATTTGCCAGCTTGTTAGATCAGAACATCTGTTTCCTATATATAAACTTATCATGTAGATGGTGAATCATAGACTACGGCAACCCAAAGACATTCATTTCTAAACCAAACTAGCATTGATAAAACTGCATAGCTTGTGAACTGGCCATATTGCAAAAATATTCAGTGTGAGTCATCCTTAGTAAAGTGCCAGCTATTTTTTTTTTTACTTTTGTTAAAATTTGGTGTACAAAGGGCTGGAGAAATGGCTCAATGGTTAAGAGCACATATTCCTCTCATAGAAGACAGGACTTCAATTCCTAGCACCCACGATGGATAGCACTGCCTCTACCTCTAGCACCAGAGAGATCCAGCACCTCTGGTCTCTGCAGGCACAGGTGTAGGTTCCCAGACACAGAGACACAGACACATGCACATACACATAATTAAAAATAATAAAACAATTCAGCTTTTTTAAAAGTTCAATTGATTTTATTAGCTATCTTCCAAGTGATTAAGACCCACCATATCTAATGGCTTCCAGATTGGATAGTACAAAGTATAACGTTTCTACCATAACAGAAAATTTTGTTTACAATCCTACTCCGAAACGTCTTTGCTAATATTTACCCAAGCAGTTTAGAGTACTTTTTAGTAATTATGCATTCTATTACTTACAAAAGAGCAGCTGCCACATATTATCAACCTTTTCTCCTTTACAAAGTATTTTACATTATTTCATGTCCTCGCTTCTAGCTTGTTCCTTCTATTTACACATCTTCTTTTCTTTTCACAAGTTAAATTTTATTCATTAATAACAGTATTAACTGCATATTGAAAGTCTCAAAATATCATCTCTGAAAATACTTATACTTCAGAAATTAGAACCAGACAATTCAGCTTTTAAGAGCCATGTCCTGTCTGTGTAGGCATGTGCATGCATGTGTGCCTAGTATATGTGATAATCTAGATTCTGCTTCTATTTTCATTTATCTGTTGTTCTATACTTAATGAACTAGATTGGTTGGATATAAAGACTAAACAGCAGTTTATAAGGAACATACAGAAAATGATGGCAAGAATAAGTGGCAGAGAAAGTAGCTTTGGGAATTTTATTTTTAGATTATCCCCCCTCCCCAAATTTCTGTATTGTGAGCTCAGAGGCACTGAAGAGATTACAGTGCTCTCCAATAATTAGAATTCTTAAATAAAACTTTGTTTCGGGATTCTTGGGCTGTTACCCCCTAGTTAAATCATTCTACTTCTTCACTGCTGCATAATAAACCACTATAATGCTTAGTATCTTAGTAATTTTTGTGAACTCTTGGAGTTCTATGAGTTTACTGGTCCTTGCTTGGTGAGCTCCCATGTGAAGATCACTTGCCAGCTGAAGTGGGAGCCATCTGAAGCCTTCACTGATCCATCGTGTTCAAGTCTCGTCTCAGAATGAAGATAACTTCATGGCTGGCCTTGGCTGGAGTCGTGGGCCTGAGTTTCCCAGCATGCTTTTCCAAGTTTGTCTTAGTGTGTTCTGGCTACTTCTGTGGCAGTTTGAGGCTTGTGGCAGAAGTGGCCAAGCTTCCTTTAGCCAAACTTCAGAAGTTATGTGATGTTATTTCTTCCACATCCTGCTAAATGAGTCATAGGTCTAAGACACATTCAAGTGTAGGGGAGCACAATAGGGCGTGGATCCCAGAGACACTGTTCATTGAGGATTGTCTTTACAAAGTAACCATCATAGATAGCATATGTAATGCTATGCATAAAATCAAGTAAAGGTCTTAGGATTCACAAGCCCCACCCCAATCTTATTCTCAATAGGCTTGTAATTAAGACTATTTAGCATAAAGTACATAGCTCTGCAAGAGTACCTTATATAGATTTTATTTTTTAATGCTTTTATTGATGTTTTGTGTATTTCATACATAATTTTTCAGTTCAATTCAGTCATATTCCCCTTTCCCTTCCCCCCACCCCACCCCAGATCATGCATTCTGCCATAACTGTCTTGCTTCTTTCTCTCAGTCTTTATTTATTTATTATTATTTTTTTATTATTCATTTTATGTGTATGAATGTACTATCTGCATGTAGGTTTGTACACCTCTGTCATGCAATGCTGCAGAGGTCAGAAGAGGGTCTTGGTTTCCCCTGGAACTGGAGTTCTCCTGGAATTGGAATTACAGACAGTTTTTAGCCACCATGTGGGTGCTGGGGATCAAACCTGGGTCCTCTGCAAGAGCAGTGGGTGCTCTTAACCGCTAGGCTATCTCTCCAGCCCCCTCTCAGTCTTTTTTATGTTTAGTAATTCACATTTTCCTACTTTAATTTTATATTACTCTAAAATATGGATACATACTTTCCATTCATATACAGTAATTACAGAGTGTGAAAATAAGTGAGAATACCTTATAATCTAAAGGACTAAATTTTATCTGCTGAAGTCATTAATTTTGAGATTTCTGGTTGATCCTCTACTTTCTGAGCCTAGACAATTCATTCTGAACTGGAAATTTTTATCTATTTCTTTCCCAGGAAGTTATCTCAACAAGTACAAAATTTATACCTGGCCATTTAGAAAACTAAAGATATGTAGGATAATCAGAATTTTTCATGGCTATACAACTTAGTAGTTTGGGTTTTGTCAGTTTGTCAATCAACTGTGCTACATGTGTGTTACAGAAACCCATTGTGAGGTTCTTGAGAGGGGGGAAAAGATAGTTTAGCCATCATTTCTATTCCTGGCCATGGCAAATTTGGAAACTACAGCTAAGAAGTAAGGCTTTCTGTGTCTGGGAGCCTAAAATATAGGGAGAAAGCATAACATTGCACATAGGAGCACAAATATTTAGGACAGTTTCCATGGATTTTATGACTTTACCTTTTCATCTTTAAAAGTTTTTCATTGAGCATTTGTATAACTCATATAATGGTTCTTAATCAAATTCGGCCTCCTCATGTCCCAACCCCTCATCACAACTCATGCATTATATCATCCAAGTTAAGTCCTATGCAGGCAAGATTTCCAACCCAGATGTCCTATGGATCTTTAGATGTTCAAAAGAAGATAAGTATTTGGGACATTTTCTTTCTGATTGTCACTATTCCTAGACCAGGGATAACGTTTAGGATAAAGCCCTGGCCACTGATGCCTTCATCTATAATCTATTTTTTGACCCAGCCTATAGAAAAGCTTATATATAAACTTATGCATCAAAGGAAAGTGATTTAATGTTAGGATGATTGTTTCCTGTTTGAGGGTTTTTGTTAGACCACAAAGCATTCTGAGCTCAAAGTGGGAGAGAAATTGAACAGTACCCAGAATCGTAAATCAATAATTGGACCCAAACCGAATTAAATGCCTCCAAATGATGAGCTAGTTACTAGGGGCACAAAAATAAGTAAAAAAGAATTCCTGTGTTCAAAAGCATCAGCTTGGGGAAAACAAAATATAAATGGACAGTGCTGCCACTGCAAAGTCTTTGTCATAGAGATGTAAGCACAGTGCTGTAGGGCAGAGTGACCCACTGAATCAGGAGGGTCATTGATGACCTCAGAGAGCAATGGCATTTCAGCAGCTCTTAAAGGCCCAGCACAGTATTGTTAGGTAATGAAAGAAGTGTACTTAGACAAAGAAGGTTGCTTATTAGAGCTGTGGAGTGTTAGAATGACCCAGTATGTTCGAGAGAAGAGTTAATGTCCCAGGTGGCTATAGTGCAGGGTGCATTTGCGTGGTGGGGTATGTTTGGTTTACAAGTGAGAAAGCTGGTAGCACAAAACAAGCAGAGACCAGATGGCTATTTGATGTTTTGCCTCAGTATAGTTTGGATAGTTGTGAGCTGATTAGCACATAAGGAGAAGCCCTAAAAGTTTGACAAAGTCCAGCTGCTGGAAAATAGAAGTTAGGTCAGTGTTTGAAAATCCATCTCAGATTTTCCACATCTGGAAGATTCATTTAGGAGAACAAAGGATAACCAGGACTTAAGAAGCTCTAGTCCAAAGGTGGAAAAGTCTAAGTTTAGCAAACAGCAGGAGCTCAAGGGGCAGGCAGAGAAAGCTAACAGCAGCCATCAGCCCTGGAGACAGGCCTGAAAGAGTGGGAGTTCCAGTCATTCAGGAGGGCAGGGATGCATGACAAGGACTTGATAGAACAGAAACAATCTAAGGGTCTAGGTAGCAGAAATGTCGAGATTCAGTGAAGTTGATGATGCAACAGCACAGAGAATCCTGACTTAAACCTCAACCATAATTCCAGGATTAAAAGACTGGTTCTGTCCCCTACAGAATAAGGAGAAATATGAGGAGAATGAGGTCGTTCTCCAGCTATAGATTGGAGCCAGCTGTTGTAGAGGTATTCTCTTGTAAAATCAGTAGAACTGCCTTCTTTGATTGACTAATGGACATAGAAACTGTGAGGGGGATTATTCTCTATTCAGAACCAAATACAATGCTAAAGTCTCCTTAAGCTATGCACTTAAGCAAAATATATTAATACAGGAGCTCTGACATCAACAATGGATTATTCTTCTTCCAAGGAAATTGTGGCATGGGGATCCAAGCCCACAAAAGGTAAAGGCTTCCTTGCCTCCAAACTGGGATATCTGCACGGAAGAGAGGCGATAAGGCCCTGCTGTTGAAGACCTGATTAAACACAGGGAAAGATGTAGGAGACTGCACTTGCAAGTATACAGATGGTCTCTGGAGATGCCAGAGATGTTACCAAAGGCCACTAAAGCAATATAGGTCTCCTTGAGTCAAGCAAGACTTCCTCCGTCAGCACCAGCTACAACCTTCATCTGCCTGGAAAAGCGGTGCAAGCCAGTGGCAGTCAAATGTCTGTATATCCCAAATCTAATTGGCTATTAGCTTTCTCCCTTGGAGGTAATAACCCACGGCTGATGCTCATCCAAGCTTACATCCTCTAAAATAGATGTTATAAACCACAGAAGACCCTGTCATACTAACAGAAGAAAATGTAATTCATGGATTAACATACCATTAAACATCTTGTCTATAACAAGGTAAACTACCATAAAAAATAGTACTGTTTTATATCCTATATATCTAATTGCTTGTTCTTCATTGTAGGATTGACAAAGGCTATAATTAGTACTGTTTTAATACCTATATATCTAATTGCATGTGCTTCATTGTAGGATTGAAAGGTTATGCTCGGACAAGCTGGCAGCCCTGAAAGAAAAAAGCCAGATTGACTATCGACGAAGACAACAGCTTCCAGAGAAGTAGACTGTTTTGTTTTCTCATCCACCAGTGCCCCTTTTTCTAAGCCTAGGGAACAATCTGCGGAAGAGGGGTGTGGTAGAATGTAAGGTCTCGATTGGGGTGATTGGTGAAACTACAACAATATAGACTGGACACTCATTTTAATTCATTTTAAAACAAGATAAATCCCCCCCCCCCCTGGATGGTGGGACCCATGAGCTGGTGTGGTTTTGGCACAACTGCTCGGAAATTGATTTACATGAAGGTTTGCTTGTACTTACAGACTATCACCTACTGTTTTAAAAAAAAAAAACAAGAGAAAGACGCAGAAAAAGTTATGGGAGATGCATGATCTGGATGGGTAGGGGTGGGGTGGGGGGAAGGGAAGGGATGATTATGCTGAACTGATTGGAAATGCATGTGAATACACAAAACATCAATTTAAAAAAAAAAAAAAAAAGACTGCTGGTTCCTGGAGAGTCCTTAAAGGGCTAAACGTAAAAAAGATATTAAAAGTCCCAACCTTTAGGTACTAAAAAAAAGCTAACAGAATCTCTCAGCAAGCCAAAATTTTCAAAAGCAGGAGTATTGTTCAGAGGAAAGAACCAATGATATATATATATTATATATATATATATATATATATATAGATAGAGAGCGAGAGAGAGAGAAAAAAAAAAAAAGAGAGAGAGAGAGGAGACTATTTTAGGAAACAGGCTCATACCATTATGGGGGCTATGAAGTTCAAGGTCATTTGGACAGGCTGGTAGGCGGAAGAATAGGGAACAACTGATTTTCAGTTCCAGTCTAAAGGCCGTCTGTTGGTAGAAAGTCTTCTGACTTGAGGAGTGAAGTCTGATTCTTGTTCTATTCAAGCCTTTAGTTTATTGTAGAAGGCTCGCCCACATTTTGCAAGACAATCTTCTGTGCTGATGTAAATGTTAGTCTCATCCCCAAATGACCAAAATGCTTGAGTGCCATAATCTGGCCAAGATGATACATGAAATTAGTCATCAGAGGTGAAAGATTGATGGATAGAAATATTAGATATCTAATTATTTTATGGGTAAGTCTAATATATCGATCATATAAATAATAAATAAAGGAGTCAAATTAATTTCATGCAATAGACTTCTTTGCATTCATCTTAAGCCCATGATTATACTGGGGATACTTGTCTTTATTATATTATTATATCTGCAGAAATTAATCAGATCATTTTACCTATCTCTAGTGAATGATTTTGATTTTCTCCTTGCATGGACTGGGTGAGTATAGCAGTTGGCATACCAGTCAGTCTAAGTGGGATGGAAACACTCGACTGGAATCTTTTTTTTTTTTTTTTTTTGTCTTTTCGAGACAGGGTCTCCCTGCAGTCCCAGCTGTCCTGGAACTCACTCTGTAGACCAGGCTGGCCTTGAACTCACAAAGATCCGCCTGCCTCTGCCTCCCAAGTGCTAGGATTAAAGGCGTGCGCCACCACGCCCGGCTCGGCTGGAATCTTTATACTCTAAGGGCAGTCTAAGAAATCTGTAGCTCAAATCATGTACAGAACAAATCATTTCACTTAAATCCCCTCAAGTTCTGTGAAAAGAATCATCTTTGGCCTTTCTGGCCTAAAAAAAAAAAAAAAAAACCCTGAATTTTAACAAGAAACCCAGGCAATCCCTATCTACACTGAAGTTTAAAGCACAGTGGTTTACCACACACACTCAGCACGTTGCTCATAGGGCAGCCCTCTGGACCATCTTCACTCATGGAAAATGAAAGAAAATAGTGTTACAATCAACTCAATGTGTGAGTCGCATTAACACAGACCACTATTGTAAATCCAGCCTCTCCTGTACAGAACTTAAATCCGAATTACTACATTAATTGTTCTGATTCATATGGTTCATCACTTTGTGATAAACTGTGTGGTAATTTTTAACTATTTTATATAAGGCTCTTGAAAACTATTAACTTATACTTGTCATGTTCCAGTTAAAGCCATTCTATGGTTTTCATTTGGAATATAAGACAAGCCTGACATTTCTCAGCCCAGTACATAATATCTCCTATAGTTTAGGTTCTCTTCCAGTTTTCTACCACATATTTTTCTTAAACTTTCATTTAATACTTTTTTCATGACATCCACCATTTATCCTCTACTTAGTCTATGAATCCTCCATTTTTCCAGTTTCTATCTCCTCACGCCAGCCTTTGTTGTTTCATTTTCCTTTGCGTGTGTGTGTGTGTGTGTGTGTGTGTGTGTGTGTGTGTCTATGTGTCTGTGTGTCTGTGTCTGTGTGTCTGTCTCTGGTGTGTGGTAAATGCACATGAGTATGGGGGTCAGAGCAGAGTACCAGGCATCATGTTCTGTCACTTCATACCTTATTTCCCTGAGACAGAGTCTCTCTGAAGAGAACAGTTCTCTTGCCCTTTGGCTAGTCTTAGGATCTGCCTAGCTCCACCTGCAATGCTGGGAATACAAGCAACAGAGCCACATAGACTTTTTTATGTGGGTGCTGGGGATTTGAACTCAGGTCCTCGCACTCTTACCTACTGAGCATCTCAACCAGCCACTCAACCACCACTTGGTCCTATTATCTCTCTTGTTTCCTTGACCCTCAGCTCAAACTCCCTTCATTTTCTTTCTTTTTCTGGACTTATGCATTTTTTAAATATATATTTTGTACAAGATTTTCAAATCTAGACCTGTGTTCCCCACCGTATGCCCCCACCCATTCATTTTCATTTATATTTTAGTGATGATGAATGCTCACACTGTTCCCCCGAAGTTTAAGGCCTGTAAAGACCAGGACCAAGGTAGTTTTTCTAGTTTCCAGTGCCCTGTACTGTGTTTACAACAGAGGGTAATTAACATCTGTTTACAATGTAGTGCAGTTTGTGAAAGACAGACCATTTTTCCTCTCCACCCAAATTAATCATATTATCAGGGGACTCTGAAGAAAATGTAACTTTTTAAATGGTAAAACCATTAAACTCATTAGCAACAGCCAACTAACCTCTTTCTATAAAAATAAAGATATTGTTCATTGTAGTTTTTGTTACATTTAATTTACTTTTTGTTACATTTAATTTACTTTTTGCTTTTATTCTGTTGAATGGAAAAATGGATGTGCAAGACAAATGCAATTTTTAAAAATACTATAAACTGTAAAGGTCTTTCTTACAATGTTTCCTTTGAAAAATATACCTTCCTTTTTTCTCGCAATGTCTTTAATTGCCCTATCCTTTGCAGTCCTCTACCTCTGACCATTTTGGCTCTCAGTAAGCACAAAACATCCTCTTTCTGGGAAGATCAAATTATTGTGCAGTTTTCCAGTGGGACAAAACATAAACATTTCAGTATATGATTCTGTGATCATTTCTCAGGCAGCAGGGGGTCTCTTTTTAAATATACTCAATAAAAAGGGCTCCTGAGATCATGTAGAAACACAGACCTGTAACTTCAATTGACTAAGGCTATAATATGTCTTACATGCAAATTCAAGGGAGCCCTCTAAAAATGTGAATTCCATAGTAATTATAAAATACTTGGACATGATCAAGTGAACTACCAATATACTATCTGTGCTTTCATCTGCATGAAAATGTTTAAGAGCTATATAACAAGGGGCTATAAAAATAATAAATAATAATTATTTTTTCTTCTTTTATTTTTTATTTATTTTTAAGCCAATTGAATTGAAGCTCTGTGCATTTCATACAAATCAAGTTATATTACAAATCAAATCTAGACCTGTGCCCTCCTCCCTACCCCTCCCACCCCACCAGCGTTCATACATTCTGCCAAACATATTTTTCATCTTTTTCTCAGTCTCTCTCAAAATTCTCGATGTAGAAGTTCACTGTTTTGGTCAATTCTTTCATGCAGACTTTTCTGTTGTTGTTATTCTTTCCAATATCCATCACTCCAAAATATGCAGATAGGGATGCCACATATATCACAGGTTTTAGCATCTTCAGCTTATGATTTTTTTAAAAATTAGGCTGAAAGATGTCATGTTTGAAGTCTCCTCCTTGGCAAGCCCAAACCATCAGATCCACCTTTGTGGATCCCTGGGGTTAAAAGAACTATATAGCAAGGGGCTACAGTGTGGCTTAGTTGGTAGAGTACTTGTTTAATAGGCATGAAGCCATGGGTTCAACTCCAAGAATCCCATAAACTGGCTATACTGGTGCATACTTGTAAATTCTACATTCAGGAGGTAGAGATAGGAGAATCAGAAGCTCACAGTCATCTTTACCTACTCAGTGAGTTTGAGGCCGGTCTGCAGTGTAAGTAAAAAAGAAATACACAGTGAATTTCTTCAAGAACATAATATCTTTTCATTACTTTTAAGCATATCATGTCAAAATAAAAAGTGCTAATAAATGACATTTCTTTAACCATGACCTTGGAAGAAACTTCTATTAAGAACATTTTCTGGGCTACAAGCACAATGTCTAGAATGCCATGCCATCTTCTTATCCCTACGCCAGTTAAGAAGTTACTGTATTCATCTCAGGAAGAAATAATGGTGTCTCTCCAAGGATTCAGTGGTATAAATAGAGAGAAATGAAAATGTTTGAAGTATATTTTATAAAATGATTCAGCAGGACTTATGATGCACTGTGTGGAGGCTAAAGGGGAGGCATAGGACTCTGAGATGTCCTAGTGGATGAATGAGTGAGTAGAGATACTATTTCCTGAAAAACAGTAGAACAGAAGTGGGAAAAAATCTTGACTAAATGAATACAAGAATACATTGTTAAACATTTCATATTAAAGATTCAGGTTAGAAACTCACCTGGAGATTTCAAATAGGTAATTAATGACCCATACTAGGTAGCTAGTTATATAAAAGCAGGCAGGGAGGTCACAGGAGATGGTTCTCTTCCTCACACCAGCAGCTTGTAAAACCTGGAAGTAAAACTGCAAGACCCTTATTACTGGTCAAAAGAATGGAATCTGAATCAAATCATGGACCCTAGGTGGAGACATTCTGAATTGTCTTTCATGGGATATTATTTAGCAGATACTATTTATTTCTGGTAAAGAACAAATGCATTGTCCTCTCCTTAAGAGTTAATTCAGGGGGTGGAGAGTTGGCCTAGCAGTTGGGAGCACTGACTGCTCTTGCAGAGGACCCGGGTTCCACCCCCAGTACCCACATTGCGGCTGAGAACCGTCTTTAGCTCCAGTTCCAGGGGAATCCGACACCCTCTTCTGACCTCCACGGCACTGCACGACACAGGTGCAGACAGACCTACATGTAGACAGTGCATTCATACACATAAAAATAAATAAATAAAATTTTAAAAAGTTAATTCAAACGGACCTGTCTATAACCTGAGTAGGAAAATGTCCTCAGGGAAAGCATACTGTTCTAGAGGATATTAAAACTGTATAACGCTTACCTGAGGTTTAGGGTGGCACTGTACCTGGTAGTTTTTAGCTGTTTTCCACTCATGCTTTTGGACTGCTCCACTTTCCTGTGTGATTCACCTTGCATATCTTCTATGCTCTCTGCCCCGTCTCTTTGGATCCATTCCATGGAGATCATAAGGACCAGAGAGTCCACAGCCAGATCCTCATGAAATCTACATTTGTTTAGAACTCAAAGAAGAGATTTAGGGAGTTGTTACATCAAACTGAACAGCCACTGCATTTTGATCTCTCTTCCCAAGTTTCCTCTTTTCTAATGGACTGGTCATTATTTGGAGATAGAAATTGCACTCCCGGTATCAAAGGTGCTCTTCTTTGTTTAGTATATTGTTGATTAGTTGCAGCAACAACACTGAATGACTTCAGACATCAGTATCACTGCAGGAATTCTGTCAACCTTCTGCATATGTTGCTCCACTTCATTCTCCTTACAATCCTGTTATAAGAACTGTTAGTTCCACAACATAGATGAGGAAACTGAAGCACAGACAGACAGGTCTCTTAATTTCCCTGAGTCTTCATAAACTAGTAGGCCAGACAGCCAAGAGTCAGCACAGATAATCTGGTTCCAAAGTCTGTGTGGTTAGGTCCCCCTGCATGTGCTTCTTGTAATGGGAATAAGGCCTTTATACAAAGAGGGATCAAGGAGACTGTTCTTACTCTTCCATATGAGGGCATAGTGATGAGACAGCTGTGTGCAGGGCAAGAAAAGAGCCTGTCCTGAATAGGAATCCTGAGAACACAGCTGGTAGTCGGGTAGCCTTGGTCATCCTGGTTAAGTGAGCCTCAGCTTCTTTACATAAAATTAAAACAGTAATACCACATACCTTCTGAGAAGACTAAATTAAATAATCCACATAAAATTTTTACCACAGTGTCTGCCACTTAATAAATCTCAGTATTAATCACCATTATTATTACTATAAAAATGCAAATGTGAACAACTCTGACAAAGATAAAAGACCATATTCCGTATTTGCCTTTGCTTGCAATCCCCAAATATTCGTCACCACTCTGTGATGAATATATTCATATTTGAAATCATAACCCATTTCAATGGATAAGTCACTGCCACTAAAATTCCTTCTGGGAGGCACAAGTGACATCTAGGCCCCTCCTCCCTCAGTCTCTAAAAACAAAGTGAGGTATGAATTCCCCAAACTGCACTTTGGAAAATACCAGCAAGTTTATTTAGGCTTACTATCAGAGCAGAGGATGAGGGGTTACTTACAGAACAGGGGTGCTCCCCCGCTCCTAAGGCTGTACTGGTAAATCCACAATCAGGCTTGGATCCTGTGACTTTCCAGCAGCTACACAAAATGGTGAGATTGAGAGGGAGAGAGAAAGAGAGAGAGAGAGAGAGAGAGAGAGAGAGAGAGAGAGAGAGAGAGAGAGAGAGAGAGAGAGAGAAAGAGAGAGAGAGAGACCCATCTCAAGGCATTCTCTGCTCATATACTCTTAGCCCCTCCTCCATACAGTCAAGGCCACCTGGCTGGTGGAAGGATAGCTGACTCTCCTAGCTCCTCCCTTTCTTGGGGAAAGACAAATTTATAATCCCAGGCAAGGGGGTGCTACTAAGGTGGGAAAGGAAGCCTTTGTCCATAACTTGCCAGGCAGAGAACAATTTATGCAACACTAACAATCTTAAATCTACATTATAATCAACTGTAGAGTGCTTATAAGAAAGTGAGCCTCCTTCTGGAGAACTAAGAGAGCATTTGTGAGTTCACACTGATTATCTCTTTGAACAAAGATTAAAAGGTTAAGATAATGTGGGGAACAAGAGAGGTGATATACTCAAAGCTATCAGGTCAGGATGGATGAATTCTACAGATACAAATTTCATAGAGTAAACTCTATATTTAGATTGTGCAATGCTTGGATCAAAATTTATACCTACACTCCCCGCTGTCATCTCAGAGCACTGAGCATGTTTACGGTATGAAAAAATGCTGACTAGACTGCACTGCACTTTGCCAACCCCTAGAAAAGAAGAATCTGAGAAGCTACATGAATAAAAAGTACAAGATGGCAAGTAAGTTCAGATAAAGAGGGGCTTTTTTTTCAGTGAGAGAAATCTTTTTAAAAGAAATTAACTTATGATCAATTTTTCGCAAAATTTGCAACCCATTTTAATGTATATTTTAATTGAATTCTTGTTCATTTTATAGAAAACATCTTAGTCATTTTTATACCCTTCCCCTATCGTCACCTCCCCAGAGTCCCCCCACACACTGGATTTCATGTATTCCGTCTTATGTGTTAGGGCCTATTGAGTGAAGTTAGTGTACCCAGATGTCCCTCAGTACAGGTTCATCCACTGGGGCTAGTCATCCTATGTATAGAGTCTCTCCCTTAAAGAAGATCACCTCTTCCTCTCCCAGCAGTAATCAGCTGCCAATAATTTTTCAGCTAAGATTGGGACCTGCTGCCCATTTCCCCAGTTTGATGCTGGGGTTTTGTCTGATTGAGTTTGCCTGGGTCTTGTGCATGCTGTGGGGTAGTATGAGCAAGGTCCCAGGAGTCTGTAAGACTCTGTTTCCATATCATCATCCACTTTCTCCCCTGGCTGTTACAATCTTCTTGCCTTCTCTTCTACAATGGTCCCCGAGCCCTGGGTGGGTAAATTTAATAAAGGAATTCTGTCCAGAGACCCACACTCTGAAGACTCACTTTGGCCATTTGTGGCCTTTTGTGTTCCTCACCCTCTCTTACATGAGGGAACTTCATTGATGAGAGTTGAGAGACACATTAGTATTCACATTAACCCTTGTTCCACTCTGTTCTGTGAGCCTTAGGTGTAGAAGTTTCATTGTAGATGTGTACTTAGGATTGGCCATGTCACAGACGCTTAATCTCTGTGTATGGAACTGACCTGGAAGCCACCTCCCTGAAGGCTAGCTTTCAGTTTGGGGGAATACTATGCAAACTTCTAAAGAATAATATCAATCTATGGTACAACCTTAGCTCTAAAGCTTAATAATACCAATGTTTGGCAGAGCAAACTATATCGAGCAGTATTTATTTTAGGGGTAATCTACAGCTACCTTATTGGACTTA
Organism: Rhizomys pruinosus; assembly: GCA_009823505.1. Lineage (NCBI taxonomy): Eukaryota > Metazoa > Chordata > Mammalia > Rodentia > Spalacidae > Rhizomys > Rhizomys pruinosus. Next base: position 1,748,708 of record VZQC01006754.1, read on the forward strand.
AAGCCCACTCAGTGGGAGGAAACTTATGTGTACTGCAAACACTGCCAAATATACATGACTAGAGAAATCATAGATCTTAGAGAAAATCCTACCACTGTCATATCTATATTCTAGACAAATGTAATTTCTTACCACATTGTAAATATGGATCCTTATATTTACAGACAAGGATGCCAGTCATCACTCATCAAAGAAGCTTCTTTTGTAACAGATGGAAACTATCACAGAATTCTACAAATTTTTCAAATTTTATTTCATAAGGTTGTCACTAAAAAAATTTTGCAAAGTTAAGAAGAAATAGAAGAGAGAAAGGATATGGGAAGTGAGGAGAAGAAGGAAGAGAGAAGAGAAAAGGAGAGATGTCCTCAACACTATGGGAAAAGAAGGCCAGATATAGACTATGGGAGTCCTATAGAAAAAACCCTCCTCCTTTAGAAAATGTGGACAGCTAACACCAACTGTAGGATGAGGCAGCAGGAGCACCTAATTTTTTCTATAATAAAGTTTATTTATAAGACCAGTAAGTACACATAGGCAATAAACATAAGGCGTGTCCATACAGACCCAATCAATTAATATCCAAGTTCAGTTTTTGTACAACCCAGGGTCCTCAAGTCCAGTTGAAGAAGTTTGCTTACACAAACATGTTGATGAAATAAAAAGGAAAGAGAGGGACTGGAGAGATGGCTCAGCAGTTAAGAGCACTGACTGTTCTTGCAGAGGATCTGGGTTCGATTTCCAGCACCTACATGGTGGATAACAACCATCCATAAGTCCAGTTTCAGGGGAATCTGACACCTTCTTCTGACTCCATGGGCATTGCACGACATAGGTGCACTTACCCACATGCAGGCAATACTCGTACACTAAAATAAAAATAATAAATACAAGAAAAAGGAAAGAGAAAAAAGTTCAGTTCATTTTTGCTGTAATCTCACACCTCATCCCCTTTTCTTGACCCTTACAATCTTACCCACCATCCTCTTCTGTGAGAGTCCCTGGGCTTTGGAAGGGAGGGCAAAAGAGAGTCAGAAATAGAAGATTCAGTTTTTTTTTCTGAGGTGACACATCAAACTCTTGGGGCTGTCCAAGTTCTGTTTGCAATGGACTAGTAGGTCATTTAGCATTCTCCTTTTAATTCTAGTAATAAAACACAAATAATAGCAAATATTAAAGGTTATAACAAATTACTCTATGGGCATAGACACATATGCTTGGATAATATTTTGGTTGTAGCATTATAATTCTTCGACAAAGGGATGAAAGGAGTACCTCTTAATCCGTGACCCAAGTCTGTTTCATGTGAACAAATAAGAATAAGACTCACTAGATCATTTCTGGATTTGAGAAGGTACACTTGCTCTCTCTGCAAAGTTTTGGTGGGACTTCCAACTTTAATAGTCCCTATTGCTGTAGAGTAATAGGAGATAAGAAGGAAGTAGAATAGATATCTAGTCCCTATGACTTTCCTTTTATATTTTATTTATTTATTTATTTATTTATTTATTTATTTATTTTTATGTGTATGAATGTACTGTCTGCATGTAGGTTTGTGCACCTGTGTTGTGCAATGCCATGGAGGTCAGAAGAGGGCATCGGATTCCCCTGAAACTGGAGTTAAAGATGGTTCTCAGCCACCATGTGGGTGTTGGGGATCAAACCCAAGTCCTCTGCAAGACCAGTTGGTGCTCTTAACCGCTAGGTCATCTCTCCAGCCCCCCCCCCATGACTTTCTTAAGGAACAAAGCACACAAAAGAGACTAGATTCAAAAACAAAATTAGATTGACTCAAGCACACCTACATTTGTATCATTGCTAATTAATTATAAGACTGATCAGGAAGAAGGAAGATGAGTAAAAGATTTCTTATAGGATGTGGTCTGAATAATGCCCTTAAAGAAATGCAGTATCTACCTACTGTCTACTGGGAGTGGGTCAGATCACTGTAAGTTAGAGTTGGGAGAATGATCTGAAGAAAAGTTAATATGAGTAGGCAAGGCATATTTACACTTAGAAGCTGCATTGAAAACTCAAAAAATAGTGCAGTGAGTGCACTTGGTGTTTATTTTTCTCTTCTATATAAGAAACCCAAAGAGAGCTGATCTAGGTCTGGTGTGGTGCTCCTTAATTCATTCTCTTTCTAGTTTTCTATTCATCTCGCTTCGAGCATAACCCTCATATACTTGTTTCAGAAATAACTCCTGAAGCTCCAGACATTTGTTCATGTTTCAGTAAAACAAAGAAGGACAAACAATTTCCCTTTGTACATCAATGACTAAAATTCTGTCTCATGGCCACCTTCCTACTTGTAAAGGAAACTTAAGACAAAGCTGTTCAGCTTAGGGCTTTGCATAGCCAACAGAATCAAGTATATATGATGGAATAATTCTAGTGTTCAGTGAGAAATAAAGCCAGAAGTTCCTCTACAAAGATTAAGGTTTCTTACAATAATCTAACCCCCTGTAATTTGTGGCTTGTGTCAAATGCTTTGAAGCAGTTGAAGCCAAAGTGAAAATTGTTGCTCTTGCCTTGGCAAACTGGTTTTGAAGAGATGGATTAAAAGGCTGTCAAAGAGTTCTTGATAAACCTAATGCAGAGGAATTAAGTGCAGAACTTGTTCCACTGGATGTGCAGTGTCAATCACTGGAAATGTGGTTAAAAGAACCAAGAACACTGTAGCACATGGCAGTGAGTCACACTAAGTATCACAGAATGTACTGCTTTTAGCTCTCTCTCTCCCTCCCCCTCTCTTCACACCTCTCTCTCCTTTCCTTCCTCTCTCTCTCTCTCTCTCTCTCTCTCTCTCTCTCTCTCTCTCTCTCTCTCTCAAGCCCAGACTGGCCTGCATTTGGCTGTATAGTCTCTAGAGAGCTAAGATGACAAGCACCACCCCAGATGTCTCATTTAGTTTATTTTCCAACTGCCTTAATTAATTTTGATTTTCTATCTGTTGAATTTAAAATATAAAACAAGAGAAATTTCTACCCAAACTTTACCACTTCTTGTAAAGCATCTGTCATCTTTTAGGACTACAGAGATAATTTTTATAAGCATTAGTCAAAAATATCAAGCTAAGACATAAGTATGCCATAAAAGCTCGAAGTTTGAAAACTAAGGCATCCTACCAAGAAAGCATTTTCCAAGGCAACCTTCTGCAGAGTGTACTTGCACCACACATGTAGGGTCTGAGAGACTGAGGGAGATAAGCACCTACAGTAGCAGGCAATGAGAGGAGCATTTGCAGTGCAGTCCATGCTAATTGCTCCCACAGAGCACAACCCCCATAGACCACCCATGCAGTTGCCATGGTAACAGGTGTATATGCTTGAGGATGCTCTTCTAAAAGTGTCACATGGCAACTAGTGAAAACAATTTAACATTTTATTCTCATAAATGTTTTGCAATTTTAAAACATCTTAATTATAAACAAATTTGTCACACGTTTTAATAACAAAGGAAAAAGTTTCATAAAGCTTAGTGATCTTTCTAAGTGGGATAGATCTCCCATGCCCTCTAAAGCTCATGGAACATCATGCTTGGGAGTGGGGTGCGTGGAAGAATGTTAACAGCCAAGGTTGGGGAGGTGTGCAGTGAAAAGACGTCACCTAGCCATGACCAAGCTTTGCACTCATGAACTCACTGCGGAGGGCTACCCGCAGAAGACCTGCACAAGTTTAGGCCCAGCAACATTTCCTTATGGACGCAGAGGGGCCCACGCAGCCCTTCCCCTTTCGGAGGGACTATTGGCAGTTAAGGGTTATTAGCAGAGAAGATGTCATTTCCTTCAAAGGTGTAGCCACCGATAAGATGCCCTGGCTTCATGAAGCAAGAAAATCTTATTAAAGTCAGGGGGATACACAAAAGGAAGACTTGAAAGTGGGGTGGGACTCAAAAAGGTTCCAGCACGAAAAGAAGAGGGATAAGAAAGAGGGGATGGGGCGCAAAAAATGACTAAAACTCTTTATATAAATGTATGAAATTGTTGGGGCTGGAGAGATAGCCTAGCAGTTAAGAGCACCGATGGCTCTTACAGAGGACCCAGGTTCGATCCCCAGCACCCACATGTCGGCTAAGAACCGTCTGTAACTCCGATTCCAGGAGAACTCCAGTTCCAGGGGAATCCGAGACCCTCTTCTGACCTCCGCGGCATTGCACAACACGGGTGCACAGACCTACAGACAGTACACTCATACACATACAAAAATAAATAAAATTAAAAAAAATTTTAAATAAAAAAAGTATGAAATTGTCAAACAAAAAAATTAACTTTAGTGATTTTGGTGTCACATACTTTTGAAGTCACAGAGCTCACAATCAAGTGAGCAGCCCAGCATGCCTTACAACTGCACCCAAGCAGGCAGGCTCAAGTACCCCTTGAAGATACTTGGTACTGCATCCCAAATCTGCTTTTACTTACATCAGTGGTCAACACGAATAGAATATACTCTCTCTTCTTCTAGGCTCTGTATGTAACACAGAAGCCTTGGGCACAATAAATTAGTTCTTTAATTCTATGGTTAAACATAAAAACTACATTCAGCACTTCTCATATCCCAAACTCACCTATCCCTTACCATAACAAAATAGAATCTTTATTCAATTTAAATTTATGTTAAAGGCTTGGAGTCCAGAACTGTGTTTCTAACTGTAACTGTCTTTAAATCTCTAGGGTCTCCTGTTGAAATGGTTGTCTTAGCTCCTGAATGTCTTTCAGCCTTATACTCTAGGAGTCAATGCTGGCCTGATAAAAATCCTATTCAAGCTTACCGAAAGGAATTGGTCCTTCCAATTCCTTTGGCAGAGTAAAGAACAATGCTAGACAATGTTGCCCACATGACCAGACAGCCCTATAAATAGGAACCCCAGAATATCTGCTCATAAGACAAGCTTCTGGGAACACATCCACTGCCTGGAATTGTGATGGACTCGAAGAAACTTCTCTGCTTGGCTTTCCTCACCCTAGTTCTAAAAGTCTAGTAGCTGCTTTAATACTTAACACTAATAATACAAATGCTTAGTGCAGCTTAGTACACCGACAAGCCCAAGGAACTGTGTTCACTGCCTTTACATTCTCAATTTGGGATTTCCAAAAGAAAATATAGGTATAGGAAGTAGTTCGGCTTTGTCTTATCACCATCATAGTCACAGAAGGACTGAAAATTGTGGCCAGATCAAGCGACCCAGAAGAGCTCTGAAAAAATGCAGGAATAGGAAGGAAGATCAATAAACTATGCCAAAGGGCATTGTCAAACTGTTTCGTAAAGCTCACAGAGCCTGCTATTACTCACTAGATCTCAGTCAAAAGGCCAAGAAGCAATTGGAACCTGCTAGTTTATTCTGAAGGAAATATTAGATTTAGAAAGATATTGATATGCTAACTACTGTTACCAGCAAGCACACAGATCACATACACACACATACCTTACACACACACACACACACACACACACACACACAGACACAGAGCTTCCTTTTTAATGCTCCTCCCTGAATCCTCCAGTCTCCAATTCCTTCTATTTAGGCTTGTGTGAAACTTTCAGATATAAATGACACTTGATAAAATAAAATACATCAAAAAAAAATTTTACATCAAAAAATTTTAAGATAGAAATATGCAAACATAGCCAGGCATGGTGGCACATGCCTTTAATCCCAGCACTCAGGAGGCAGAGGCAGGCAGATCTCTGTGAGTTCAAGGCCAGCCTGGTCTACAGAGCAAGTTCCAGGCCAGCTGGGGCTACAGGGAGACCCTGTCTCAAAAAGACCAAAAAAGAAAGAAAGAAAGAAAGAAAGAAAGAAAGAAAGAAAGAAAGAAAGAAAGAAAGAAAGAAAGAAAGAAGATGCAAATATGTTTTATGATGAAAATGAAAGTAAACTACAAATTTATAGTATAAATATGGAAAAATGCAGTTAGAAATTTAAATAGTAAGTTGTCAGGCATGGTTGTACATAGCTTTAATCTCAGCAGAAAGAGAGGCAGGCAGATCTCTGTGAGAGGAAGTCCAGCCTGGTCTAAATAGTGAGTTCTAGGCTAGTTGGAGCTACAGGGAGACCCTGTCTCAAATAAGAAGAATTTTTTGACTTATCAAGTCAAACAATAAATTTTGAAATTGTTTTTTATATATACATATATATATTTAATTAACATCACTAGTAAAACAGAAATATACACTAAAGATGACATTTTCACTCATTAGTTCTTTGAGCATTTCTTACAATGCATTTTAATCATATTCACTTCCCCTCCTCCAAATCCTCCCAGGTCCACCCCTCTTCCTTACCTATCAAACTTTGCATTTTTTCTTTTTAAGCCCATTGAGTCCAGTTTGTGATTTCCATACAGTCTTGGGTATGTAGCCATCCACTAGAGTGTTGTTGACCTACCAGGGCCCACACCCTTAAAGAAAACTGGCTGTCCTTCTCCTGGAAGCTATTAGTTACCAGGATCTCCTAACCAGGGGTGGGACATCATCTCCACCTGCCCTCTGAATTCTGCCATTCTTTCTGGCTTGAGCTTGTGCAGGTCTTGTTCATGCTGTCATAACCACTACAAGTATATATATGACACAAAAGCAACCTCTATGTCATATATGGAAAACAGTGTAGTCTGAAAAACCTGTAGTCATCCACCACTCTGGCTCTTACAATCTTTCTGCCCCTTCTTCCACAATAATCCCTGAGCCTTGGGAGGAGAGGATGTAAAACAGGTGTCTAGTTTATGGCTGAGCACTCTGAAGTCCCTTCGTCTGTTTACCAGCCATGAGTCTCTGTGTTAATTGCCATCTACTGCAAAAGAAGTTTCTGTGCTTGCAGTTTATAGATGCACTAAACTAAGAGTCTAATGATAAGTCATTAGGGGTTGGTTTAATATTTTTAAACAATTTTTATAATGCTTTTATTGATGTTTTGATATTTCAGACATCATTTCTCAGTTCAGTTTAGGGGTTAGTTTAATATTATGTCCATTTAGCAGAATCATAGTAGTAAATTCCCTCCTAGGGCCTACCACCTGGCTAAGCCACAGGTTCTTGGCCCCAACAACAGTGCCAAGTGTGGTTTCCTCTTGTAGATCAGACCTTAAATGCAATCAGAATTAGTCCTATACATGCATGGCACTATTGCACTACCTAGCATGTCTTGCCAGGCCAACCATCATTGCAGCTCTCAGGGTTCACAGCTGGAGAGAACTGATGATTACTTTTCTTCTCCAGTAGCTTGATAGCATCTTCCAGCACCATAAAAGTTAGCAAATAAGGACAAAGCTTCCAAGTCAGTGCCGGCTTGATTGCTCCATGTTCTATGGCTCAAGTATAAGGTGTCTCTTTCAGCAATAGGCTCTTATTGTCAAGTTCTAGAGGCTAATAAAGAACACAAGCCTGTAGTGCTTGTGGATCTGTGGGACCCCATTGGCCAAGAGCTCCAAAAGAGGTGACACATTCCTGGCACTGGGCTTTTTATTTGCTAGCCTGAGGCATCTAGCCACAGGGGTCATTGTCACCCCATTATAGGATAACTTTATTTAAACTCATTTTGTGTACTTTTATGTGTATATTTTAGGAAACTTCTACAATGGTAGGTTTCTACATGACATCTCTGAAAGGTTCCAGTCAGTTATCCTTCCCCTATACTTTTATTACATTATATTCATTATATAAAGTGATGACCTTCATTAAAATAATTTCCATCAAGCGCATCATGCATTTGACCATATCCACTCCAAACCCTCTTCTTCCTGATTCTACTAAAAAATGTTTTTAGTTGTTCCCATTTAGTATCATGTTGGCTACACATGTGTCATATGTGTTCTGTGTCTAGGTATGTTCCTTCTATTCTTAGTTCCTTCACAGGCTTTACCATGAAGGGATATTGGACTTTTTATAACATCTATATCTGCATCNAAACTCACCAGATGAGAGAGAGGCAAGCCGCAGGAAGAAGGAAAAGGGACCAGCTCCCGCTGCCGTGGCCTTAAATACTGCCTGCCGGCAGAAGGTAACACCCACATTTGGGGTGGGCCATCCGGGTTGAGGTGGTCCAATCAGAAGACCCTTTTCTCTTATTTGTTCCTTAGTCCAGTCAAGTTGACACCCAGGATTAACCATGACATCATCCTTGGAGTGAAAACACTGTAATCATGGTAAATTACATTTTTTTGATATGTCATTGAGTTCAGTTTGTGTTTTATTGAGAATTTTTGCATGTATGTTCATCAAGGAGATTGGCCTGCAGCATTCTATTTTATTGCGTCCTTCTCTAGTTTGGGTATCAGGCTATGTGCTCAATAGTTTTAGTTGTCAACTTGACACACATGAGTTGAGGGAACCTCAATTGGGGAATTTACTCTATTAGGCTGACCCGTGGTTATGTCTGTGCAGCATTTTCTTGATAGTTGTGTGATGTGGAAGGGTCCAGCTTACTGTGGGTGGTGCTACCCCTGGGCATGTTGTTCTGTATTGTATAAGAAAACAGGGTGAGTATGGGCCAGGGGGCCAAGCCAGTAAGCAGCATTCCTCCATGGCTTGTGCTTCAGCTCCTGCTTCCAGGAGTTCCTCCCCTGAGTTCCTACCTTGGGCTCCCTCAGTGATGAACTGTGTGACCTGGGAGATGTGAGTCAACTAAAGCCTTTCATCTCCAAATTGGTATTGATCAGAGCATTTTGTCACAGTGATTGAAAGCAAACTAAAACAGGCTAACATTTGCTTCACAAAATGATTTGGTAGTGTTCTTTCCCTTTCTGGCCTTAGTTCTTCTTCAACCATCTGGTAGAATTTAGCAGTGAATCTTTCTCGGCCTGGGAGTTTTGTAGTTAGGAGACATTTTATGATTATTTTAGCCTATTGAAATGTCATTTCTTCTCAGTGGATTGGAGGTATATCTCAGTTGCTAAACCTTCAAGCATATATGTAGTATATCAGGCTCAATTTCCATCACTACTATGAGAATAGAATGCTAGCTATAGAGACAATGTCAAGCAATGGATATGCCCACTATTAAAATACACTATTAGTATATAGCAATGACCAATTAAAAATAATCCTGTCTTTAGCTCCAATAATTTGGAGGAGTAAATGAACAAGGATAGGACAGAGCATACTAAAATATTAGTTACTAAGGGGAAACAATAAAGACAAAGGGGGGGGAATATAAGGATGCTCCAGTGGAAGGTAGAATGACTAGAAAAAGTAAAGAAACACAATCAGATGACCTATATCTTATCACTTGGAAGGCTGAGGCAGAGAGAAACCCCAACTCTTTTTGATAGGTTCTTTGGGAAATCTATCAAAAAGACAAGAGAGGGCAGGGTAGGACAAAGTGTATCCAGTGCATTGAAATTAGGTATTACATAAAAGAAACATAATACTGAAAAAAATGAGAACTGAGTGGGGGTCAGAGTCTACACATGGTCTCTCACTTGGCCATGGGTGCTGGGCCTTCCTCTGTGCAGTCCTTTATGTGGGTGTGGGCGTTGGGCCTTTCTCTGTGTGGCCCATTACAGTCTATGACTCAGACAAGATTTCCACCCAATGGAATACTGTGCAGTTCTAATTCAAAGTTTCTCCTCTCCAGCTAGTTTTCAGTATATAGGTGCATTATACTTGTTCTGGGCTCCCACAGTTATCCATGCAGTAAAGGACCTTAGCCTTGATAGTATTGGAGATGGAGGAGACAGACAGATCCCTGGAGTTCCTTGGCCAGTCATTTCTGGTTCAGTGAAAGAGCTCATCTCAAAAGAAGTAAGGTAAAGAACAATCAAGGAAGACACTTGACAATGACCTCTGACCTCTATAAGCATATATATATATATATATATATATACACACATGTATCTGCATGTATAACTGTACACACACACATGAACATAGACCACATGAGAAAGAAAGAAAAGAAGAAAGAAAGAAAGAAAGAAAGAAAGAAAGAAAGAAAGAAAGAAAGAAAGAAAGAAAGAAAGGAGGGAGGGAGGGAGGGAAGAAGGGAGGAANATGTGACTCCGAAGTTAAGATGCTTAAATTTAATGCTTAGAAGATTCAGTTCTAACTCTAACTGGATTTTTTTGGACTACGTTTTCTAGATTGTTAAAGTACCTTGGATTGGATTTATCAGTCTTTGAAATACTGCTGATGGAATATCTACATGAAAGTACTATGGTAAATATCATAGAACAAGAGGGGGGTCAATGTGTGGAGAATAACAAATTGAAGTTCCCATTCCTAAATAAGAAATTTATAGCAAACCCCTCCTTCCCAAGTCTCAGGGGTCATAGTGGAAGAGGGGGGCAGTGAGACTGTAAGAGCCAGAGCCATTGGATGAGGACCATGGAATAATGTTTTTCAGACACAACAGGGCAGTTGTACATGTGAACTCACAGCAATTGTGCTCTGTGTGCAAGACCTACATAAGCTCCAGCCAGACAAGATCTCGGCATGAAGCAGAGGGATTGGTATGAAATCCCATGTCTAGGTGAGCAGCTATGTGTAAATTGATAGTTGCAGGAGGAGAGCCAGATTTCCTTATTGTGAGCACTAGTAGAGAATCTACCTCCAGGGCATGGTTCCATCCCTGAAAGTATCTTGGCAACACGAATTTGACTCCCTAGGCTTAAAAAAAGAAAACAAAAAGGGGGATAAGAAGTTGGGTGGGTTAGGAGATAGGGGTGGACCTGTGAGGAGCTGATGGAGAGTGGAGGATATGATCAGGATACACTGTACGAAATGCTGAATGAATTAATAAAGTACTACTTTTTAAAAGGTGAATTGCGGGACTGGAGAGATGGCCTAGTGGTTAAGAGTGCCGACTGCTCTTGCAGAGGACCCAGGTTCCATCCCCAGCACCCACATGGCGGCTGAGAACCGTCTTTGACTTCAGTCCCAGGGGAATCCAACACCCTCTTCTGACCTCTGCGGCATTGCACGACGCGGGTGCACAGACCTATATGCAGACAGTACATTCATACGCATAAATAAATAAATAAAATAAACAAATAAAATATTTAAAAAAAAAAAAAGGGCTGGAGAGATGGCCTAGCGGTTAAGAGCGCCGACCGCTCTTACAGAGGACCCGGGTTCGATCCCCAGCACCCACATGGCGGCCGAGAACCGTCTGAAACTCCAATTCCAGGAGAACTCCAGTTCCAGGGGAATCCGAGACCCTCTTCTGACCTCCGCGGCATTGCACGACACGGGTGCACAAACTTGCATGCAGGCAGTACATTCATACACATACATAAATAAATAAAATTAATAAAAAAAGAAACTACTTGGTAAAATGCTTTATTTTTGTAAGTAAACATTATTTCATAGAAAATTTAATGTAACTCTTCCCATCCCTCCATTAGCCTGTATCTTCTCCATGGAGTGAGGGAACTTTTCCACTGACATTCTCCAGTCAATTCCAGTTGCAGTCTGGAACTTCATTCGCTCATTCAAATGTCTAGGTCCGTGCAATAGTGAAACTCCAAAGTTTATTTTAGGATGCATCTTTCTTTCCTTCCATCAGCATTCTCGCTTACTGGGTTAGAGAACTGCAGCTAAAACGGTGGAGGGGGTGGGGCAGGATAGACTTCTGTTTTCCTGTTAGCTCCCCGAGGTTGTTTAGGAAAGATAGGGCAGGAATATACCCGGGTGATTCCTTCAGCTTCATAGATGACCAAAGGCAACTCTTTTCTGGATTATTCAAGGGTCTCTGATATGTCTATTTTAGATGGCACATTGTAGTCCTCCATTCCTTCCACAGCCTCATCCTTCAGTAAACCCCTGGTCTTACAGAGTTCATTACAGAAGGTTCCATTTTGGTTCTCTCTCATGATAAACTTCCTGTCCGTCCTGCCATCTTGCCTGTTCTTGCCAAGTGGTAAAAGTGTTATTTTGCTCTCGCCTTGTCTGCACAGCTTCAACCAATCTCATTAAGACTATCTTCCCCAGCAACTCTGATGCTAACCTGATGTATGCACTCAGATCCAGGACACATATTAGCTTTTCTCTTTTTTTATTTATTTTTTTATTTTATTTATTTCTGTATGTGTATGAATGTACGTCTGCATGCAGGTCTGTGCACCCGTGTCGTGCAATGCCGCGGAGGTCAGAAGAGGGTGTCGGATTCCCCTGGAACTGGAGTTCTCCTGGAATTGGAGTTTCAGACGGTTCTTGGCTGCCATGTGGGTGCTGGGGATCGAACCCGGGTCCTCTGTAAGAGCGGTGGGCGCTCTTAACCGCTAGGCCATCTCTCCAGCCCAGCTTTTCTCATTAGTCACCCTGACTACTCTTTCTAGGTAGAAGAGAGGATAGCAACCAACATGCTTCTGGCATTAATACTGACTAGTAGACTCCCAGCACAGAGTTTATCAGTGTATTTTCAGACTATCAGGACCCAACACAAAGAATTCCTTTATAATGTTCTTTTGCTTATATTCTCCTTCACATAAAATATTTTTATAAGATTCAACGAGTTACGTATTATTTTCCTGTAGCCCTCTCTTCTTCATGGATCCTTCCTCTGCTGTGCAGTGTGCCTCAGTTTGTGAATACATTCCTGTTACCCCCCTTACTTCCTTTATTTGATTTTGTAATTTAGACAATTAAAAATTCTCTAGTCACTTGTATTCTCAAGGGCCTAAAGTCATTCCAAAAAATTATAGAGAACAATGTTAGGAGGCACTCTAGAGTTTACCAAATTTAACTGGTTAAATTAAAAAAAAAATCAATAAAACTAACACCAAGAAAGACTCCAAAATCATAAATGTATAATCACAGTCAAGATGAAAGTACAAATCTCCTGGCCTCTAATATATTGCTGCTTCCATTACTGATTTTTCTTTTTCCTCTTCCTCTTCCTCCTCTTCCTTCTTCCTCCTCGTCTTCTTTGAGACAAGGTCTCATGTAGCCCAGATTGGCCTTGAGCTTATTATCTAGCTGACTGTGCATGACCCTGTACTTCCTTACCTTCATACTCCACATCCGAATTGCTGGGATTACAAGTAATGCACTACCACACTTGGTTGTATGCAGTACTGAATACTGGAACCAGGCCTTCCTGTATTCTAGACAAGTGTTCGGCCTACTGAGCTATATATCCCAGCCTGATTTCTTCTTATTTGCTTTTTTTTTAAAAATACAAATTCTTTAAAATCTTCATGACCTCTCTAGGAAAGGTCTAGTCAGTGTCACACAGAAGTACACACCTGGTTGATGCATCCTCTCAAATTCTCCTCTCTTCTTTCACTCATCTTCTTTAAATCCTCTAATCTCTTCCATTGCATCCCTTCCTCACTGCTGAATCACACAGATTGCTTTTGTGTTTCCTGAATCCATTATTTCATAAAGTAGATAAGTTCAAGTGGTATATAGGATTCTAAGAATGGATTTTCCTTGATCTTCTTCATGGTTTTCCAGAAGATTTAAGAGATTTAGAATTATAAACAAAGCTGAAGTTAAAAATGTAGCACACACACTTATTGGCCACCAAAAATGACAAGTCCAGGGCCAAAACCCTGATGAATTTGCTTCTATTACTATATAGAAAATAGTGACTTATCAGATCACTTGAACATCTAGTAGGCATAAGGAGACTGTCACTTGTCACTTTCAGGGTTTTTTTTTACAAGCAGTTGCTATTTATTAATTGACCAGATTACAAAAATATCATAGAAGGCACCTTAGTTCACCCTTCTAATGAGCCTATTGATCTGGTCTTCCCTGTTGCCAGAATCTCCACCTTCCACAAAATGGGTTGTTTTCTTCTTCATTCCACCTGCTGGAGATGACAATTTGAAGGGCCACAGGAAGTTGTTTGCTTCTTTGAAGTATTTCCCAACACTGTAGATCTCATGAATCAGATCTCCATGCAGATGATCCCATGTTTACCAAGAGCCTGAGCAATCAAAGAGTTATCTCTCAAGGCAATCCGCTTCTTATTGATTTTGCCATACCACGCTTGTAGATAAGTTCATTTACAGACTTCAGGTTGGGATACCCCATGCAATGTATGGCTCCACAATCCTCAGCATGTTAACTGAAGCCTTGTTGAGCTAACAAAAGTGCCATTGAAGATCTGGCACAGGTGAAGAAGCTGCAGCACCTTGTGGACCTTTGGGCTGACACCATTGATACCTCTGATTCTGATAACAAATGCCAATTTGGGCTCTGCAGGAACCCAGAAGTTACCAGATTTTCTGGCCATCCTGGCCATTTGAATCTCAGTTCTGTACACCTGCCTGTACCCCTTGTGACACTGCTTAGCCTTTTCATAGATGAGCTTCCTCCTTGCCTTTCAGAGTGTCTTCAGGGTAAACTTTTTCCACATGCGTTTCACCTTCAACTCTTCGAAATTCCTCCGCTTTTTCTTAAGGGTTTCTGGCACAGCAGGAACCTTCTTTTTCTTCCCTGGTACTGGCTCCATGGTTCCAGCCAGAAAACAGTCAGGTTTCTTCTACAAGGAGATGAGATGCAGTCACCTGAGCTAACACCGGTCACCCAAGACCATCCATCAACCCCACCAACCTGAGCTCAGGTTAGCCTTGGTTATCTCCAATAGCATATTGAAGGAACTTCTAGCCCCCAAGTTATGTAAACTGAAAAGGTACAACTGGATCAGCCATAGTACATGAGGAAGGGGCTGAGGCATCTATTCAGGAAGCTTACTGTGCCCTCTACCTCCTCTTCTGCCCAGCCTGAATGTATTAATTTTATCTTCTTGTAAGCTGCTCCTGGGCTCACCTAAACTTAGTACTTGGCTGTTACAGTCCATCTCAAATGGAAAGATTAAGAGCCAGTCATTGAAAGTTCCATGCTCAGTAACTTCCTCCACCAAGGCCCTCTATCATTTGGAAAGGTCTTTTTAAAGAAACAAATAACTCTCTGCTACAAAATAACATGATCTTACTCTAGAACTCTAAGGTCTGTGCTATATATACTTCTACTGGATCCTGTCATAAATCCCACATACCTCTCCCACCACTGACATCTCTAACCCAGAGTCTACTGTGCATATTGTCAAAGAGGCAAGCCTCTTCCCACTGCCTTTTATACCATCCAGAGGATGCCTCCCTCTGAGAGATTATCAAACCTGGAAGACTCTGCATCAACCACAAGTCACTTCTAAACCCTCAGCGCATAATATGATGCCTCCCAAACCCAAGAAAGCCTACAGGATGCTTGGGATGCACAAAGTGATGACTTTAGTAGTCAAATGCATGATCCCAAATTATTTGTGCTTTATTTTGAAAGGGATGTTTGGTTGGATAATATTCATGGCTTCAAGGAAGGAAGGAAGGAAGGAAGGAAGGAAGGAAGGAAGGAAGGAAGGAAGGAAGGAAGGAAGGAGGGAAGGAGGGAGGGAGGGAGGGAAGGAAAGGGAAAAAAGTCCATGAAGTAGAACTGAAACAATATCTTCCTACCTACAGAGCCATGCTTGAAAGAAATCATCAAACTACAGTGAAACTCAGTACTTGAGGATTTTTTTCATTGTTCTTGCTATCCCTGGCATCTAATAACATACTTTGAAACAGTTCTGAACTCCATTAAAGGAAAATGGCTTGCTATCCCCTCCCTACCTCACCCCATTTTGTCCATGTCATTCTTCTGGATATTCACTAAGATGAGGAAGAGCAACAGAATGGCCTGTTGTGGGAGCAGCCTAACACCTTATATCACCAGTGCTTATCAAGTCTACCCATATCTCACAGATAAATGCACCTGCCCCCTGCAACCCTTACCATGAAGCCAGAGCTGGGAGCCTGAGAAGAAAATAAAATATGCTTTATGGACTAGAAGAGGGTTTGATGTTTTAGTGATTTGTACCTGCATGTTTCTGAAGGAAAAATGTCTTGAACGATTATGCATTTGGGAATTTCCTGAGAGTTGGACTCTTGGTTTCTGTATACTATTTCACAAAGAGGAATAACTTTATCCAGGTGGTGTTTCATATGATCCTATACATAAAAAGACTGAAAAGCAACCATATCATCAGAGACTCAAGAAGAGGACAATGGAGAAGAGGAGTCACTCACAGTCCTGAGTTTCCTACACCTTCTTTGTGTACCTTGCTTATGTAAGAATGCATGCCCCAGACTGGCAGCTGCAGCCAAAAATAGCCTTTGCTTTACCACCTCTCCATCGTTGCCAGGCTGCAAGGCAATCCACCCTCTTATGCGTCATGCAGACTGTGCAGTTCCTCCGGCACCTCTCACCAAGTTGGCATCAGTGATTCACCAGCATCCTAGGCTGCTAATGAGCAGATCTGTCATAAAGGAGCAGGCAGGAGGGAGCTGTCCCTCCCCATCAGGCAAGCAGCTCCAGCATTCCCGGTTCTTCCCTCACCATGCTTCAGGCCTCCACCCTTACTTCCTACTTACTGCCTGTCTTATCTCAAAGGAATGAGAAAGAAGAAGGAAAACCCTATTTGGATACTGCCATAAACCCCTAGCTCCGCCTCTTTTGCCCAGAATAAAGAGGAAATAAGAGAGGGAGAAGTTCATGGAAGCCAAAACTAGAGGGAAAAGGAGAGGGGGAAAAAACAGCTCCCCTTGAGCCTCAACCTGGCTCCTCACCATTCTCAGGCTCAATTCCTAGTCTTACCACAGAGTTATTCTTCTAGTTTTTCTCACGTTCTGAAGCTTATGTACCCATCTCTTGTCTTCCACAACCGCAACTTTCCAGAAGCACCTATTTTTTACAAAACTATACTTCTGTCTGTCAGTACAACTGAATTAGGGAAGTTTAATCTTCTCAGCTCTAATCAAGAGTGAGAGGAGAAGCCTGCAGGCAAACAGATCCTTACAGAAAATGTTGTTCTATGTGATAACGGGGTGCCATGAAAACAGGAAAAATAATTCCAAGTATTTCATCACTAAAATCATTGGGCAGGTGGGGGGGCATGAATAAACTATGTGTTCATCGTAACCATCACATGTGATGTTCTAATATGACAAAACATGCTCAAAGCCCCCAAGCAACCATGTACTCCAAGTATAAAATGTCCTAGAATACAATGGAACTTATAAATATTTATTAAACAAGACTCCTGAAGCTGAGGAGGTGATTCATGGGTAATGCAAGCTTGTTAGGCAAGCATGAAAACCTGAAATGTAATCCCACCTTGGCTGCATGTGCTTATAACCCTAGCATTGAAGAGTAGAGGTGAGCAGATCCTGGAAACTCTCTGTTCAGCCAGCCTACCAGAGATGGCAAGCTTTGAGTTCAATGAAAGACCCTGCCTCTATCATTCTGGTCTCCACAGGTGCACATATGTGCATTGTACCCTCACAATCATATGTATGTGCTCCCTTCACATACCTACCACATACATACCACACCACACACATACATACACACACACACACACACACACACACACACACACACACGAATGGACCCCTGCTCTAGCCTACTTTGATTTGATTTGGTCATTTTATCTCACTCAATCCTATAGAGCACACAATATAATTATACAACATAATTTTGTCACACATTTGTTCATATTATTGAACTGATCTTCATTTTAAATATTATATACAAATATACATACATATAGTAATACCCATATTTGCTAATATATAAGCTTAGTAGTATAGAATGAACATACTTCCTTTTTTGTACAGCTGACTTGTTTTTACTGAAGTTAATAGTTGCCTCATGTTTTTGCTATGGTATTTGTTTTCCTTTTCTGTGCACATATTACTATACCTAAATTACCTGCCAACAAAATATGACTCTTTTCAATACTTTTAAGCATATTGTGCATCATACACTTTTCATCTTTCCATGGAGGGGACTTTGTCCACAATTTCCTATCCTGTTTCTCCAATCTGTAACAGTTGCTTTCTTTTTTTTTTTATTTTTTTGTTCAACATTTGTTTAATATAATCACTTATCATGGAACTGTTTGCATGTTCAAATAAATAGTCTCTCTCTTAACAAGCATTTTTTAACATTTTTTTATTGATGCTTTGTGCATTTCATACATCATTTTCCAATTCAGTTCAGGCATATCTCCCTTTTGCTTCCCCCCCACCCCCACCCCAACCGAGATCATGCATTCTGCCATGACTGTCCTACATATCTCTCTCAGTTTATTTTTTCCATTTTTTAGCTATAAGTGATAATCCATGAGTACAAGCATCCTTCATGTAAAACCAATTTGCAGGCTGTTGTGCCCAAACCCCCACAGCCCCACCTTCCAGCGGGGAGTGAGGGGTTGTATGTTCAATCAGGTTAATCAAATGAGGGTCCAGACTACATTGCTGTAGTTTCACCCTTCACCCCAATCGCAGCCCTTACATTCTACCACCTCTCCCCTCCTGCAACTAGGGCTGACTGGTTGTTTGGGAGGTGTGGCTGGCTCTCTCCACTCTTCCATTCTTGCTCCCCTGTCCCACATGTAACAGTGAATAAGCTTATCTGTGATGAGCTGTTCCACACTCAGCAAGCCGGTGCAAGCAAGCTTGGGCAGGGTGTCTGTCCAGGGTCTGTCTGTCTGTCAAGGGACAGTCAAATGGGACAGGTGTGTAGCTGGTGAGGATTTTTTCCCACTCTGCTGTGAAATTTTCCTCTTGCCTCAGTTTTGTTTTTACTTTTTTCCTTTTCTGTAAACAGAGCTTTTTATTTAATGAGTTCCCACTTTGTCAAGTGTTGACTTTAATTCCTGCGCAACGATTGTCTGATTTAGAAGATCCTTTCCAAGCCTGGAGAGATCCCTAGCGGTTTAAGAGCCAGACTGACTCTTGCAGAGGACCCGGAGTTCAATCCCCAGCAGCAACACATGGTGGCATGAGAAGCCAGTCTTAACCACTCCAGTTTCCAGGGGAATCTCGAACCTCTTCTTCTGCTCTCTGACCTCCGTACGCATTTGCAACGACATTGGTGCAACAAACTACTGCAGAACAGTACATTTCATACACTAAAAAAGAATAAAAAAAATTTAGCACTCTTTTTAGAGAATGTGTTACAATGTAAAAATTAAGTTTGCCCCAAGTTGATTCATATATAGTCACCCAAACAACCATGGGTAATTTGATGAAATCTAGGCCTGATATCCACCCTATAGTATGTATAATACAACTCTTCTGGAGACTAATGGTTAAAAAAAAAGGGGGGGTACAGAAAGACATGAAACCTTTCTCAAACCCTGCAATTCAAATCTTAAAACTAAACATGGGAAAAGTTTGTGTGTCCAACAGGACAAAAGTCACCAACTTAAGGCTGAGAAAGAAAAGATACAGTTTGCATTGAGTAGGATGACCAAAAGTGCAACGAAGGTGACCCGTATGAACATTCGAAAGGAAGAAAAGCCTCAGATTTCCAAAACATCGAACCCCTCTGTGGCCTACATGAAACAACTATTTATATGATATCCTAATGAAATACCTTCTAGGTGCCCAAAGGTTTGATATGAGGGACTTTCCTTAGCCTCCCCCCTTATATAACAAGGAGAAATATGACAATGATGAGTCGCTCTCCAAGTACTGTAAATTGGAGACAACTATTAAGAGGTGATCTCTTATAAACTGGGTAAAACTGCCTTTCTTTAATTGACTACTAGACATGAACCATGTGAAGGGATTACTCTCTGTTCAGAACCAAAATAATACTAAAGTCCTAGGGCATGCACTAGCAAAATATATCAATACAGGAGCTCTGAACAGAATGGATTTCGACCAGGGAGATGTTGGCCAGGGGATCAAGGCCCCACAAAAGGGCTGCTCTCTTTGCCTCTAAGTGGATACCTGCAAAGGGGAGAGGCAGAAGCCCTGCTGCCGAAGACCTGAGCGTTAACATGGGAGAGTGTATTGAGACCACAATGCAGAAGTGTACAGTTGGTCTTCGGAATCCAGAGAGTGTTACCAAGGGCCACTAAACCAATAAAAGCAAATATAGGTGGGTCCACCGGAGTCAGCAAACTTCCACCGTCAGGAACCAGTACACAGAGGCATCAACTGCGGAAATGACTGTGCAGGGCAGAGGGTCTGCCATATACCATCAATGCTGTGCTCGTATTAGAATGTTGGTCCCTACTATTTGCCTTCGTCTCTCCTCCCCTTGGAGGAAGGACCCAGGCATGATGCCACAAGCTTACACCTCTACAGGTTAGTGAGATAATGGCCACAGTAAGACCGGACTGTCATTTTAACGGAAAGAAAATTGTAAGTTCGTGGGATTAACATCATCCTAAACATGTGTCATTAGGCTAAAATAACCTAGCCTATACTATTAGTGCTTGTGCTTAAGTTACCTATATATCTAATTGTTTTTTCATTAGTAGGATCTGAAAGGTTTATTCCTGGACAGACTGTCAGCCCATAAAGGAAACAGTCCAGAATGACCAAGAATCCAAGCAACAGCTCCAGAGAGAGGGGACTGGTTTACTCTCATCCACCTGTGTCCCTTTTCTAAACAGGGAACTAAACGCTGCGGAAGAGGGGCGT
>VZQC01006754.1:1774273-1839992 GCA_009823505.1 Rhizomys pruinosus
AAAAAAAAAAAAAAATAAAAAAAAAAAAAAAAAAGTTAATTAAGGGGCTGGAGAGATGGCCTAGCAGTTAAGAGCGCCGACTGCTCTTACAGAAGACCCGGATTCGATCCCCAGCACCCACATGGCGGCCAAGAAACGTCTGAAACTCCAGTTCCAGGAGAACTCCAGTTCCAGGGGAATCCGACACCCTCTTCTGACCTCCGCGGCATTGTACAGCACGGGTGCACAAACCTGCATGCAGACAGTACATTGATACACATACAGAAAAAAATAAAAATAAATAAATAAAAACAAAAGTTAATTGAGCTGGACATGATCATACATGTCCTTAATCACAGCACTCCGGAAGCAGAGACAGGATTTCTGTGAAATTGAGACCAGCCAGGTCTACATCATAAATTTCAGACCAGCCAGGGTTAAATGGAGACCCAGTTTCAAAAATAATTCTTTTGAAAAAATAAGCATTTCCTTCTCTTTTCTTTTCCTGATTTCTTTGTATTAACTTTTTTATGTATATGAATGTACTGTCTGCATGTAGGTTTGTTCACCCGTGTCGTGCAATGCAGTGGAGGTCAGAAGAGGGTCTCGGATTCCCCTGGAACTGGAGTTACAGACAGTTCTCAGCCACCATGTGGGTGCTGGGGATTGAACCTGGGTCCTCTGCAAGAGCAGTTGGTGCTCTTAACCACTAGGCCATCTTTCCAGCCCTATTAATTAACTTTTGAGACAGAATCTCACTATATAACTCAGGCTGCCTTTGAACTTCTGGTCCTCCTGATTGCTGGGATTATAACTCTGTGCCATTAAGAGTCAAATACTAGTACCTTGCTTAGCTTCTTTAAAATGTCTTTTTATTGGTTTTATTCTTGGAAATTGGTGGTTCAGGGTGAGTTGACTTTGTCTGATATCTAACGGGTTTTTGGCTTCCTTCTCTCCTTTGCTTTGTTTCACTATTTCCCCATGTGTCTCCGATGTGAATATTACCTTCATGAACTACCTGCATAGAAGCTATTGTCACAGGATCTATTTCTGGAAGAACCAATCCTGCAAATCAAGAAATGTCTCCAAAATTAGGTTCTAAATCATGTCATATTTGAAGAGGATCCTAACCCTATGTCTATTCATAGAGTCAACATAAGAAGTACTTAAGTAAATACATGAATATTTGTCAGTAAAAGTTAAGAAATAACTGGGTATGGTGGCACATGCCTTTAATCCCAGGGCTGAGGAGGCCGAGGTAGGTGGATCTCTATGAGATCAAGGCCAGCCTTGTCTTCACAGTGAGTTCTAGGCTAGCTGGGACTACAGGGAGACACTGTCTCAATGAAACAAATGAACAAACAAAAGAGAACTAATGTGTACTTCAATAAAGGGGGTTAGAAATAATCTCTTATGAAGATATTTGATGTTGATGCATAAAACATGACTGTGATTTGTTAGAATTTCAAAAATTACAGGCTTCTAAACAGAAGATGTCATATAATATGAAGCTGTCAAAATCTCATTTTTACTCCATGAAAATCAGAGTAAAAATTATTAAATTAAAAATTGTCAGGCAGAAATAAATCTTGAAGTATTGGAATAGCACATTAGAAAGCTAAAACTGGCCGGGCGTGGTGGCGCACGCCTTTAATCCTAGCACTTGGGAGGCAGAGGCAGGTGGATCTTTGTGAGTTCAAGGCCAGCCTGGTCTCTACAGAGTGAGTTACAGGACAGCTGGGGCTACAGGGAGACCCTGTCTCAAAAAGACCAAAAAAACAAAAAAAAGTAAGAAAGCTAAAACTGGTCTCCTCTTAATAAATGTCATAACATTGAGCATTCCCAATTATCTAATTTCCTAAATTTGACATTTCTAAGAAATTTTATAAAATACATCCTCTTAGGTTCTCTGAATATTGTAGCAATACACACACACACATACACACACACACACACACACACACACACACACACACACACTGCTACCACTACCAGGAACTCATTCATATATTCTCTTCATTGTGGAACAAAATACAATAGAAAAATAAGTACATGAAAGCTATAGAAACTATTTGCAGTTGGTTTAAAAGGATTCTCAATAGTTATGCACAGCTTCCTTGCTACAATACCATGCATTAAAAAAGATGGCTCACCACCTTAAGGCTTGGCTGGAAGGAAAGCAATCTGACCACAAGGCCAAATGGATGGAAATGAGCCCAGATATCCTAGGACCTACGGGGAAAAGTACAAGAGCAAGTCACAGAATAGACCCTGAACATCTAATGAACAGTTTCTATACAGCTACCCTGGAAAGTGCCAGTTCCCCATAATTGCTAACCAGTGAAGGAGAAGTTGTTGTTCCTGATGTTTCAGGTGGGAATGAGAAGGTGCAGGCCTTGGCAGGGCCCGAAGATTTCTTACTCCCCAGTTTGGCTAGGACAGTGGCTGTGATCAGGGTCAAGCTATGTCCCTAGTTTGTTGTTGTTGTCAGGGGAAGCCTTGTCCAGAGCCAGATTAACCACCATAGTCCTAGCTCCAAAGCAACCTCATCCTGTCAAGTCTTGAGATCTGAGCCTAGATCTATTTCTGGTCCTACATTGTCCATCTAAATCCCTCAGCTATTCCCTGAGACACCAGCCCAACATCCATGGCCGTCTGTCTTGTTGCTTTTCAAGTTCCTCCTCTGTACCCTGTCTATGACTGTTTGGTCTCAGGTTGCTGGTAAAATATTAAGGATCACTGGGGCTGGAGAGATGGCCTAGCAGTTAAGAGTGCTGACCGCTTTTGCAGAGGACACGGGTTCAATCTCCAGCACCCACATAGAGGCTGAGAACTCCAATTCCAGAACTCCAGTTCCAGGGGAATCCGATACACTCTTCTGACCTCTGCGGCATTGCACGACATGGGTGCACAAACCTACATGCAGACAGTACATTCATACACATACAGAAAAAAAAATTAAGGATTACTTTGGATTTTAGTAGAGGAGATTTCAAATCTTCAGTGGGAAACAACTGTTTCCCAAATATAGATACCATTCAAATTAGATTAACCAAAAATAATGGAAATTTTCTGGAAGGACATGGAATATTTCATGGCACCCAAAGCAGTATAGACAGTAGAACCTCAAGAAGGACTAGAAAAGGTGAAAGGAAAAAAGTTTTGCCCTCCAAGTTTGTGGTCTGAGTGTTCTTAGCTTCTCTCTGCAGCTAACTTTTCTTGCTATAACAAAACTTAGCAGACTGATGCATGCTTCTACATGGATTTACAGTTCAAACAAGCAAAGGCAGTTTGTTCTCTAATCTCAGGTTCTTACGTACATTGTATGGGCTCAGTCTGGTAAAAATTAACCATGACACCAAAAAGCACAAAGTAACACCTCTGGCAGCCTCCCTCAGTGTTGTAGGAGAGACATGCTCTCTGGGTATGTCAAAGAGAGGTGTCTGCACAGCTTTGTTCCCTGGAAGCTTGGAAGATGAGTCAATGGAAAACTATTTTTCACAGTGCTAAGATTTTACATACACCCAAAATTATATTTTATTGACATTATGCTTATTGAGAATCTTCTCTGCCCTCCTAATCAGTATGCTGTGAGCATCTAAGCCTCTTCTTATGACTCAGCCGTCCTTATCATTACGTGCTGTGCATTTTCAGTAGAGAGCCTCAGATCCTTTTGCAGCCCGTGGGTCTATTTTCATCCACATAAAATGGCACAATGCTTAGCGATCATTTGTCTATTATCAGTTTCCTGTTGCTTTCAGTCTACCTATCTCTGAAAGCCCTTCTTCTCATCTTTAATTTATGACTGTTATGCTCTCTGTGGCTTTTCAAATTAAATCACCCAGGCTATTTGTTACAATCCATTAGTTTGCCAGGAACAGTCATGCACTCAGGATCCTCAGTTAATGGAACATAATATAAAATACACAAAATATTTAAGAAGGCTCGTCATTCATAAAGGTAGCCCTCATGGGGAATTAGGACATTGTTCAGGGTACACAGCCCAGATCTTCTGATCCCGTTTGCCTGACCTCTTGGGGAAAGTAGAATAGGAGGTCACAGAATGATGAGACAAAATTAAACTCCTCAATGCAGTTACAACTTGGAGAAAGATTTCATAACTTGTTCAGGTTTAGCCTACCATATCTGTATAATGCATTTTGCCAGATTTTAATGGATACATAAATTAGCTGAAGATTTATAATAATACATAATTTGATTCAGTAGAAGTATATGGGGCTTGAGTGTCTGTTTGGCCAAGAGTCTCCAGGTGGTGTCTGAGACAGACCAACCTGATAACAAAGCTGTTGAGTGTGTTTGGTTGTGGCCTGTTAGTGCCTCAGATCCTTGCAGTGGAACTTCCAGTAGAGCTTTACAGACTGAAAGAGGCTCTACAGACCACATAGATGTTAGACAGACATGCAAAACTGACCATGTCAGTGTTTGGGGATGAGTGTTTATATGTGACACAAAGCACTTCTACCCCTCCTTCAGCAGTTAGCCTTCACCACCTTCACCTACCCCCTCCCCCCAGTTACATTGTCCCAATTTTTCTTGTTCTTCATTTGCTCTCACATCTCCACCTATCTGTTCCATCCTTCTCCCTGGGTTGCTGTACATGGCTGCTATTGCCCCACACTTCCACTTTCCTTTGTATGAATCCAGCTTCCACAGCCCCATGTTACTATCACTTTCTGCATCTTATTTCAACTCCCATCCCACCCAATACAGAGAATATCTGCGTGTGAATCAACACCAGCTTTGCCCATTCTTTTTTAACAAAAATATTGTACCACACTGATCTCTGTGGCTGGTGACATCTGTTTCCAGTTCTGTTCTCTAGAAAAGGTGTGGCCATGTGGCTGGCACCAAATGGCATTGCCAAAGGAATTCAGATCTGAAAGACTTAAAAAGCTTGGCTTAGTAACCTTGGTTATGACATTTACTCGAGGAAGTCACTGGGCATTTACAGATATCTATTTATTCATTTTAAAATGAAAATACTGATAGATCTTATCTTTGCAAGTTGATGTATAAACCTGGTTAGACTGAACTGTAGCACTCACTTATTCAATCAAACGCTGATCTAGGTGGGACTATGAGGAAGATTTTGTGGCTATAATTAAAGTCCTTAATAGTTGCTGGGCGTGGTGGCGCACGCCTTTAATCCTAGCACTTGGAAGGCAGAGGCAGGCGGATCTTTGAGAGTTCAAGGCCAGCCCAGACTACAGAGTAAGTTCCAGGACAGCTGGGGCTACAGGGAGACCCTGTCTTGAAAACACCAAAAAAAAATAAATAAATAAAGTCCTTAATAGTTGACTTTTAATTTGCAGGGATCATCCTGTGTAGCTCTAAATTATCAATTGGAAGAAAAATCATCCTGGATGGAGAGACAAGATGAATTAATTGTCCCCAAAAGGTAACTTGGCATTTCTCTGGGAAAAGAGAGATTCTAAGCCTAAGGTAAATTGTAGGAAGCTTTCTTTATAATAAGCAGGTACAACTCTGCTCTGCTAAAGGAAGGGAAACACAGTACCTGCCAGCGGCCACTGTAGGGCACTGGCCTCTCGACACAGAGACCAGCTGGCTACTTTCATAGCCCGACCTCAGAGGTCCCTCCAGCTCAGGCCCTCAGCCCGGGACGACGGAACGTTTCCCACTCTTGGCTGTGATTTCCCACCTGCCCAGAGACTGCTGACCCCTGGACAGGAATTTCAGGCTGATGGCTGATGGCCTAACTCCAGCCGATGTCCACTCACAATTCACTTCAGCTATCCAGGTTGGTGGTCCAAGAACCCCTTTCCATCCCGCTGGCCACCCGAATGAAACGCAGGCTTGCTTTGGCCTGTATGTGTGCAAAAAATAACGATGGCCCGGAATTCTGTAATGATGGTAATGGAGAATTCAGCTTATTGCCTGCTACAGCTTGCCTTTATAAGCAAAATGACATCAGTTCCCAGAGCCAATCACAGACCCCCCCCCCAATTCCGCGCCACTGCACACTGCCACCCCACCCAGCATCATGCACCTAGGCCACATTGTCTGCTTCCTCTTGGGGTGAGGTCAGAGAAATCCCCTGACTCCCATCCACGTGGTGCCCTGAGGGGTGCTAGCTGAGAACTAGCCCCCAATTCAGTAAATAGCTTTGGCTCATATCTTCCTACAGTAAATAGCTTTGGCTCATATTAGTGGGTTCCAGCCTGTTCATGATCTTCCCCTTCTAACCACTTTCTTTACAGACTTGTTTAACAGCCCCTGTCATCATGTAAACCAATTAGTGGAAATTCTTTCTATATATTAAATATCACATATATGTATGAATCTACACTTACAAGCCATCCTAATTGTTTTGCTTATCTGATTGTCTGACTGAACCTGACACAAACTCTTAGAACCTGGCACGTGCAGATAAGAGCTTATTAGTTTTTATCTATTGTTATAATTAACTATGCTTAAGAGAGACGCTGTCAAATGTTTCTATGAAGGAATGGGAGTGGGTGTTCTTGACTACAAGGATATCTTATTCTGAACTTACATTCAGCTTGTAAGAATATGAGAGAGAGGGCTAGATAGATGTCTCAATGGTTAAGAGCACTGACTGCTCTTGCAGAAGACCGGGGTTTGATTCCCAGCACTCAAATGGTGGCTAACAACTCATAATTCCAGTTCCAGGGGATTCAATGCCCTTTTCTGAAACCATCCCTTAGTTAAGGTGATTGCCTTGAACATGTTACCATATACATGAAATACAGTTGTGCAGTCACACTCTATTCTGGCTTTCTACCACTTCATAAAACTCCACTTGACTTCATCTGGAGAACTGAAAGTGAATTCTAAGCTCCTAAACTCAACTCTTGCCCATTTTTCCTCACCTCCTTAGCCGATCTTTAGATTCTCAGGACAGAAATATGAGTGTTCAGCCAGATCCAGCTCTTGACTCAAAAATTATACTCAGTCAATGAAAAGTTCTGACATGTCTATCCTGAAAACACATTTCTATTCTACCACCTTTTCTCTACCTTCACTTCTACCACAGTAACTGAGGTAACTAATACCTCCTGCCTAATACCCCACAATAGCCTTCTGTCTGATTTCTACTGTTCGTCTTCCAAATCCTGCACCAATATACTTGTATTTTTTGAATATTTTTTTAATTTTATTTATTTTCTATGTGTATGAATGTACTGTCTGCATGTAGGTCTGTGCACCTATGTCATGCAATGCTGCGGAGGTCAAAAGAGGGTGTCGGATTCCCCTGGAACTGGAGTTCTCCTGGAATTGAAGTTACAGATGGTTCTCAGCTGCCATATGGGTGCTGGGGATTGAACCTTGGTCCTCTGCAAGAGCAGTCAGTGCTCTTAACCATTAGGCCATCTCTCCAGCCCCATACCTGTATTTTTAAATACAATCAGAACTGACATTGTTATCAAGGGCAAGAAACTCTAGCTAGACAGGATACAGGCCATAGGGAAGAACCTACTATTATCCTTCTGCCAAATAGACATACCTTTAAACTGAATCATAATGACTTGTCTCCACATAGATTAGTGGATCTCTTAACTTTCACGAGAGAAGGTTCTTACAACAAATGGTAAGTAACAAGGAGACCCACCAATGGTCAGTGTGAAGAGAATAAGAGCCTGCTGAGTGTTCAGCCCTAAATGAGACACTTATACCAGAGACCCCTCCTCCCAAAGCTCAGAGATCATAGTGGAAGAGGGAGTAGAAAGATGGTATATGAACCAGAGGCAGTGTATAAATACAAGGACACTATCATTTGGACATCCACAGGGTAGTTGCACATATGAACCCAGAACTCCCATGATAGCATACATGATATTTATGCAAACTCAACCCAAACAGGGTTCCACTAAGGATAGGGGAATTAGGCAGGAACCCCCAGACCTAGCTGAGGATATATTGGCAATTGATAGATGCTGAGAGAGGAAGAATTAGTTTTCCTCACTGGTATGAAAGCTGGTACATTGACCAGACTCTAAGGATAGGCCCAAACCCAAGAGCACTTGGGAAACACGGACTAGACTTTAAAGGCCTTTTTATTTTTTTAATATAATAATTTTGTTGATGTTTTGTGTATTTCAGACATCATTTTTCAGTCCAGTTTAGGCATATTCCCCTTTCCCTTCCTCCCACCCCACCCCAGATCATGCAATCTGCCATACATGTCCTGCATCTTTCTCTCAGTTTTTTTAGTTTTTCTCTGCAAAGGTTTATTGTTTTGGGTAGAATTTAATTATATCAGTCTGTTCTTTGACCCAGTCCTTATATTATTGTGGTTCCCTCCCAATTGTATTGCTCCAAAATATGCCTATATGTAAACAACATATGTACTAGAATTATGTCCTCCAGGAATAAACTGCTAATTCTGATATATGTTTAAGAGTTCACATTTTTTCCCTTTAAATTTTATATTACTCTGAAATAGGAATATATACCTTCCACCCATATACATTAATTACCATGTCTGAAAGTAAGTAGTAAGCTAATTCTAGGTCTCATTAAGAGATTCACATTACAACATCACAGTTGCTTTCAGATAGAAAGAAATATAACAATAACGTTGCTCAGCTTGCCTTTCACCTAGGGATTTGATACTAGAATCCACAAATGAGGAAAACCATTCCTTATTTGCTTTTCTGGGACTGTGTTACTTCACTTAGCATAGTGGCTTTGAGTTCCATCCATTTACCGAAGAAGTTCATGATGTCATCTTTCTTTACCACTTCATAAAACCCCATTGTGTAGATATACCACATTTTTGTTATCCACTCGTCAGTTGAGGGGCCTTTTTAAAAAAAGCACCAATAAAGGACATGAAGTCAGGGGGTAATAACATGGGGAATGGGTATGGAGGAGGAGGTCTACATATGTTCAAAATGTATTTTATGAAATTTTTGAGTCAAGGAAAATATTTTTTAAAATATATAAATCAGGCAATACGCCCTCTTAGCTTAGAAAGCTTTTTGGCAGGATCTCTTTGCACTGGTTTTCACAATGCTCTCACTACTGATGCATGGCCCCAGATAACTCTTTGCATTTTATCATGTGTATTATTATATGTTTAACAGCATCCCTGATTTCTGCTCACCAGACACCTGCCTCATCCCCTTACACATAGTAGTGAGCATAAAAGAAAAATCTCAGACAGAGATAAATACCTTATAGAGAGCAAAATCAATCCTGGTGGAGGGCTACAGGTTTACTTACATGCCAAATCTAAGCTTACATAGTTAAAATGTGAATGAATTTCAATCTTTTCAATGTTCATTCCATATTCTAATTATTTCTCAAAATTTTTCAGAAGCTTTTCTCATTACCTATCTGCCCAAGCTACCCCATTAACTTCAGTTGTCTTAACAAAGACTTGGTGCTATTGAAATGTGTTTTCATATTCAAAGCCCGACCTCTGCTTCGATCAGGGTACCCCTCTCCTAACTCTCATAGACATCTCAAATTCACATACCTAATATAATAGTCACACCAGACATGTTTTCAAATTCCAGTTAAAAGCAAAAAATCTTGAACTGATGCTGTAGTAGGATCATAGTGATGACAGGCACAAAAATTGGGATTATAAGTCCATGAACACTAGAAAGCATCTGTTACTTGACTCCATATGGTCATACATTTAGTATGTGGGTGGTTGGTCTCATGATAGAGGCTAGATATGAAATGGGCCAGAACTGGGCTTGGCAATATTAAAGTCAGCCTGGGGTACAAAGGTTTCTATTTCATTTCTTTAAAGATAAAGCCAAATCAGGAAACAGACTCAAAAAATTGTTGTGCGTAAAAACAAATGTTACATTTTAACATATTTGATATCAAAACATAGTATCATATTCCTAGTAATAGCTCAGGAAGTTAATACTTTTGCATGCTGTGGTACCAAGTCCAAGTCAGGTCAGACCACCCATCCTGATTTCAAGAAAATGAAGGCTTAGACCCCTGCTTTGATGAACTATATCTCCTGCCAAGTGGACCTGTGTGCTCATTCTGGTATCTGTTAGCCTTGGCCCATGATGTTGTCGCTATAATGAGCAGCAGAATGTCCCAAAACAATTAGGCAGCATAATCCAGATAAGTAAGCTCAGCAAGTCCTAGAGCATCACAGAAAGTGTTGGCTTGGGGTTTTATTAAAAATTAGCCCAAGCAGTAACACAAATCATTCCCAGAAGAGCTGGTTGCATAGTTTGCATTGGCGTCCACAACATTTTAGAGATACCACGGCCTAATTCTTTACCAGTGGATCTATTGCCCAGTATTTCCCTGGGCTATTTTGTTACCAGTGGAACTGTGATGGCAAAATTCAAACACATTTCCTTCTAAGCAAAGCCTCCATCTTACTGCTTACAAGAACTCTTTAGGAGACTTTTAATACATTTTTCAATAATATTCTTTAATAAGTTCAACATTTTCACAACTTTGTGTAAGCAATGCACAGTCAATGTTGAGCATTTAAGATGTCTTTGTCTGAGTTTCAGACATCTACAGAGCTATGCTGTACATATTTAGAAATCATTATTGCATTTACTGCTTTATGTTTTGTGGAAGAAATTGGCTTTCAAAGAGTCAACTGATTGAACAAGCTGACAAAGCCAATTAAAGTGACCTAGCAATAGTAACTGACCTCCCTCTTCCAGCCCATCTAACAGTTAATATACCATGCCTATAGAATACACACTGGTAGACTATCCAGGTAGACATATCCAACACTAGAATTTGGAAAGTAGATACAGTCTAGAATTTCTGAAGCTGGAATTATTCACAATGAGACAAGAATTGGGAATCCATGGTGATAGACCACACAGATAAAGAGAGAAAAGTTATGAGGATTAGAAGTCAGATTATAATTCCAAGGAATATCTCACAATAATGACTCAGCCATTGGAAGCACTATTTCAGAAAAACTGAGTTGAGGTGAAGGAGAACAGACTCTTGGAGTAGGAAATGTTTCTATTACTTGCATATTTATTGAGGCTGCTCCATGACCATTTATCCACAGCCTACGAGCACAAAGCTACATGCTGGGAATACTGAAATGATTAAAAACATTTCCTATCAAGATAATAACTACCCACTGGGAAAGCAAATGAATAATAAATTCTTAGGACACAACACAGCTATGTCTAAAGTATCATAGGAAAACAAAAGATAGTACTCAACTCTGCCTAGGGTAAAGTTCCCATTCAGGCAGATTTTGAAAGTGAAACTCCGTCCCAATTTTTAATGCACTATGCATTTGGCAAGCACCAAATCAAATGTTACAAAGATGTCAGGTAGACTCAAAAAGTTCTTTAAAGTAGAATAAAGCCAGCACTGTCTCCTTCCCTTTTGTTGTTCTTCAAATAGTTCCACTCCGTTCAATACAGAAATGAATTCTTATGTGATAATACCTTGAAAATATAGCCTGGATTCTCACAAATGCTAGAGCTGTCAAAATGGAAAATAGGATTGATCATTTTAATTATCTGATCCAAAAAGAGTCATTTTTAAGGCAAAAGAAATATTATATTATTCCTAATCCTTAGAAAAATAATGTCTAGCATAATGCTGTTACAAGGAAATTAAAAGTTATTTGCCTGACATTTCATTTTTATTGTCAGTTGAGTTTCAGGAATCTGGCTATGACCCTTCTCCCTTCTACCTAATTCTATTATTTTTTCTGGTTCTGTGCCTAGAATATAGATACTGAGGATCACATTAAGAACCCATGATGTGATATTAGAGCAGATCAAATTACATATTTATATCTGTACACATCTCTAAGTGCTTTGTCACCCTTTCTGTTCCAGCTATCATCCCCATGCAATGCTGGGAAGCAGATGACTATCATGAGATTAACCTACAGATCTGAACCACAACCTCATTCAGGGGTAGGAAGACATGAAATTAATGATTAAAGGAGATCTAAATCTTAGAGGTTTTCATCATACTAGTTTTTTCTTCTATGTCAATAGTTGGCAAAGACAGGTAGCAAATATGTTGGGCTTTGTGAGCATGATAGTCTCTGTCTAAGATTTATAGAATAAAGAAAAATAGAATTCATAGTTACATTTGAACTACAAATAAATAATAAATTATTTTTAGTATAAATGTTCCACATATATTGTTTATCTGAAATCCAAATTTAACAAGGCTTCCTATATGTTATTAACATCTCCCTCACAACTGCTCAATTCCGTTACTTGTGTATAAAAATTGCCACAGACAATATGGAATTAGAGAAGTGGAGCTATATTCTAATAAAACTTTGCCTACAAACCTGATTTGCCTAAAGAGGGTCACAGTTGGCCAAGACCTACTCCATCTCACTAGCCTGTCTTTACTGACAAGTGGCCTGGAAAAAGAAAAACAAAGCTCATTGCCATTGTATTTGATTCATTTAACAAGATAAATCTGGACTATTGTATCTTTCACTGACCATGTGACTTGCTCAATTTATCAAACTATAATAGTAAATGACTTTGGAATTTCTCTAGTCTCATTTTGTGCATTCAGAAGGAGTGACTGTCTCAAGGGACACACTAGTCAGTGGCAAAAGCAAATCTACTGTCTACTGATAGGCACTCACTTAAATGTCACTTAAAGCTTATTTTGATTAGCTTTTGTTGAACCACTTAAATCTCAATGCTTGTATTTTATTATTAATATCCTCAGCCCATAAATAGTTGAAGCATAAAAAATAATAAACATAGAGTTGGTCAATTCAGCCAGACGAGCTGAGGTGCATGGTACCAGACCAGCTGAGATGCAGGGAACCAGCCCACAGGCTAAGCAAACAACTTGCCCCCCCCAGCCCCTGCCAACTGGAATTCCAAAGGGAGTGTCCAGTAAGCCCTACAACCAACCTAGAGGAACTGGCTGGCAGCAGAGGGAGTACAGTGCTCAGAGGGTGCCATCTGGGTTGTTACCTACCCAGTTCTTAGAAACCTGAAGATCAGAAAGAGTGAGCTATACCTTCTAATATACAACCAAAATTGAAAGCCTGAAACCCAGACAAGTCAACACTTCATAAAGAAGGAGAAAACAATGAAGGCATCTGAAGGAATCAAGGAAAGCAATCCTTCAACACAGTGAAGAAACAATTGAGATTCACATCAGAATACAAGCAAAAGGAAACCCACATGCCAAAAGCACAATGAGAGAACAATATTGGAAAAGTGCTGAATAATTCCACACTAAACTCTACTGAACCTATAGAAGATTCCTACAATGAGATCTCCCTAGAGGTAACCCAGGACACAGATCTTAGAAGAACAATCACAGATATATTCAAAATCATAGAACTAAGGGGAGAGAATGAAAAACTCAGGAAGGACCTAGAGGGAAAGAATGACAAACTACAGAAAGAACTAAATGGAAAAAATGACAAACTCCAGAAAGAGCTAGAGGGAGAAAATGACAAACTCTGGAAGGAAGTGAAAATACTGAAAAGATCCCATGCTGAAATGAAAAAATGAAATCCAAAAGGAAGTGGAAATACTAAAGAAATCACAAGATGAAGTGAAAAAGGAAATCAAATACTCATTGAATCAAGAGGAAAGAATGGGAAAAAGCATCAGAAGCAGAATGGAGGAAGCAGAAAAAAGAATATCACACCTGGAAGATAACAGAGAACAACTAAAAACCTCAAGTTAAAGACTATGAAAAATTTAAAAATACACAAGAATGGAACAACAAGGAAATGTGGGACACTATGAAAATATCAAACCTCCACTTCATAGGGATAGAAGAAAGAGAAGAATCCCAAAATAATGGTATTGATCAGATCTTCAATAGAATAATAGATGAAAATTTCCCCAAAGTAAAAGAAGACAAACCCATACAAACACAAGAAGCACATAGAACACCAAATAGACAACACCAGAAAAGAAACTCCCCATGCCATATCATAGTTAAAACACTTGATGCCCAAAACAAAGACAAAAATTCTGAAAGCCATAAGAGAAAAAAAACAAGTTGCATGTAAGGGGAAAACCTATCAGAATTACAGCTGACTTTTCAATGCTATTCAATTCAAAACTATGAAAGCAAGAAGAACATGGCCCAAAGCACTCCCAGTGCTAAACAACTAAAAATGGCAACCCAGGTTATTACACTCAGGAAAAATGTTGATTCTAGTTGAAGGAGAAAGAAAAATCTCCCATGACATAAACAAGATGAAAGAATACATGTCTGAAAAACCAATCCTTCAGAGAATACTTGAAGCAATTCAAAGGACAGAGGAGAGGAGCAACTATCCCCAGGCACCTAGAAAGAGAAATTAATGAAAGCATAAATGCAGAAATAGAAACCTAGACCAAAACCGCAAATTGATAATAAGGTGAAAGGAAGCAACACCCATCTCTCAATTATAACCTTAAATATTAATGGACTAAACTCCCCATCAAAAGGCATAGACTGGGAGAATAGATTAGGAAACAGAATCCATCAATATGCTATCAACAAGAAACCCATCTCACCCTCAAGAATAAGTGCCAACTTAAAGTGAAAGGATGGAAAAAATATTCCAAGAAAATGGTACCAAAAGCAAGCAGGAGTTGCTATTTTAATATCAGACAAAATAAACTTCAAAGTAGAAGCAATCAGAAGAGACAAAGAGAGCCATTACATCATGATCAAAGGAACAATGAAACATGAAGACTTAACAACTCAGAAGATATAGATAGATATATATATATATATGGTATATATATATATATATATATAAAACTCCAGTGCACCAAACTTTATAAACACAACTCTACAGGTCCTCAAGGCACAGATTAATCCCAGCACACTCATAGTAGGGGACTTCGATACCCCACTGAGCCCTTTGGACATATCAACCAGACAAAGAATAAATATGAGAGATATCTGAACTGAATGATACAATACAGCAAAAGGACCTCACAGACATCTACCGAATATTCCACCCAAGCCCCAGAAAATTCACTTTCTACTCAGCACCCCATGGAACATTCCCCAAAATTGACCACATACCTGGACACAGGAAAAACCTCAACAAATACAAAAAGATTGAAATAATTTATTGCATTCTATCAGACCACAGTGCAATAAAGCTCAAAATCAAAACCAGGATAAGCCCTACTACCTACAGGAACACATGCAGACTAAACAACACACTCCTGAATAATGAATGGGACAAGAAAGAAAGAAAGAAAGAAAGAAAGAAAGAAAGAGAGAGAGAGAGAGAGAGAGAGAGAAAGAAAGAAAGAAAGAAAGAAAGAAAGAAAGAAAGAAAGAAAGAAAGAAAGAAAGAAAGAAAGAGAAAGAAAGAAAGAAAGAAAGAAAGAAAGAAAGAAAGAAAGAAAGAAAGAAAGAAAGAAAGAAAGAAAGAAAGAAAAGCATTCCTGGAACTAAATGACAATGACAGTACAACACAACAAAACCTATGGGATACTTTAAAAGCAGTCCTAAGAGGGACGTTTATAGCCCTGGGTGCCTAGATTTAAAAAAAGAAAGGAAGAAAGAAAGAAAACTGAAAGAGCACAAATAAATGAGCTAACACTGCAGTTAAAAACACTTGAAAGACACCAATGAATGAACCCTAAATGCAAAAGACAGGAAGAAATAACAAAAATCAGAGCAGAAATCAATGAAATAGAAACAAAGAAAACCATACAAAAAAAAAATCAGTCAATCCTGGGAATCACCAAAGTTTAACCAAGAAGACATAGACAGCTTAAATAGACCCATAATATATGAAGAAATTGAAAATGTAATAGTAAACCTCCCAACTAAAAAAAGCCCAGGCCCAGATGGTTTCACAGCGGAATTCTATTTATTTTGTATGTGTATGAATGTATTGTCTGCATGTAGGTTTGTGCACCCATGTTGTGCAATACCATGGAGGTCAGAAAAGGGTGTCAGATTCCCCTGGAACTGTAGTTAATGATGGTTCTCAGCCGCCATGTGGGTGCTGGTGATCGAACTTGGGTCCTAAAGAGGACTTACAACCATTATTACTCAAACTGTTCAGAAGGATACGAGCAGAGGGAAATCTCCCAAATTCCTTCCATGAAGCCAGCATCACTCTAATACCCAAACCAGACAAAGATACAAACAAAAAAGAGAACTATAGACCCATCTTATTAATGAACTCAGATGCAAAAATTCTCAACAAAATACTTGCAAACCGCATACAGACCTACATCAAAAACATCATCCATCATGACCAAGTTGGATTCATACCAGAGATGCAGGAATAGTTCAACATAAGAAAATCAGTAAATATCATAAAACACATAAATGGACTGAAAACCACATGATCATCTCATTGGATGCAGAAAAAGCCTTTGACAAAATCGAGCATCCCTTCATGCTTAAAATCCTAGAGGGAATTGGACTGGAGGGATCATTCATCACTCAACATAATCAAAGCCATATACAAGAAACCCACAGCCCACATCATCCTAAATGGAGAAAAGTTAGAAGGATTCCCCTTAAAGGTAGGAACTCAGCAAAGCTGCCCCTGTCGCCACTGCTCTTCAATACAGTGCTTGAAACACTGGCTAGGACAATAAGGCAAGAAAAGGAAATTAAAGGAGTACTAATTGGAAAAAGAAGAAGTCAAACTATCCCTTTTTGCAGATGATATTATAGTTTACCTAAGGGATACTAAAAACTCCACCATAAAACTCCTAGAAACGATTAAAAGTTTCAGTAAAGTGGTGGTGTACAAAATTAACCTAGGAATATCAGTAGCCTTTCTTTACACCAACAACAAGCAACTGAAGAAGGAATACAAGGAGATCTTCCCAATCATAATAGCCTCAAAAACAATAAAATACCTAGGAATAAACCTAACTAAAGACACTAATGATCTCTACAACAAAAATTATAAACCCTGAAGAAGGAGATTGAAGAAGACATCAGAAGATGGAAAGACCTCCCATGCTCATGGATTGGAAAAATTAATATAGTAAAAATGTCCATTCTGGGGCTGGAGAGATGGCCTAGCATTTAAGAGTGTCAACTGCTCTTGCAGAGGACCTGGGTTTGATCCCCAGCACCCACATGGCGGCTGAGAAACATCTGTAACTCCAATTCCAGGAGAACTCCAATTCCAGTGGAATCCAACACCCTCTTTGGACCTCCATGTCATTTCATAACACGGCTGCACAAACCTACATGCAGACTGTATATTCATACACATAAAAATAAACAAAAATTTAAAAATGTCCATTCTGGCGCTGGAGAGATGGCCTAGCGGTTAAGAGCACCGACCGCTCTTGCAGAGGACCCGGGTTCGATCCCCAGCACCCACATGGCGGCCGAGAACCGTCTGAAGCTCCAATTCCAGGAGAACTCCAGTTCCAGGGGAATCCAATACCCTCTTCTGACCTCCACGGCGTTGCACGACACGGGTACACAAACTTGCATGCAGACAGTACATTCATACACATACAGAAATAAATAAAAATTAATTTTAAAAAAGACAAAAAAAGTTATAAAAAAATGTCCATTCTACCCAAATTACTATACAGATTCAATGCAATCCCAATTAAAATCCCCACAACTTTCTTCACAGGCTTGGGAAAAAATCCTTAAATTCATATGGAATAACAAAAGAACCATGTATTAGTCAGGGTTCTCTAAAGAGACAGAATCAATAGAACAAGTATATAGCTATATACAGATTTATTGATTGGCTCATGTGACAGAGTTCAAGGAGTCCAACAATGGCCATGCTGCACTGGAAAGGCTGAGAATCCAGGGAACTGCTCAGTCCACAAGGCTGGATGTCTCAGTAGTCCCAATCTGGTGCTGAAGGCCCGATGGATTCCAGGAGATCTGCCAGTCTCAGTAGATGCTGGTATCCTTGCAGCAAGACAAACTCACCAGTGAGAGAAAGGCAAGCCGCAGGAAAAAAGGGACAGCTCCCTCTGCCACTGTTATACTGGCTGCAGCAGAAGGTAACGCCTACATTTAGGTGGGCCATCCGGCTTGAGGTAGTACAATCTGGAGATCTTTTTCTCTTATTTGTTCATCCCTAGTCCAGTCAAGTTGACACCCAGGATTAACCATCACAAGTCCACCCCTTGTCAACTTGACACCCAATAAACAGCCTCTCCTTATGTTAAGCTTAAATGTTAAATGCAAACAATGGCAAGGTCATAATTCCACCTAACATGTTATAAGTGTCCCGTGTGCAATCGCAAAGCATTATATCTTAGAGTAGGTGGTAATGCCCTTGAGGAACACTTAGTCCTTCAGTATCTAATAACCTAAATATGACAACACTTAACACTTATCTCAGTTGCACATTCAAAACGGAAAAACACCAATATTGCTTATATATATATATATATAATACTATATATATATATATATATATATGCAAGCACATTCTTAACCAAATGGACAAAAGTTATATTACTAATACATGTTTCTGCAACTGGTCCCGTGGCCTCAGCTGATATTTATACAACCTTC
Organism: Rhizomys pruinosus; assembly: GCA_009823505.1. Classification (NCBI taxonomy): domain Eukaryota; kingdom Metazoa; phylum Chordata; class Mammalia; order Rodentia; family Spalacidae; genus Rhizomys; species Rhizomys pruinosus. The sequence continues at coordinate 1,792,712 of VZQC01006754.1, forward strand.
TTCTACTACCCATTCTTATTTCCTCCACCATCAGCAAGCACCTCTGCAGGTCTTGCCTCTTTCCCTGGAGGAGTGAACCCAATACCTTCATCCCTGAAGGGTCTGGGCCATTTGTTGTTCCATCTGGTTTGGGTTGTTGGAGTTTCCCATTGACCTTAATCATAGGACATGGTAGCACCAGAAGGCACCCTACAGCATCTCCTGCCTTCCAGACATAATCTTCCTTGCCCCCATTGTGGAGAAAAAGTCCAATTTCCCCCTGATAGTCTGGATCAATCACTCCTCCTACTACTGTTATTCCTTCCTTAGCCTGTTGGATTAAGGGCAGTAGAAGCCCAAAGTGGCCAGGGGGAAGTCTTATCTTCTAGTTCAATGGAACGTTTGCTGTATCTCCTGGCAAAAGCACTCCCCACTTTGGAGCCAAAACTTCTAGACCAGCAGAATGCAAGGTCATGGGTACAGGAAGCAAAAATTTTCCTACTGGGTCACTAGGGGTGATAGTGAGTGGAATCACTCCCACTTACACCCCTTGGTTCCTTGACCCATGAATTCTGGCTATAGGAGAAACAGTACCTTATAGTGGGCACTGATTCAAAGCATATACTGCCTGCTGGAGAACCTTGCCACAGCCCTCCAGGGTATTGTCACCTAATTGTCTCTGTAACTGTGTCTTCAAGAGGCCATTCCATCATTCTTTCAAGCCAGTTGCTTCTGGGTGGTGGGAAACATGGTAAGACCAAAGGATACCATGACCATGGGCCCACTGTCGCACTTCTTTGGCTGTGAAGTGAGTTCCCTAGTCCAGTCAAGTTGACATCCAGGATTAACCATCACAAACTGAAATAGCCAAAGCAACCCTGAGTGAAAAGAGCAATACAGGGGGGATCTCTATACCAGACTTCAAATGATACTACAGGGCTATAGTCATAAAATACAGTTGGGTACTGGCACAAAAAGAGACCTGTAGACCAGTGGAACAAAAATGAAGATCCAAACTTGAACACATACAATTTCAGCCACCTCATATTTGACAAGGAGGCCAAAAAGACTCAATGGAGGAAAGACAGCATCTTCAGCAAATGGTGTTGGCAAAACTGGATAACCACTTGTAGAAGAATAAATTTAAAACCCTACATTTTGCCCTGTATAAAAATCAACTCCAAATTGATCAAAGACCTCAAACCTCTGAAGGTGATAGAAGAAAAAGTTGGCAGCAACCTACAAGACATAGGTGTAGGAAAAGTCTTTCTAAATCAGACAGCAGCTGCACAGAAAATAACATCAATAATTGACAAGTGGGACCTTATTAAACTCAAAAGTTTCTGTACAGCAAAAGAAACAATCAGGGAAGTGAAGAGAAAACCCACAGAGTGGGAGGAAATCTTCACTGCTGATACATCTGACAGAGCATTAACTTGCAGAATATATAAACTACTCAAAAAACAAAGAAGAAAACAAATGACTCACTCAAAAGATGGAGGAAAGAGCTGACCAGAGACTTCACAATTGAGGAAATAGAGATGGCTGAGAAACATCTTAAAAAGTGTTCAACATCACTAGTAATTAAGGAAATGCAAATTAAAACCAATTTAAGATATCATCTCACTCTGATAAGCCTGGCTAGGATCAAGAAAACAAATGATACCAAATGCTGGAGAGGTTGTGGGGAAAGGGGAACACTCATCCACTGCTGGTGGGAATGCAAACTCCTACAACCACTATGGAAAGCAGTGTGGAGAACCTTTAAAAGACTCAAAATGAGCCTACCACCTGACCCAGAAGGTATATACCCACAAGACTCATCCTACTTCAGAGATACATGTGCAGCCATATTTATTGCAGCTCTCTTCATAATAGCAAAGAGCTACAACCAACCCAAGTGCCCCTCAACCAATGAGTAGTAGAGAAAATGTGGGACATCTACACAATGGAGTTCTATGCAGTGGTAAAGAAAGATGACATCATGGAATTTGCACGTAAATGGATGGAACTAGAAGATATTATGTTAAGTGAAGTAACAAAGTCCCAGAAAAACAAAAGACAAGTGGTATCCCTCATCTGTGGATGCTAACACCAAGTACCTAGTTGTAAGGCAAACTGAGCAACATTAATGTTATATTCCTTGTGATCTGAAAACAACTGTGCTCTTATATTGTGAATCCCTAGATAGGTTCTAGAATTAACCTATCATTTCTTTTCAGATTTTGGATTTTTGGTATATGATGGTGGGTATGTATGCATATAAAATTAAAATGGTAAAATGTGAATCAAGAAATATGATATGGAAATAATATAGTTTGTTTTTAAAGACATAATTTTAGTATAGGTGTGGTGTATCAGGCTGGTGTAACTTAGCTTTTCTGAGTGTTTAATGACCATACTTAATGCCCATACCAATTTGGCCCAGTGACCTAAGGGATAACTTTGTTCCTTGCCCTCAGAGGTCAACTAAGTCCCAGAAGACTATGCATGGGGGTATCTCTTGAAATGTTATGCAAATGTGAGTCACCAGTCTTCTTATGTAGGGAGGTCTTGGAGACCCACTAATGGAACTTCAGCCAGTGTCCAGCCCATAAACAGGAAAGTCTGCTCATGCTTCAAAAAGGGAAGCCCTGTCTAGAAGGACTTGATTTTGTCCTCCAGTGGATGGAACTGGTAAATGAAAAGACAAAAGGAGCCAGAAGCTCCCAACTGCCCCCCCAAAAAAAAACCCGAGTGACCCCTGAGGACCAGATCCTCAAATGACCTTGAGAAACAAAAACCTTGGTCAATTTGGGCCAATTGTGTGGCCTTAAGCATCCAAAAGGAACGTATAACCAGAAATAAATAACCAGTAAGGCCTGAGAAATTGTACTTCAGATATAAAACTTGAAATCTTAGTAAAAAGACAAAGAGAAAAAGAGAGAGAGAGAGCACTGTCGTTTTGCCTATCCAATTATTACTGGCAAGTGCAACTACTCTGTGGCTGCCACTGCTTTTGCCATTTTTCAAATACATGAGACTCAGCTTTTTAACCCTCCAATATGGACTGAAGACTTGTGTCTCTCCAAGAATCCTTCAAACCTTCAATGCCAGATGGTGACTGCTGAGACATCCAGCTTGTAGACTGAGCAGCTACTGGGATTTCAGCCTCTTCAGAGTATAGACTGCCATTGTTGGACTACCCAGGCTGTATCATGGAGGCCAGTACAGGAAGATCAAGACAGGACACATGCTTACTGAACCTCACTTGGGTGACCATGGGAGGGAAAGACCCCAGTGTGGAGCACAAGGGCAGGATTGATGGTTGTTTGGGCTTGCCAAGGAGGAAACTTCAAACACTTCCTTAAGGAAAACATGGCATCTTTTATCAAAAAAAAAAAAAAAAAGAAAAGAAAGAAAGAAAGAAAGAAAGAAAGAAAAGAAAAGAATATCCTCCAATTCAGGTGATATGTGTATGTACATATGTATATATTTATATATGTGTATGTGTGTGTGTGTGTAGAAGCAATACAAGTTGGAGAAAACAACAACAAAACAACTAGAAAAAAAGACTGAAACAGTGAAGTTCTCCTAAAACCAATAAGCCTCTGCTTTAGGGAAAAAAAAAAAAAAAAACTCCGGAAAGACTCAGAAAAAGATGCAAGACATGTATGGCAAAGTGCATGAAGTCAGGTGGGGTGGGGGGCATGGAAAGGGAAATGACTCTAAATTGGATTGAGAAATGATGTATTATGTATGAAAAAGTTTAATAACAATAAATTTTTTTTAATTTTAAGAAAATGATTAATTATAAGTAATAATAATAAACATATAGGAGAGATGAGAACACATCTTGCTCAGTTTCTTGCCTTCTGAAGACTCAGGCAAGTCTGCTCTTACTTTGGGCAGTGATTTCATGGCCCTTGTTCCTCCTGCTTAACCTGTGAACACCTAACCCAAGTGAGGATACTTCCCAGCACTGCCAACCTAAGTTACAGATCAGTAATAGATACATTTCTGCTCAATTGTAAAACGTTTTTCAGCTAAGATCACAGTTGATAGATCATTCTTTCTAACACATAAATCAGAATTTAACCTCCTATCACCACAGAGCACAACAAACACAAAGGTGACTACTTTGAAGGCTCAGAGAATAAACAGCACGAGGCAGACAGAGATTATAGCTGCACAAGCCACCACTATTCTGCTAGTTTATTATAGGAAAAACTCAGGGAAACAGAGGTATCCAACAACTGGGCAGTTAATTCAAATGAACTCACAGCAATGGTAACAGCATGCACAAGACCTATGCAAGCTCAAGCCAGACAGAATCACAACATAGAAGTGGAGAATTGGGGAAAAAGCCCCAGCCCTGGCCAAGGAACTCTGGCAACCAATAACTGCTGAGAGAGGGAGAGTTAGTTTTCTTTCAGAGGGTGACATTAGGTAAATTAATCAGGTTCCAGTGGATGGAAACGCAATGAAGGACAGTTGGGGACACAAATTTGCCTCAATAGGCCTAAATATATATGACAGAATGCATGCAGTATGGCAAGGTGAGGTTATAAGAGGGTAAAATATATTGATTGAAATTCACAAAAACCCAATTAAAAGGCTCAAGACTGTTTATAGAACAACTGTTTAAGGAAGTATACAAAAATAGGCTCAGGGTGTTATGAAAGTAATAATATTACCCTGACACAACAAAAGTAACAGCCCAGGATAAACATGTGGAGAGCAGAAAAAGATTTGGGGAGTCTGGGAAAAGACTGTAGAACTACAATAACACAACTCTCTCAGCCAAGAGCAATAAGGAATAATTTGAGATTTGTATAGGGATTTTGACCTTGACTTCTTCTTAGGGCTTGTGTGAATGTCTTTACATATTCTCATTAGAATATGAGCTACTTCATTTTCAACTGTCCCTTTTGCTGTCATCATCATGTCCCAAGTCAAAGGACCTCCTCCAGATACTGCTTTATGTAAACTGGACTCTGTGGACCATATATGACTGTTAAAATTAATCTTGTAGCATACCAGGGAATACAAAAACAGATATATCTCCTTAAAATTAAAAGCTTGGTTTCTGACTAGATAATCATTCAGGACTATAAAGATCTTTATTAACATACTTCATTATGGAGATAACAGCACTATACAGGTCATAGGTGCAAAAGCCACCACTATTCTGCTAGTTTATTATAGAAAAAACTCAGGGAAATAGAGGTATCCAGCAACTGGGCAGTTAACTCATATGAACTCACAGCATTAAATTCATATATACTATGAATTTAAGGAATTATTTTCCATTTGCAACTTACCATTTTTCTACACAGAAGATTCTTCAAATTTTGTCTAGCCAGAATCTAAGTGCTTTTCATATTTGGAGAGAATTTCAGGTTAGACAGGAGGCAGGATAGCAGGAGGAGAGCGGGAAACAACTCTCCCTACTACACATTCTCTGAACCCTCCCTGTCAGATCCTGCCAGGATTCCTGATCCTAAGGGTGATGTAAAAAGATAAAACAAGCCAATGACTTATACATCCCTATGACTTCCAGGGAGCTGAAGAGCCCGTGCTGTCAGGCAGAAGTGGGCACTAGATCACACTGCCGCTGTGTGGATGGGCACAATCACAGTGGGGTCCAACTAGCTTTGATAGTTAATCTTCAGTGTGAATCTGGCTGGAATTAGAATCCCTCCAGAAGACATAGCTCTGGGTTGTCCTTGAGGCAGTTTCTAGAGAGGTCTAAGTGAGAAAGAAAGACACACCTTGAATACAATTGGCACAAGACCATGGGCAGGGGCCCAAACTAAGTAAAATGGGGGGAGGGAGGAGATGTCAGGATGTCTTCCCATTTGTCCTGCATATCATGCCCTCTCTCTTCAGAGCACTACGTTATCAATCTGAATTTTACTTTCACTTTATTTTTAACCCACTATAGAAACTTTTTTTCTTCATTCTTTTTATTTTCCTTAATTTTTATTGAGCTTTTGTGCATTTCATACATTTCTTAATCAAATTTAGAACCATTCCCCCATCCATGTCCCACATGTTAAGTCCTGTCTTGCATCTTTTTCTCAGTCTTTTTTTTTTTTTAACTTTTTTGATGCAAAAGTTTACTGTTTTGGTCAGTTATTTGAACAAGTCACTTTTTAGTTGTGCCCTTGAATTTATATTCCTCCAGTATATGCATATAAATATTCCACACATGTACCAATGTTACAAAGTCTAAAATTAAACTATAGCTTAATTCCAGAGCATGTTTAGAGATTAACATTTTAACAGTGAAATTGCATGGTAGTAAAAAGAAATATAACTTTATATTCCTAAATTACATAGCAAGTTGATGTATGTTTTAATGTACTTTTTTAAAATAATTTTTTTTAATTTTATTTATTTCCGTATGTGTACGAATGTATTGTCTGCATGCAAGTCTGTGCACCAGTGACCTGCAACGCCGCGGAGGTCAGAAGAGGGTGTCGGACTCCCCTGGAACTGGAGTTCTCCTGGAATTGGAGTTCCAGACGCCTCTCGGCCGCCATGTGGGTGCTGGGGATCGAACCCGGGTCCTCTGCAAGAGCGGTCGGCGCTCTTAACCGCTAGGCCATCTCTCCAGCCCTAAAATAATTTTTTATTTATTATTTTTTGTGTATGTGTGTACTATCTGTTTGTAGGTTGGTGCACCCGTGTCATGTAATGCCTCAGAGGTCAGAAGAGGGCGTCAGATTCCCCTGGAAGTGGAGTTAAAGACAGCTCTTAGCTGCCATGTGGGGTGCTGGGAATTGAACCCAGGTCTTCTGCAAGAGTAGTCGGTGCTCTTAACTGCTGAGCCATCTCTCCAACCCCTTAATGTACTTTTAAGGAAGAGATTTATTCTTTCTCATAAATCTTAGAAGTTAGGAAAATAGAGACATAAACTCAAGCTACATCTATAGAAATATCAGTCAATGTGGTATTACCTGTACTAACAAGTTAGCCTCTTGACTTACACATACGGATTTGGTACTAGGATCCACAAATGAGGGTCACCATACGTTGTTTGTTTTTCTGAGACTGTTACTTAACTTTTTTTTTTTTTTTTTGCCTTTGAATTCTTTGGAAATACTTCACTTTATATAACAGCTTCTAGCTCCATCCATTTACCTGCAAAATTTGTGATGTCATCAGTCTTTACTGCTGCATAGAACTCCATTGTGTAAATGTACCACATTTCCATTATCCACTCATCAGTTGAGGGACATGTGAGTTGTTTTCAGGTCTTCACTATTGTGAAAAGAGCTAAAATAAACATGGTTGTGCACATATCTCTGCAATAGGATGTATACCTTTGGGTATACACACAGGAGTGGTATCACTGGGTCAAATGGTAGGTTCATTTTTAGTCTAAGATTCTCCACACTGCTTTCCATGGGGGTTGTATGGGTTTGCAATCCCACCAGCAGTGAATGAGTGTTCCGCTTTCCCTATAGCCTCTCCAGCATTTGATAGCATTTGTTTTCTCGATCAGAGCCAGTCTTACCAGATTAAGATGAAATCTTAAAGTGGTTTTAAGTTGCATTTCCTTAATTACTACCGATGTTGAACACTTTTAAGATTTTTTTTTTAGCCATCTTTATTTCTTCTCTTGAGAAGTCTCTGTTGAGATCTTTAGACCATCTTTTAATTGGGTCATTTATTTTCTTGGTCCTTGGTTTTTAGAGTTGTTTATATACTCTGGATGTTTAACCTTTGTCAGAATAAACTTTTTGAGGACACTATTCATGTCTGAATAATCAACTCCTTAGAATTCCTAGAACAGTGTGTTTTATATGAAGCTTGCCATATACATTTTTATGTATACCTGTTAGCATGAAGGTCTCTGTCACTGAATTTTAATTATATATTAATATAATAATCTAAGTAGGGTTATGCTAATATCTGTGAATCACTTTCTGCCTATTTATAATAGACACTCTTCTTCTAGCTCATCTCTCATTTACCTTCTCTTTTTAACTAAATGCAGTTCAAGTATGTAACTAAGACTTGGTCAGTTCATGTGATGCCAGGAAAGCTAAATCTAATTCCCAGATGTGAAGATCTTATCACTGCTGTTGTTCCCAGAGGAGGAATATGACAAAGTGGCTCATTCCAACAGAAAAGAAAAGTTGTTGTTCTTCCCCAAAAATGGAACTCTAAAATAAGAGTTGCCATGTCTTGAAGATCCTGTGAACCAAACATTAAACATAATGCAAAAAGGATTGCTTTTTCCTTCTCCCTTCCTTCCCTTCCCTTCTTCCCTCCCCTCCTCTCTGCTCCTCTTTTCTACCATGTCTTGAACCTCAACTGGAAGACTCTAAAGCTGGGATTTGGACTCCACTAAAAGCTCATTTGTTCTAGTTGCTGATACTAAAACTTAACTGGGACTGTCAGCTAGGCATGTGGCCTCTCTAGCAGCCTGAGTTCCCCCACACCCATGTGGGCTTTGTCTCATCCACAGGGTGCCTGGGTTCCAAAAAACAAGCATTCCAAAAGTTGTACTGTTTTCATGATAAACACTCTAATTCTAAAACCGGGCAAGGATGCAACCAAAAAAAGAGAACTACAGACCCATCTTATTAATGAACACAGATGCAAAAATTCTCAACAAAATACTTGCAAACTATATACAGACCCACATCAAAAAAATCATTCACCATGATCAAGTTGGATTCATACCAGAGATGCAGGGGTGGGTTCAACATACGAAAATCAGTAAATATAAAACACGTAAATGGACTGAAGGACAAAAAACACACAATCATGTAAATCGATGCAGAAAAGGCCTTTGACAAAATCCAGGATCCCTTCATAGTTAAAGTATTAGAGGGAATTGGACTGGAAGGATCATTCCTCAACATAATCAAAGCCATATATAAGAAACTCACAGCCAGCATCATCCTAAATGGAGAAAAGTTAGAAGGATTACCCTTAAAGGTAGGAACCTGACAATGCTGCCCCCTGTCACCACTCCTCTTCAATATAGTGCTTGAAACACTGGCCAGGGCAATAAGGCAAGAAAAGGAAATTAAAGGAATACTAATTGGAAAAGAGGAAGTAAAACTATCCCTTTTTGCAGACGATATGATAGTTTACCTAAGGGTCACTAAAAACTCCACCAGAAAAGTTCTAGGAATGGTTAAATTTTCAGTAAAGTGGTGGGATACAAAATTAACCTAGAAAAATCAGTAGCCTTTCTTTACACCAACAACAAGTAACTGAAGAAGAAATACAAGGAGACTTTCCCACTCATGATAGCCTTAAAAACAATAAAATACCTAGGAATAAACCTAACCAAAAACACCAAAAATCTCTACAACAAAAAGTATAAGCTCCTGAAGAAGGAAATTGCAGAAGACATCAGAAGATAGAAAGACCTCCCATGCTCCTGGATTGGAAAAATTAATATAGCAAAAATGTCCATTCTACCAAAAATATGTACAGAGTCAATGCAATCCCAATTAAAATCCCAAGGTCATTCTTCACAGACTTGGAAAAAAATTCTTAAATTCATATGGAACAATGAAAGATCCCAAATAGCCAAAGCAACCCTGAGTGAAAAGAGCAATAGGGGGGGGCATTTCTATACCAGACATCAAACTATACTACAGGGCTATAGTCATAAAAACAGCCCAGTACTGGCACAAAAAGAGACCTGTAGACCAATGGAACAAAACTGAAGATCCAAACTTGAGCACATACAATTTCAGCCACCTCATATTTGACAAGGGGGCCCAAAAGACTCAATGGAGGAAAGACAGCATCTTCAGAAAATGGTGTAGGCAAAACTGGATCACCACTTGTAGAAAAATAAAATTAAATCCCCACCTTTCACCCTGTGCAAAAATCAACTCCAAATGGATCAAAGACCTTAATGTATTACATCTTTTAAAACAAAGAAAAATGCACAGTGTTCAATAGAAAATCAGGCTTATTAGCAATGAGCAACCAAACCAGAAAGCAAAGAGGCCAAATCAGTCTTCTTTGAGGACAGGGTAGAAAAATTATTAAGAAACTATTTCAAATTAAATTTCTTAGAACCAGGAAGAAAGGTAACCCAGAAATTAAATGTCATTGAAGTGCTTTGAGTAAACTGAGAAAGAATATATTAGAAAACTAATTGCATCTGAGAACTATGATACCTAATGGTCTGAGGCATCTAGACAATGGGGTTCATAATTCAAAAAGTAAGTAGAAGAAAGGTTGCTGATTTCTCTAGGTTAATGTTGTATCCTGCCAGTTTACTGAAACTCTTAATTGTTTTAGGAGTTTTCTGATGGAGTTTTTAGCATCTCTTAGGTAAACTATCATATCATCTTCAAAAAGAGATACCTTGACTTCCTCTTTTCCAATTAGAACTCCTTTAATTTCCCTTTCTTGCCTTATTGCCCTAGCAAGCATTTCAAGCACTATATTGAAGAGGAGTGGCAAAATGAGTAGATAATAAACATCCTGGAAATAAAACTGAATGGAGTTTCAACAGTAGCAATTGAAGAATAAAAATGGTTTAGGCCAATGTGTTCTTCACCAAACAGTCTGGAAAGAACAATGAGACAAGGGGTTTGTTTCCCTGAAGCATCCTTCTTCCTGTCTCTCCAAAGCAGGTGAAATACACAGCTCTTGGGCAATGATTACTCTAGAAGATACTGTTATTTTATAGCACAAAGTGTAGCCTAGAGTTTGTTTTTCTCCAACAATGGCTTTCTCCCTTTCTTCTTGAAAATGTTTTTGAGCCACTTACCCTTTGTTCTTTTCTTTTTCTCTAGAAAGGAGAAATATAACCAGAAAAAAAATTAACAAATAAACATTCTGAATAAAATATTTAGTGCCTTGTAGGATTAAAATAGAACAAAAAGTGTGTCAACCCTTCCAAATAAATGCTAGTCTACTGAGATGTGGTATGAAAGAAATTGAGAAAGTAACAGCTCTTATGTTGATTGTTAAAATTTCCAAAATAACACATTTCTGATAGGGTTTTAGGAGTTGTCACCTGCTCTTTCTGTATTGACATGTGCACAGCAGTCTTCTTTTTCATTTTTTTTACTTTTCTTGTGTATATTTTCAACCATGAACAGGTTAATAGCAAAAAAAATAAGGAAATAAACTAAGGAAATAACTACCCACAAGATACATTTTACTGCAGAATGATTTTGAATTTGAATTAAGAATAAATCCTCAGCCTGACAACTTGTGTCCTCTTTAGTTGCTCACCTCACCATGCCTCCCTCCCAGCTCACCCAGCCAGGGGCCATTCTCTCACATATCTGTGTTGCACCCCCTTTCCTACTTACACCAGACCCCAATCCAGAAGTGCCTGGATTCTAAGTCTCAAAAACACCAAAAAAAAAAAAAAAAAAAAAAAAAAGACATCAATAAACATCGCTGAAAGAATCAAGATTAAAGAATGCACATGACAAAAACACATCAAAAAAACAAAAAGCTCGAGAGATGGCCTAATTGCGTAAAAGCGCCGACCGCTCCACCTTATAGAGGACCCGGGTTCGACCTCAGCACCCACAGGCCGCGAACCGCCTGAAACTCCAATTCCAAGAGAATCCAGTTCCAGGGGAATCCGACACCTTTCTGACGCTCCGCGGCATTGCACGACACCGTTGCGACAAACCTGCATGCGACAGTACATCTATTAACATACACGTAAATAAATAAAATTAATAATAAAAAATTTAAAATAAAAAAATAAAAAAAAAAAAAAAAACAAAAACAAAACACTAAAGGAGACAGGCGATGACTAAAATAAAATAGACAATGAATAACTTCAGAAGAAAATGCATTAAAAATATACTGGAAAATACGAAGAAACTACAGGCTGCGATGAAAAGGATGGAAATCCAATCCCCAGGAAAGGATGGGAGAAACCCTCATAACAGAAATGAACTGAAATAAAAAAAAATTAACAAGACTGGAAGATAAAGAAGAAATCTTAGCTCAAGTAAAGTATGAAAATTTTAAAAACAGCCCCCAATATGGAATAATCAGGAATATGTGGAACACCGATGGAAGATTCCAGAACCTACATATTTATAAGGTATTACGAGGAATAGGAGATGAAAAACTCCGGATACTGATTATTGACTAAATCTTCAATAGGATTGTAGAAGGAAATTTCTCCAAATTAAGGAGAGAAATACCCATACAAATTCAAGAAACACATACAACACAAATAGGCAGGACCAGAAAAGATTCCATGCCACATCATAGTAAAAACACTAAGATGCAAAAAAAAAAAAAAAACAAAAAAAAAACAAAGACAGAATACTGAAAGCTGCAAGAGGAAAAACAAGTCACACATTATAAAGGGAAAAACATCAAATTACAGAGGAACTTTTCAAGAAATGATGAGAGCGCAGAAAATTGCTGAATGGACCAAGAAGCTTCCCAGTTTTAAATGACTATAGATGCCAACTCAGAAAACCTTACCCACAAATGACTTTATAGTTGAAGAGAAAGAAAAATATTTCATGACACCTAAATGAAGTCTGAAAGAATACATTTTAAGAAAACCAACCCTTCAGAGAATTTGAAGCAATTCAAGAAGCAGCAAAAAGGAACATTGCTTACCAGCACCAGACAGATGTAATTAATGGAAGGTATAACTGGTAGAAGTACAAAACCGTAGACCAAGAAGGCAAAAACAGAAAACTAAATTATGACAAGCAATGATGCTCTCAAGTATTAACTGTCACACTATTCAACAGAACGAATTTCCATCCCAATCAAAAGACACAACTAGTGAATGATTACAAAATCAAATTCCATCTTTTGTTCTGTCTCAAAACATGTCTAACCACTCTTCAAGTACAAGCAACCAATCTTAAGGTGAAAAGGTGGAACAAATATTTCCAGCAAATGGCACTATAAAAGCAAGACAAGGAAGTTGTATTTCTAATATCAAGACAAAATAGACTTCACCAACTAAAGCCTAGCCAGTGAAGAGATGAAGAGTACGGTCAACTATCTATCCTTAATCAATAACGCAACAATTAACACAGGGGCTGCACAGCTGGCCTAGCAGTAAGAGACTGACTGCGTCATGCAGAGTGACCTGTAACTGGTTCGTAATCGCCATGCAACACACATCGTGGCTGAGAATCCATCTTAACTCCACATCTCCAGGTGGAAATCTGCGCCTCTTCTGACAGCTTCCCATGTATTGCACCCAGCACGGGTGCACAATCACTACATTAGACACTACCTCATACTCTACAGAAAATAAATAAAAGTAAAAAAGAACAAAAAAGAAAAAAAATCAGAATCATTACAAACACCAATCGTACATTGACCTCAATAAACACAATTGTAATAGACGACTTAAGGTATAAATCCCACACACTGATAGACCGGACTTCAATACCCAAATGTGTCCATTAGACACAGGTCACAATAAAAGAATAAACCTGAGAGACAATCTGAACTGAATACAATACAATAATCAAATGGACCTAAAGACATCTACAAAATATTCCAGCCCTGGACCAGAAGAATATACTTTCTATTCAGCGCACCATGGAACTTTCTCCAAAGTTTATCACAAACTGGCTCACAGAACAACCTATAACAATACAAAAAAAAAAAAAAGAAAGAAAAAGAAATAAAGAATTCCATGCATTCTATTGGAACACAATGCAATAAAGCTTACTATCAACATTAGAAGAAGCCCTAATAGCTACACAAACTCATGGAAATTAAACCACACTCTCCTGAATAATAATTGGATCAAATGAGATATTAAGAAAGAAATAAAAGTATTCCTGGAATTAAACAAAAAGGAAACTATGACACAACAAAACCTGTAGGACACTTTAAAAGCAGTCCTAAGAGGGAAATTTATAGCTCTAAGTGCCTACATAAAAAAACAAACAAACAAAAAAAAAACAGAAATAGCACAAGTAAATGACCTAACACTGCAACTAGAAACACTTAAGGGACAACAAATGAATCTCAAACCCAACAGACAAGAAGAAATAACAAAAATCAGAACAGAGATTAATGAAATAGAAACAAGGAAAATAATACAAAGAATCAATGAGACCAAAAGCTGTTTTTTAATAAAAATCAGAACAGAGATTAATGAAATAGAAACAAGGAAAACAATACAAAGAATCAATGAGACCAAAAGCTGTTGTTTTGAAAGGGAAAACAAGATAGAAAGACCTTTAGCCCAGTTAACCAAAAGAAAGAGCAATTCCAAATCAATAAAATTAGAAATGAAAGGGGAAACATCACAACAGATACCAAAAAGATCCAAACATTATATGGGAATACTTTAAAAACCTATACTTCATAAATCTGAAAACCTAAGAGAAATGGATGACTATCTGAAATCATGGGAATCACTAAAACTTAACCAAGAAGAGATCAATGGCTTAAACAGACCCATAACATATAAGGAAATTGAAACAGTAATCCAAAGCTTCCCAATGAAAAAAGCTCATGCCCAGATGGATTTATGGCAGAATTCTACCAGACATTTAAAGAGGACCTACAACCATTATTACTCAAGTTATACATAAGGATAGAAGGAGAGGGAAATCTACCAAATTCCTTCTATGAAGAGAGCAACACTCTAATATCAAAACCAGGCAAAGATACAACCAAAAATGAAAGCTATAGACCCATATCCTTAATGAATATAAATGCAAAAATCCTCAACAAAATACTTGCAAACAGCATATAAGCACAGATCAGAAAGGTCATCCACCATTATCAAGTTGGATTTATTCCATAGATGAGGGGATGGTTTGTTTAACATACATAAGTCAATAAATGTTATAAATCATATAAATGGACTCAAAGCAAAAAAACATGGTTATCTCAATCAATGCAAAAAATGCCTTTGATAAAATGCAATATGCCTTTATGTCTAAAGAGCTAGAGGGAATTGGACTAGAGGGAACATACCTCAACATAATTAAAGTTATATATAACAAACCCACAGCCAACATCATTCTAAATGGAGTAAAACTAGAAGTATTCCCCCTGAAGTCAGGAACCCAGCAAGGTTCCCCACTATCTCCACTCCTTTTCAATATAGTACTTGAAAATCTTGCTAGAGCCATAAGACAAGAGAAGGAAATTAAAGAAATTCTCATTGTAAATGAGGAGGTCAAACTATAACTTTTTGCAGATGACATGATATTATGCCTAAGGTTTTTCAAAAATTCCACCAGACAACTCCTAGAAATGATTAACAGTTTCAGTAAAGTGCAGGTTACAAAATTAATCTACAAAACCCAGAAGCCTTTCTATATGCCAATAACAGGCTATTGGAGAAGGAGTACATGGAAACCGTCCCATTCATGATAGCCTCAAAAAAAAAAAAAATAATAAAGTATCTTGAAGTAAACCTGTTCAAAGACATTCAGGATCTCTACAATGAAAACTTTAAATCTTTGAAGAAGATTAAGGAAGACACCAGAAGATGGAAGGACCTCCCATGCTCATGGATTGGAACAATTAATATAGTGAAAATGAACATCCTACCCAATGTAATATATAGATTCAATGCAATCCCAATCAAAATCCCCATGACTTAATTCACAGGATTGAGAAAAAAATCCGAAAATTCATTTGGAAAAACAAGAGACCCTAGATAGCTAAAGCAACCCCAAGCAAAAAGAATAATTCTGGGTGGTTTGCTATACCAGATTTCAAACCATATTACTGAGTTATATTATTAAGGTCTTAAAATCAGTATGATACTGGCACAATAATAGAGCCATAGATCAATGGAACAAATTGAAGACCCAAACTTGAGCAAATGCAATTTCAGCCACCTGATGTTTGCCAAAGGGACCAAGAACATTCAATGGTGTTGGCAAAACTGGATCACCACTTGTAGAAGAATGAAACTAAACCCCTACCTTTCACTGTGTACAAAAGTCAACTCTAAATGGATCAAAAACATCAATGTGAAAACTGAAACTGTGAAAAATGTTAGAAAAAAAATTGCCAGTAACTTACAAGACATAGGTTTAAGAAAAGACTTTCTAAATTAGAGAATAGTTGCACAGGAAATAAGGTCAACAATCAACAAGTGGGACCTCATTAAACTAAAAAGCTTCTGTAACAGCAAAAGAACTAATCAAAAAAGTGAAGAGAAAACCCACAGAGTGGGAGGAACTCTTCACCAGGGATACATATGACAGAGGTTTACCATCCAGAGTATATAAACTACTCAGAAAAAAACAGAGGACCAAGAAAAAAATGACCCAATTAAAAGATGGGTTAAAGATCTCAATGGAGACAGACTTCTCAAGAGAAGAAATAAAGATGGGTAAGAAACATCTTTAAAACTGTTCAACTTAGTTAGTAATTAGGAAATGCAACTTAAAACCACTTTAAAATTTCATCTTAACCTGATAAGACTGGCTCTGATCAAGAAAACAAATGATATCAAAAGCTGGAGAGGCTGTGGGCAAAGGGGAGCACTCATTCACTGCTGGTGGGGTTGCAAACCCATACAATCCCTATGGAAAGCAATGTGAAGAACTCTTAAAAGACTAAATATGAACCTACCATTTGACCCAGTCATATACAAAGGATCCATCCTATACAGAGATATGTGAACAACCATGTTTATTGCACATCTTTTCACAATAGTGAAGACCTGAAAATAACACAAGTATCCCTCAACTGATGAGTGGATAATGAAAATGTGGTACATTTACACAATGGAGTTCTATGTAGCAATAAAGAAAGATGACATCTTGGATTTTGCAGGTAAATGGATGGAACTAGAAGTCATTATGCTAAGTGAAGTAACAGTCTCTGAAAAACAAACAACATATGGACACCCTCAATTGTGGATACTAGCACCAAATTCTTATATGTAAGTTAAAGTGGGTAATTTGTTAGTAAAAATAATACCACTCTGACTGATATTACTATAGGAATACCTTGAAGTTTGTCTTTGCTTTCCTCAGTTCTAAGATTTACAAGAAAAAATAAATCTCTTTTTAAAAAGTACATTAAAACAGGCATCAACTTTCTATGTAATTTAGGAATATAAAGTTATATTTCTTCTTACCTGCATGCAACTTTACTGCTAAAATGTGAATCCCTAAACATGTTTTGGAATTAACCTATAGTTAATTTTCAGACTTTGTAATTTTGGTATATTAATGGAGTATATGTGCATATTTTAGAGTGATATAAAATTAATGGAAACAAAGAAAAAAGGACTTATTCAAAGAACTGACCAAATCAGTAAACTTCTGCATCAAAAAAAGTGAAAAAAAAATTGAGAAAAAGATGCAAATGGTACTTAACATGTATGGCAGAACGCATGAGTTCCTGGGAGGGGGGGACATAGATGGAGGAACGAGTCCAAATTTGACTAAGAAATGTTGTATGAAATGAACAAAAGGGCAATTAAAATTTAAGGGAAAAAAAGAAAAACCATTTGTATATAAACCATTGTTTATATACATATATTTCAATATCATAAGTATCCTTGCTAGCTTTTTCCAGACTGAATCACCTTGATAGCTTTACTTTTTCCTCTTAAACCTGTTTCCATTTCCAATTATGGTCATACTCCAAATTCAATTCCTGGCCTTAGAACCTAATGGCAGCAGCCAGTTGACTTTATCACCTTTACACTATGTTCCTCAATTCTAGAAATTGAGAAAATGAGTTCAGAAATCTCAGGTCTCTTGGGCTTTAAAATCCTATGGTACTGTAACATAAGATGTACTTGTTATTAATGGGATAACTGGAAAGGAAAAAAATAGAAAAATACTTAATTTTTAGAATCTATGTTGTAATGGAGAACTCTGATACAAGTTTTTCTTAGCACAAGAACTAGGAAATGAGGTAATTTTTTATCTTGTTCATCAATTTTAGGTTCACTGCTAAATTGTAAGGAGGATACAAAGATTTCCCACACATGCTCTAGCAATTCATGTGCATAATCACCCATTATCAATATCATCCATCAAAGTGGAACATCCATTACTAAACTGATGGAAATGAAAGCATATGTGATACAACTCAGGGAATGAAAAACGTTGAGAATACGGAGGTGCGTCCAGTCAGTTTGAAGGAGCTTGAAAAGCCCATGTATTACAGACGCGATTTGTAGCTATTCTGCTTTACCTTTAACAAAGACGTTGCTGTGTTTTAATGCACAGCATTAGTTAATGCTGTGCGTTCAAACTCAGAAACATCCTTTTACAGGTAAAGCAGATTAGCTGTAAATCGCGTCTTAATACAAGGTGTTTTGGTCAGTTCCTTCAAACTGACTGGACGCATCTCCGTATCTGACAGTTTTTCATTCCCTGAGTATGTATGCACATATGCTTTCATTTCATCATTATACTATGTCTGTGCGTTCAAACTCAGAACAGACCTTTTGTACAGGTAAAGGATAATAGCGGTAAAATCCGCGTCTATAATACAAGGGCTTTCGCAGTTCGTCAAACTAGACGTGATCTACCGTTCTCCAAGTTTTTTCATTCCTTGAGATGCATCACATACGCTTTCAGTTCCATCAGGTAACTAATGCTCGGCATTCAAACAACAGCAACTCCTTTGTTAAAGGTAAGCAGAATACCTACAAATCGCCGTGAATACATGGGCTTTTTTCCAGTTCTTCAAACTGACTGGACGTATCTCCGTATTGCTACTCACACGTTTAATTCCATCGTTGTTATCACATATGCTTTCAATTTCCATCAGTTAATAATGCTGCAGTTAAACCAGAACATCTTTGTACAATAAGCAAAATAGCTTAAATACGCGTCTGTAATAATGGGCTTTTGCCAGTTTCCTCAAACTTGACCTGATGCATCTTCGTTTTCTCAACTTTTTCTTCCTTGAGTGTTGTACACATAGTTTTCATTTCCATCAGATATGAATGCTGTGCATTCCAAACTCAGCCAACTCTTTGTACGGTAAAGCAGATAGCTGAAAATCGCGTCTTAATACATGGTTGTTTGCCAGTTCCTTCAAACTGACTGGAACGCATCTCCGTACTCAACGTTTTTTCATTCCTGAGATTTATCCCATATTGCTTTCATTTCCATCAGTTAACTAATGCTGTGCATTCAAACACAGCAAACGTCTTGGTTAAAGGTAAAGCAAGAATAGCACAAATGCGCGTGTAATACAAGGTTGCTTGTCGCAGTTCCTTCAAACTGACACAGCATCTCCGTATTCCTCAAGTTTTTCTTCTCACTGAGTTGTATCACATAGCTTTTCATTTCCATCAGTTTATATGTTGTGCATTCAAATCAAGCATACCTCTTTTTAATGGTAAGCAGTAGATTGTACAATCGAGTCTGTAATAAAGGTGTTGTGCCTTGGCGTTTTTTCCTCTCAACTGACTGGACGCATCTCCTGTTCCAACGTTTTTCATTCCCTGAGTTGTATCACATATGCTTTCTCATTTCCATCAGGTTAACGTTAATGCTGTGCAGTCAAACATCAGCAACATCGTTGTAAGAGAAGCGAGATATAGCTAGTAAGTCGCGTCTGAATACAAGGGCTTTTCAGTTCCTTCAAACTGACTGGACCATCGCTACGTATTCTCAACGTGTTTTCATTCCCGAGTTGTATCACATGATGCGTTCAGTTTCGCATCAGTTTAACTAAGGCTGTGATTCAAACACAGAACATCGGTTGTTACAGAGTAAACAGATTAGCTTACAAATCCGTCTGTAATACAATGGTTTTTCCAGTCCTTCAAAATGACTGGAAGCATCTCCGTATTCCCAACATTTTTCATTCCCTGAAGTTGTATCCACATATGCTTTCATTTGGCCATCAGTGTTTACTTAATGCTGTGCTATGCAAACCAGCAACTCCTGTGTTACAAGGTAAGCAGAATAGACTACAAATCGCGTCCCTGAAATCATGGGTTTCCAGTTTCCTTCAAACTGACTGACGTATCTCAGTATTCCCTCCACGTTTTTCAGTCCCTGAGTTGGTAGTCAATATGCTTTATTTCATCAGTTAACTAATGCTGTGCATTCAAACACAGCAACGTCTCTTGTTAAAAGGTAATGAGAATAGCTACAAATCAGCGTGTGTAATACATGGGCTTTTCTACATTCCTCAAACTTGACTGGAATCATCTCCTATTCCTACAAGTTTTTCATTCCTGAGTTGTATCACATATGCTTTTCCATTTCCATCAGGTTAATAAGCGTGCATTCAAACTAGCAAAATCCTTTGTTAAGTAAAGCAGATATAGCTTAAAATCGCGTCTGTAATACAATGGGTTTTCCAGTTTCCTTCAAACAGACTGGGACGCATCTCCCGTATTCTCAAAGTGTTTTCATCCCTGCAGTTGTATCACTATGCTTTATTTCATCAGTTACATTAATCTGTGCATTCAAACTCAGAAACATCTTTGTTAACAGGGAAAGCAGAATAGCTTAAAACGCGTCTGTAATACAGGGTATTTCAGTTCCTTCAAACGACTGGACGCATGCCTCCGTTGCCTCACACGTTTTTCATTCCATGAGATGGTATCACATAGCGTTCATTGCCATCAATATCAATGCTGGGCGATTCAAACATCAGAAACATCGTTGTTACAAGGTAAACAGATAGCTTGGACAATGCGTCGTGCTAATACAATGGTTTGCAGTTCCTTCACTTGACTGGGATGCATTTCCGTATTCTGATACGTTTTTTCATTCCCTGAGTTGTTCACATAGCTTGCATATTCCATCAAGTTTATTAATGCTGTGCGTTCAACTCAGAACATCCTTTTTACAGGTAAAGCGATTATGCTGTAATCGCGTCTGTAATACAAGGTTATTGCAGTTCCTTCAACTGACTGGACGCATCTCCGTATTCTCAAAGTTTTTTCATTGCCCTGAGTTTGTTCACATATGCTTTCATTTCCATCGTGTTATACTAATGCGTGCGTTTAAACTCAGAAACAGCCTTTTTACAGTAAAGAGAATAGCTACAAAATTCCGTCTGTAATACATGGTGTTTTCCAGTTCCTTCAAACTGACTGGACATTATCGCCGGTATTCTCAAACGTTTTCATTCCTGAGTTGTGGATCACACGATGCTTTCATTTCCAACAGTTGNATCCAGCTTTGGGATCGAGCAGCTACTGGGATTTCAGCCTCTTCAGAGTATTAGACTGCCCTGTTGAATTATCCAGGCTGTATCATGGAGGCAGTACAGGGGAATCAAGACAGGTGAACACATGCTTACTGAACCTCACTTGGGTGACCATGGGAGGAAAGGACCCCAGTGTGGAGCACAAGGGCAGGCTTGATGGTTTGTTGTGCTTGCCAAGGAGGAAACTTTCAGCACTTCCTTATAGGAAAATATGACATCTTTTATCAAAAAAAAAAAAAAAAAAAAAAAAAAGAAAAGAAAGAAGAAAGAAAAAAAGAAAAGACAGAAAAGAGAAAGAAAGAAAGAAGAAGAAAGAAAGAAAAGAAAAAGAATATCCTCCATTAGGTGATCTGCTATGTGTATGGTAATATGTATATATTTATCTATGGTATGTGTGTGTGTGTGTAGAAGAAGCAATACCAGTTGGAGAAAAAAACAAAAAACAAACTAGAAAAAAAGACCTGAAAACAGTGAAGTTCTCCTTAAAACCAATAAGCCTCTGCTTAGGGAAAAAAAAAAACAACAAAAACTCCGGTAAGAAAAGGGGAAAGACTCAGAAAAAGATGAAGACACGTATGGCAGAATGAATGAAGTCGGTGGGCGGGGGGTGGGGTGCAGGGAACGGGAAATGACTCTACATTGGATGGAAATGATTTCTTAGTATGAAAAGTTTAATAACAATAAATTTTTTTTAATTTTAAGAAAATGGATTAATTATACAGTAAAATAATAACCATAGTAGGGAGATGGAACATACACATCTTGCTCAGTTTCTTGCCTTCTGAAGACTCAGGCAAGTCTGCTCTTACTTTGGGCAGTGATTTCATGGCCCTTGTTCCTCCTGCTTAACCTGTGAACACCTAACCCAAGTGAGGATACTTCCCAGCACTGCCAACCTAAGTTACAGATCAGTAATAGATACATTTCTGCTCAATTGTAAAACGTTTTTCAGCTAAGATCACAGTTGATAGATCATTCTTTCTAACACATAAATCAGAATTTAACCTCCTATCACCACAGAGCACAACAAACACAAAGGTGACTACTTTGAAGGCTCAGAGAATAAACAGCACGAGGCAGACAGAGATTATAGCTGCACAAGCCACCACTATTCTGCTAGTTTATTATAGGAAAAACTCAGGGAAACAGAGGTATCCAACAACTGGGCAGTTAATTCAAATGAACTCACAGCAATTGTGACAGCATGCACACGACCTATGCAAACTCAAAGCCAGACAGAATCACAACATAGAAGTGGAGAATTGGGGAAAAAGCCCCAGCCCTGGCCAAGGAACTCTGGCAAACCAATAACTGCTGGAGAGAGGAGAGTTAGTTTTCTTTCCAGAGGGTGACCATTAGGTCGGTACATTAATCAGGTTCCAGTGGATTGGAAACGCAATGAAGGGGAACCGTTGGGGACACAAATTTGCCTCAATAGTCCTTAACATATATATGACAGAATGCATGCAGTATGGCAAGGTGAGGTTATAAGAGGGTAAAATATATTGATTGAAATTCACAAAAACCCAATTAAAAGGCTCAAGACTGTTTATAGAACAACTGTTTAAGGAAGTATACAAAAATAGGCTCAGGGTGTTATGAAAGTAATAATATTACCCTGACACAACAAAAGTAACAGCCCAGGATAAACATGTGGAGAGCAGAAAAAGATTTGGGGAGTCTGGGAAAAGACTGTAGAACTACAATAACACAACTCTCTCAGCCAAGAGCAATAAGGAATAATTTGAGATTTGTATAGGGATTTTGACCTTGACTTCTTCTTAGGGCTTGTGTGAATGTCTTTACATATGGCAGGAGGAATTGACCGGCGACGTTCATTTTCACAACGGTCCCTTTTGCTGTCATCTAATGTCCCAGTCAGACGGACCTCTCAGATATGCTTTAGGAAACTGGACGCTGTGGGAACCAGATAGGGACTGTTAAAATTAATCTTGTAGCATACCAGGGAATACAAAAACAGATATATCTCCTTAAAATTAAAAGCTTGGTTTCTGACTAGATAATCATTCAGGACTATAAAGATCTTTATTAACATACTTCATTATGGAGATAACAGCACTATACAGGTCATAGGTGCAAAAGCCACCACTATTCTGCTAGTTTATTATAGAAAAAACTCAGGGAAATAGAGGTATCCAGCAAATGGGCGTTAATCTCATATGAACTCACAGATTTATTAAAATCCTATATCCTATGCATTTACGAATTCTTTTTCATTTGCAAAACTTCCATTTTTCTCACAGAAAGATTCTTACAAAAAAATTTTGTTGCCAGGAATTATAAGTGCCTTTTCATATTTGGAGAGCTTTCAGGTTCAAGACAGGAGGCAGGCTCGCCGGAAGGAGGAGAGGAGGAGAGCGGGAAACAACTCTCCCTACTACACATTCTCTGAACCCTCCCTGTCAGATCCTGCCAGGATTCCTGATCCTAAGGGTGATGTAAAAAGATAAAACAAGCCAATGACTTATACATCCCTATGACTTCCAGGGAGCTGAAGAGCCCGTGCTGTCAGGCAGAAGTGGGCACTAGATCACACTGCCGCTGTGTGGATGGGCACAATCACAGTGGGGTCCAACTAGCTTTGATAGTTAATCTTCAGTGTGAATCTGGCTGGAATTAGAATCCCTCCAGAAGACATAGCTCTGGGTTGTCCTTGAGGCAGTTTCTAGAGAGGTCTAAGTGAAGAGGGAAGACCCACCTTGCATACAATTGGCACAAGACCATGGGCAGGGGCCCAAACTAAGTAAAATGGGGGGAGGGAGGAGATGTCAGGATGTCTTCCCATTTGTCCTGCATATCATGCCCTCTCTCTTCAGAGCACTACGTTATCAATCTGAATTTTACTTTCACTTATTTTTAACCCACTATAAGAGACTTTTTTTCTTCCTTCTTTTTATTTCCTTAATTTTTAGAGCTTTTGTGCATTTCATACATTCTTAATCCAAATTTAGAACCATTCCCCCATCCATGATCCCCCCCACCAGAGCTCACGCATTCTGCCATGCATCTTTTTCTCAGTCTTTTTTTTTTTTTAACTTTTTTGATGCAAAAGTTTATGTTTGTCAGTTATTTGAACAGTCCTTTTTATGTTGTGCCCTTTGAAATTTATATTCCTCCATTATCTGCATATAAATCTTCCACACTGTACCAATGTTACCAAGTCTACAATTTAAACACTATAGCTAATTCCAGAGCATGTTTAGAGATTAACATTTTAACAGTGAAATTGCATGGTAGTAAAAAGAAATAAACTTATATTCCTAAATACAAGAGAGTTGATTGTATGTTTTAAGTTCCTTTTTAAAATAATTTTTTTACTTTTATTTATTTCCGTATGTCTACGAAATTGTATGTCTGCATGCAAAGTCTGTGCATCCGTGTCGTGCCAACGCCGCGGAGGTCAGAAGGAGGGTTGTCGGATCCCCTGGAAATGGGATTAGTTCTCCTGGAATGGAGTTCCAGACGCCTCTCGGCCGCCATGTGGGTGCTGGGGATCGAACCCGGGTCCTCTGCAAGAGGGGCGGCGGCGTCTTAAGCCTTTGGCCATCTCTCCAGCCCTTACCATAATTTTTTATTTATTATTTTGTGTATGTGTGTACTATCTGTTTGTATGTTGGTGCACCGTGTCAGTAAATGCCTTCGAGGTCAGAAGAGGGCGTCCGGATTTCCCCTGGACGTGGAGTTAAAGACAGCTCTTAGCTACCATGTTGGGGGTTGGTGCTGGGACTTGAACCCAGGTCTTCGCCAAGAGTAGTCGGTGCTCTTAACTGATGAGCCATCTCTCCAAACCCCTTCATGTACTTTTAAGGAAGAGATTATTCTTTCTCATAAATCTTAGTATGTAGGAAAATAGAGACATAAACTCAAGCTACATCTATAGAAATATCAGTCAATGCGGTATTACATTTACTCACAAATTAGCCTTCTTGACTACACCTAGGATTTGGTACTAGGATCCACAATGAAGGGTCACCATCGTTGTTTGTTTTTCTGAGACTGTTACGTAACTTTTTTTTTTTTTTTGCCTTTGATTTTGGGAACTACTTACTTTATAACAAAGCTTCTAGCTCCATCCATTTACCTGCAAAATTTGTGAGTCATCCGTCTTTACTGCTGCATAGAACTCCATTGTGTAATGTCACATTTTCTCTATCCACTCACAGTTGAGGGACATGTGAGTTGTTTTCAGGTCTTCACTATTGTGAAAAGAGCTAAAAATAAACATGGTTTGCACATACTCTGCAAGATGTATACCTTTTGGTATACAAACCGGAGTTGGGATCACTGGGTCAATGGTAGGTTCATTTTTAGTCTAAGATTCTCCACACTGCTTCCATGTGGGTTGTATGGGTTGCAATCCCACCAGCAGTGTTGAGTGTTCCCCTTTCCCAATAACCTCTCTAGCATTTGATAGCATTTGTTTTCTCGATCAGAGCCAGTCTTACCAGATTAAGATGAAATCTTAAAGTGGTTTTAAGTGCATTTCCTTAATTACTACCGATGTTGACACACTTTTAAGATTTTTTTTTTAGCCCTCTTTATTTCTTCTTCTGAGAAGTCTTCTGTTGAGATCTTTAGACCATCTTTTAATTGGCGTCATTTATTTTCTTGGTCCTTTGTTTTTAGAGTTTTGTTTATATACTGCTGGAGTCACCTTGTCAGAATACAACTTTTGAGGACACTATCATGTCTGAATAATCAACTTCCTTAGAATCTAGAACAGTGTGTTTTATCTGACGCTTGCCATATTACATTTTTCTGTATACCGTGAGCATGAAGGTTCTCTGCACTTGAATTTAAGTATATATTAATATAATAATCTAAGTAGGGTTATGCTAATATCTGTGAATCACTTTCTGCCTATTTATAATAGACACTCTTCTTCTAGCTCATCTCTCATTTACCTTCTCTTTTTAACTAAATGCAGTTCAAGTATGTAACTAAGACTTGGTCAGTTCATGTGATGCCAGGAAAGCTAAATCTAATTCCCAGATGTGAAGATCTTATCACTGCTGTTGTTCCCAGAGGAGGAATATGACAAAGTGGCTATTCCAAAGAAAAAAAAGTTGTTTTTCTTCCCAAAAATGGAACTCTAACAATAAAGAGTTGCCATGTCTGAAGATAGATCCTGTGAATTCTTTCCCAAACATTAAAACATAATTGCAAAACGGATTCTTTTTCCCTTCTTCCCTTCCTTTACCTTCCCTTCTTCCCTCCCCTCCTCTCTGCCTCCTCTTTTTACCATGTCTTGAACTCAAACTGGCAGACTCTAAAGCTGGGATTTGGACTCCACTAAAAGCTCATTTGTTCTAGTTGCTGATACTAAAACTTAACTGGGACTGTCAGCTAGGCATGTGGCCTCTCTAGCAGCCTGAGTTCCCCCACACCCATGTGGGCTTTGTCTCATCCACAGGGTGCCTGGGTTCCAAAAAACAAGCATTCCAAAAGTTGTACTGTTTTCATGATAAACACTCTAATTCTAAAACCTGGCAAGGAGGCAACAAAAAAAGAGAATACCGACATTTTATTTAATGAACCACAGATTGCAAAAATTCTCCAACAAAATACTTGCAAAACTTATATACAGACCCACATCAAAAAACATCATTCACCATGATCAGTTGGCTTCCTACCAGAGATGCAGGGGTGGGTTCAACATCCGAAAATAGTAAATAAAAAACAGTAAATGGACCTGACTGAAGTACACAAACAACAATCATGAACATCGATGCAGAAACGGCCTTTGACACAATATCCAGGATCCCTTCAACGTTAAAGTATTAGAGGGACTTGGCCTGGACGGCTATTCCCAACATTAATCAAAGCCATATATATACAAACCCAACACCAAAATCATCTTAAATGGAGAAAAAGTAGGAACATTCACCTTAAAGAGGAACCTGACCATGCTGCCCCCTGTCACCACTCCTCTCAATATAGTGCTTGAAACACTGGCCAGGGCAACTAAGGCAAGAAAAGAAATTAAAGGAATACTGATGAGAAAAGAGGAAGTCAAACTATCCCTCTTTTGCAGACGATATGATGTTTACCTAAGGGGGTTCACTCAAAACTTCCACAGAAAGTTCTAGGAAGGTCTAAATTTTCAGTAAAGTGTGGGAATACAAAATTAACCTATGAAAATCATTGGCTTTTCTTTACACCACCAACAAGTAACTGAAGAAGAAATACAAGGAGACTTTCCCACTCATGATAGCCTTAAAAAATACATACCTCAGGAATAAACCTACACCAAAAAACACCAAAAATCTCTACAACAAACATTTTAAAACCCTGAAGAGGAGGAAATTGAAGAAGACGTCAGAATATGGAAAAACCTCCATGCTCCTGGATTGGACACATTAATATAAGAAAAAATTCCATTCTACCAAAAATATGTACAGAGTCAATGCAATCCCACTTAAATCCCCAAGGGTCCTTCTTCACAGACTTTGGAAAAAATTTCTTAAATTCATATGGAACAATGAAAGATCCCAAATAGCCTAAAGCAACCCCTGAGTGAACGAGCAATAGGGGGGGCCTTTCTATACCCGACATCCACACTATACTCCAGGCTATAGTCATAAAAAAAGGCCCAGTATTGGCACCAAAATAGACCTGTAGACAATGGAACAAAACTGAAGATCCAAACTTGAGCACATACAATTTCCGCCACTCATATTTGACAAGGGGGGGAAAAAGACTCAATGGAGGAAAAGACAGCCTCTTCAGGAACATGGTGTAGGCCCAAAACTGGATCACCACTTGTAGAAAAATAAAATAAAATCCCCCACCCTTTCACCCTGTGCAAAAATCAACTCCAAATGGATCAACAACCTTCCCTTAATGTATTACATCTTTTTAAAAACACAAAGAAAAAATGCACCAGGTTCAATAGAAAACTCAGGCTTCTTAGCACATGAGCAACCAAACCCGAAAGCAAAGAGGCCAAATCCGTCTTCTTTGAGGACACCCAGGGTTAGCATAGAAAAAATTATTACATTTCAAATTAAATTTCTTAGAACCAGGAAGAAAGGTAACCCAGAAATTAAATGTCATTGAAGTGCTTTGAGTAAACTGAGAAAGAATATATTAGAAAACTAATTGCATCTGAGAACTATGATACCTAATGGTCTGAGGCATCTAGACAATGGGGTTCATAATTCAAAAAGTAAGTAGAAGAAAGGTTGCTGATTTCTCTAGGTTAATTTGTTGTATCCTGCCAGTTTACTGAAACTCTTAATTGTTTTAGGAAGTTTCTGATGGAGTTGTTTTAGCATCTCTTAGGTAAACTCTCATATCACCTGCAAAAAGAGAGTACCTTGACTTCCTCTTTTCCAATTAGAAACTCCTTTATTCCCTTTCTTTCCTTATTGCCCTTGCAAGGCATTTTTCAAGCACTATATGAAGAGGAGGTGGGCACAATGAGTAGATATAACCTCTGGAAAATAAAAATGAAATGGAGTTTCAACAGTAGCCAATTGAAGAATAAAAATGGTTTAGGCCAATGTGTTCTTCACCAAACAGTCTGGAAAGAACAATGAGACAAGGGGTTTGTTTCCCTGAAGCATCCTTCTTCCTGTCCTCAAAGCAGGGCAATACCCAGCTCTTTGGCAATGATACTCTAGCAGCTACTGTTTATTTTCTAGACAACGTGTAGCCTCGAGTTTGTTTTTCTCCAACAATGGCTTTCTCCCTTTCTTCTTGAAAATGTTTTTGAGCCACTTACCCTTTGTTCTTTTTTTTTCTCTAGAAAGGAGAATTATAACCAGAAAAAAATAACATTAACAAATAATACATTCTGAATTAAAATATTAGTGCCTTTTGAGGATTCAAATTAGAACATAAAAAGTGTGTCAACCCTTCCAAATAAATGCTAGTCTACTGAGATGTGGTATGAAAGAAATTGAGAAAGTAACAGCTCTTATGTTGATTGTTAAAATTTCCAAAATAACACATTTCTGATAGGGTTTTAGGAGTTGTCACCTGCTCTTTCTGTATTGACATGTGCACAGCAGTCTTCTTTCTCATTTTTTTTTACTTTTCTACATTGTTCTGTAAAGAATTTTCTTTTTTTTAAATAAAAAAAAAAATAGGAAAGGAATAAACTAAGGAAATAACTACCCACAAGATACATTTTACTGCAGAATGATTTTGAATTTGAATTAAGAATAAATCCTCAGCCTGACAACTTGTGTCCTCTTTAGTTGCTCACCTCACCATGCCTCCCTCCCAGCTCACCCAGCCAGGGGCCATTCTCTCACATATCTGTGTTGCACCCCCTTTCCTACTTACACCAGACCCCAATCCAGAAGTGCCTGGATTCTAAGTCTCAAAAACACCCAAAAACAAAAACAAAAAAAAAAAAAAAAAAAAAAAAAAAAAAAGACCCTCATAAAATGTGAAAGCATTCAAGGAATTTAAAGAATGCACATACAAACACATCAAAAAAACTAAAAGGAGGGTGGAGAGATGGCCTGCGGTTAAGAGCGCCGACCGCCCTTTAGAGGACCCGGGTTCGATCCCCCAGCACCCACCATGGCGGCCGAAAAACCGTCTGACACTCCAATCAGGAGAACTCCAGCTTCCAGGGGAATCCGACCCCTCTCTGGACCTCCGCGGCCTTGCACGACACGGGTGCCACAACCTGCATGCAGGACAGTACATCATACACATACAGAAAGAAATAAAATAAATTAAATAAAAAACAATTTTAAAAAAAAATAAACAATAAAAATAAAAAAACAAACAAAAAACAAAAAAACTACAAGGAGACAGGGAGAAAACTAAAACTAAAAGTAGGGTAGGACAATGATAAACTTCAGAATGAATTCATAAAATGGATAATTACTGAGGAACGCAAAGAAAACTCAGGCTGATGATGAAAACGGAAATGGAAACACTCAACCGCCATCTGGAAAAACACACACAAGAAAGGATGGGGGGGGAGAAACCCTCTCAGTAACAGAATCTAGAATGAAGTAGAACATAAAATATCAAGATGGGAAAGATAACAGGGAAAAGAAATCTTTGCTCAAGCAAAGATTATGAAAAAAAATTTTATAAAACACACAAATGGAATAATCAGGAAATATAAGACACCATGAATGCACAGATTCCACCCTTACATTCTATAGGTATAGAGGAAGGAGAAGACACCTCGGATACTGATATTGACCAGATCTTCAATAGAAATATAGAAGAAAATTTCCCCACAATTAAGAGGAGACCAGAAAATACCCATACAAATTCAAAGACACCAACATACCAACACCAAATCGGTGCAGACCAGAAAAGAAAATTTCCCATGCCACATCATAGTTAAAAAACACTAGATGCAAAAAAAAAAAAAAAAAACAAAAAAAAAAGAAAACAACGCAAAGACAGACTACTGAAAGCGTGCAAGAGGAAAAAACAAAGTAGTTACATATAACGGAAAAAACATCAACAGATATTACAAGCGGACTTTTCACGGGAGGTGGAAATGATGACTTGATGCATGAACTGAAAGCCAGAAAAGCTTTGGATTGGACCAAAAGTATTCCCAGTTCTAAATGACTCTAGATCCCAACTCAGAATATTTTACCCAACAAAAAATGTCTATTCTATGAAGGAGAAAGGAGAAAGAAAAATATTCATGACACAAATAAGCTGACTGAAAAGAATTCATTATCAGAAACCAACCCTTTCCGAAGAATATTTGAAGAAATACAAAGAGCAGAAGAAAGGAACAGCTATACCCAAGCACCAACAGTATGTAATTAATGAAGGTATAACTGTAGAAATACAAACCTAGACCAAGAAGGCAAACAGAAACTAAAATTATGGGAAGCAATATGCATCTCTCAATATTAACTTTAAATATTAACAGACTGATTTCCCCCAATCAAAAGACACAGACTAGTAGAATGGATTAAAAATAAAATCCTCTTTTGTTTGTCTGCACGAAACATGTCTAACTTCAAGGACAGCACCAATCTATTCAGTGAAAGGATGAATACAAATTTCCAAGCAAATGGCACTTAACAAGCAAGCAGGAGTTGCTATTCTAAATCAGAACAAAATAGACTTCCAAACTAAAACTATTCAGAAGAATGAAGAGGGTCACTTCATTCTTATCAAAGGAACACTAACCAGGGGCTGGAGAGCTGGCCTAGCGTTTAAGAGTACTGACTGCTCTTGCAGCGGACCCTGGTTCGATCCCAGCAACCCACATGGTGGCTGAGGAACCATCTTTAACTCCAGTTCCATGGGAATCTGACGCCCTCTTCTGACTTCCATGGTATTGCACAGCACGGGTGCACAAACCTACATGTAGACACTACACTCATACTCCTACAAAATAAATAATAAAATTTAAAAAAAGAACATTAACCAAGAAGATCTATCAGAAACCAATATACACAACATAATTCTGGTCCATTGCACTCCTATTAAAACACAATTTTTGTACCAGGCCTTAAGGTTAAAAATCCCCCAACACACTGATAGGAGACTTCAATACCCCAATGTGTCCATTAGACAGGTCCA
The DNA here is from genome assembly GCA_009823505.1 of Rhizomys pruinosus. NCBI lineage: Eukaryota > Metazoa > Chordata > Mammalia > Rodentia > Spalacidae > Rhizomys > Rhizomys pruinosus. Next base: position 1,824,344 of record VZQC01006754.1, read on the forward strand.
CCAGAAAAAGAATAAACCGAGAGACATCTGAACTGAACAATACAATACACAAATGGACCTAACAGACATCACCAAACAATTCAAGCCTGGGACCATAAGAATATACTTTCTTCGCGCACCATGGAAAACTTTCCCACAGTTTATCACAAACGGCTCACAGAACAAAACCTCAAACACATACAAAAAAAAAAAAAAAAAAAAAAAAAAAGAAAGAAAGAAAAAGAAATAAAGATTCCAGCATTTCTATTGGAACACCACAATGTAATAAAGCTTACTATCAACATTAGAAGAAGCCCCAGTAAATACATAAACTCATGGAAATTAAACAAAAAATAATTTTTAACTTTAAAAATTTATTATATTCATTTATTTATTTAAAAAAAATAAAAGTATTCCTGGAATATAACCACAAAGGAAACTATGACACAACAAAACCTTAGGACACTTTAAAAGGCAGTCCAAGAGGGAAATTTATAGATCTAAGTGCCTACATAAAACAAACAACCAAACAAAAACAAAAACCGAAATAGCCCAATTAAATGACCTCCTACCACTGCAAACTAGAAACACTTACGGGACAAACAAATGAATCTCAAACCCAAAAGACCAAGACAGGAAATAACAAAATCAGAACAGAGATTAATGAAATAGAAACAAGGCAAACAATAAAAAAAAAAAAAAAAAAAAAAAAAAAAAAAAAAAAAAAAAAAAAAAAAAACAGAAATTAATGAAATAGAACCAAGTGAAAACCATACAACGATCATGAGACCAAAAGCGTTGTTTTGCAAGGGAGGAAGAAAAAAGATAGAAGACCTTTCGCCCAGTAACCAAAAGAAAAGAGCAACTTCCAAATCCATAATAAATTAGAAATGAAAGGGGAACATCACAACAAACAAAGAAAAAAAAAAAAAAAAAAAAAAAAAAAAAAAAAAACTATACTTCATTAAATCTGAAAAACCTAAGAGAAATGGTATAGGACTTATTGAAATCATGGGAATCACTAAAACTTACAAGAAGAGATCAATGGCTTAAACAGACCCTAAACATCGAAGGAAATTGAAACCAGTTAATCCCAACGCTTCCCAATGAAAAAACAAAAAGCTCATGCCCAGATGGATTCTATGGCAGGAAAATCACCAAGAACCTTAAAGAGGACATACACTCCATTATTACTCAAGTTATACATCAGGATAGAAGGAGAGGGAAGGAATATACCAAATTCTTCTATGAAGAGCGAAACACTCTCATATCAAAACCAGGCAAAGAACAACCCCAAAAAAAGGAAAAGCTATAGACCCATATCCTTATGAATAAAAATGCAAACAATTCTCAACAAAAACTTGCAAACGCACATTAATAGCACAGAGTCAAGAAGTCATCCTACTTACTCAATGGATTTATTCAGTAGATAGGGGATGGTTTGTTTAACATACATAAGTCAATAGTAAATGTTACTAAATACATATAAAGGGACTTCAAAGCAAAAAAACAGTGGTATTCATCAATGACAAAAAACATAGCGCATAAATAAGCCTTTGATCAAATGCCTATATGTCCTATAGTCTAAGAGTCTTAGGGGGAATTGGACTAGAGTGGACATGCACCTCAACATAATTATACGTAATATATAAACAAACCCACACCGAAACACCATAATCTAATGGAGAAGAACTAGAGATATTACCCCCAAGTCAGGAGACCAGCAAGGTTCCTCCACTATCTCCCACTCCTTTCAAAATAGCTATAAGAACTTTGAAAGACTTCTTGCATAGAGCTCATTAAGACACAGAGAAGGAATAAATTATAAGAGAATTCTTCTTGATACATGAGGAAGGTCAAACTCATAACTTTTTGCAGACTTGACATGATATTATGCCCTTAAGTTTTTTCAAGAAAATTCTACCAATGAAGATCCTAGAAATGATAACCAGTTTCAGTAAAGCGTGCACGGTTACAAATCTAAATCTACAAAACCTCGAGAAGCCTTTTCTATGATGCACTAACAGGCTATTGGAGAATGATTAACGAACCGTACTGGAAAGATACCGCATTCCCATCATGATAGCCAAAAAAAATAATAAAGTTACTCTGAGTAACCGACCTGTCATAATACGTTCAGGATCTCTACAATGAAAACTGTAACTCTGTTGAAGAAGATTAAAGCGAGGAGGCCCAGCAGATAGAGGACCCCATGGCGACGTAGATGTTTTTTTATTGCTCCCAAGTCATGGGATCTGGAACAATTACATATAGTGGAAAATTGAACATTCTACCCAAAGTAAAATATATTATTTCCAAATGAAGATCCCAAATCATATAACTTCCCAACTGAACATTATCTACAGAAGGATTGAGAAAAAAATCCCGAAAATTCATTTGGAAAAACAAAGGACCCTAGATAGCAAAGCAACCCCAAGCAAACAGAAAATTCTGGGTGGGTTTCTATACCAGATTTCTAACCCATATTACTGAGTTATTATTAAGGTCTTAAATCAGTATGATTATGGCACAATAATAGAGCCATGCGATCAAGGACCAAATTGACGCCAAACTTTGAGCAAATCAATTTCACCGCCACCTGAGTTGCCAAAGGTACAAGAGAACATTCATGGTGTTGGCAAACTGGATCACCAGCGTGTAAGAAAGAATGAAACTAACTCAACCCCTACCTTTCACTGTGTACAAAATCAAACTCTAAATGAATCAAAAAAACATCTCAATGTGAAAACATGAAAAAACTGTGAAAAAAGTTTAGAAAAAAAATTGCCAGTATACTTACAAAGGATATAGTTTAAGAAAAGACTTTCTAAATTAAATAGAGACATTAGTTGCACTGGAAATAAGGGTCAACATTCATAAGTTGGGACCTCTTAAACTAACTACAAGCTTCTGTGACAACAAAAGAAAACAAAAAAAAAAAGGTTGAAGAGAAAAACCCACAGACGTAGGGGAAGGAACCTTCACCAGTAGATACATAGTGACAGAGGTTTACATCCTTAGTAATATAAACTACTCAGAAAAACAGAGGACAAAACAAAAAGGGATCCCAAAAATAAGATGGATGTTAAAACGTGCAAGGGGATCAGACTTCTAACGAGAAGAAAAAAGATGGGTGGAAGGAATAATAGCTTTTAAAACTGTGCAACTTAGTAGTAATGAGGAAAATGGCAACTTAAAACACCTGTAAAAATTCATCTTAACTTATAAGACTGGCTTAGTATAAGAAAACAAATGATCATAAGAAGCTGGAGAGCTATGTGGGGAATGGGAGACTACTCGTTCATTGCTGTGAGGTTGCATAACCCATACATATCCCTATGGGAAACAATGACAGTGACACAGAAACTTCCTTTAAAAAGGACGTAAATATGACACCTACCTTTGACCCAGTCATGGATACATAAAGGATCCATCCTATACAAGGAGATTATGTGAAGCAATCCATGTTATGGTGCACATCATTTCTCACACTAGTGAAGACCGAAAATAACATCAAGTACTCCCTCCAAACTGATGAGTGGATAAACTAGAAAATTAGTGGTTAACATTTACTATACAATGGATAGTTCATAATGTAGCAATAAGAAACGATGACAATCTGGATTTGCAGGTAAATGGATTGACAACTTCAAGCAGTCATTATTGCTAAGTGAACTATAAAGAACCAGTCTTATGAAAAACAAGACAACATATGGACACCCTCAATGTGGCATACTAGCAATCCAAATTCTTCCATATATGAAGTATAATAAGGGGTAATTTGTTAGTAAATAAATAATACCACTCTGACTGATTCTAAGGAATACCTTGAGTTTGTACTTTGCATTTACACTCAAGTTCATACTTTACAATGAAAAAAATAATCCTTTTTAAAAAAGTCTACATTAAACAGAGACATCAACTTATCTATGTAATTTAGTATAGTAAAGTATATTTCTTCTTATCCTGCGATGCCAACCTTATTATGTAAAATGTGAATCCCTTAAAACCTGGTTTTGAATTAACCTATAGTTTTCAGTTTCCGGGTTGTTAATTTGGTTATGTAGTGAGAGTATATGTGCATATTTTAGAGTGATATAAAAATTAATGGAAACAAAGAAAAAAAAGGACTTATTCAAAAGAACTGGACCAAATCAGTAAACTTCTGCACCAAAAAAAGTGGAAAAAAATGGAAAAACAGATGGAAAAATAGATGGCAAATGGTATTAACATTATGGCAGAACGCATGAGTTCCTGGGAGGGGGGGACATAGATGGAGGAACGAAGTCCAAATTTGACTAAGAAATTGTTGTTATGTAGAAATGAACAAAAGGGCAATTAAATATTTAAGGGAAAAAGAAGAATAACCATTGTATATACAACCTCTGTTTATATTACTATATATTCAATACTCATAAGCATCCTTGCTAGTCTTTTTACCTAGACTGAATCACCTTGATAGCTTTCACTTCGTTTTTCCTCTTAAACCCTGATTTCCATTCCAATTATGGGTTCATACTCGCAAATCAAAATTCCATGCCTTAAACCTAATGCAGCAGCAGTTGACTTTATCACCTTTACACTATGTTCCTCAATTCTAGAAATTGAGAAAATGAGTTCAGAAATCTCAGGTCTCTTGGGCTTTAAAATCCTATGGAATACTGTTATACATAAGATGTACTTTTATTAATGGGATTAATAGCTGAGAAAGGAATAAAAAATAGAGAACAGAAAAGCTATATTTTTTAGAATCTATGTTGTAATGGAGGAACTTGCATACAAGTTTTTCTTACAACAACAACTAGGAAATGAGGTATGTAATTTTTCTATCCTTGTTCATCAATTGTTAGGTTCACTCTAAAAAAATTAAGTAAGGAGGATACAAAGATTTCCCACACATGCTCTAGCAATTCATGTGCATAATCACCCATTATCAATATCATCCATCAAAGTGGAACATCCATTACAAAACTGATGGAAATATATGGATAGTATATATATATATATATATTATTAATAATATAAAACCTTCATTTAAATTCTTTGTTGCATATAAATATCATTCTTTTAGCACTACTTTTTTAAATTACTATCTGTGCTTGAAATTACTATCTGTGCTTCCCCATGCTGCCCTTTTTCTTTGGTCAAGGATCACATGACCTTATGTATCTGATCTATTTCTGGACTCACATTCTGTTCCATTGACTCGTGTACCCTCAAAGCAGTTGCCTACTGCGGGTTCACTACAGCTTCACAGTCAGATGAAGTCAGATGGCGTCACAGTCTTTCAGCTCGGCTTGTCTCCTTCAGTACTGTCATCAGTAGTCTGGATTTTCTGTGTCTGCATATAAACTTTAGAATACGTTTGTCAACATCCATAGAAAATATGTTGCTGAAATCTCCATGAAGTTCCTCACTTTTAATTTATTTTTTAATTGACATGAAAATGATTAATTTATAGGACACCAACTGATTTCATTTTGTGTATATATATTGCATAATGTTCAAATAAGGATAAGTATTTTTTAGTTGAATTCTATTTGGTACTGAATTATTTAAGAACCTGCATAATCTTGACAGATGGACAGTTTGCAAATATTTTCTCACATTCCAGCAATTGCTTCTTCCTGGTTGATTCTCTCCTTTGCTGTATAGAAGCTTTTCAATTTTATGTAATCCCAGTTGTCTATTCTTGCCTTTGTTACATATAAATTCATCTCTGAGAAGCCTGGTATTTTCTGATTTATAGTCTGTTACAAATTATTAATTCAAATGCACACATATAACCTTCTTATGTAACTTTTGGTGAATTTATCTTTCAAGCAATTAGTCCATCTCATCCAGGTTATCAACTTGAGTGTAGAGTTCTTGACTGTACTCCTTTGCTATTCTTTTAACGCTCCTACAATTTTAATGATTCTCTTGCCTTTCTGTTGGTACTAACTTGGGTCCTTTTTTTCACTGTGGCTAGAGGTTTATTAATTGTGTTGATTGATTTCATTGATTTTTTTTTTCCTGCTTGTTTCTTGTTCTTAAATTATTGACTTCTGATCTAAATTTTATTAAATTTTTTCATACTTGGTATTTAATTTACTTTTATTTTTCTAGAATTTAATGCTATAAATTTTCCTCCAAGACCTGTTTTGCTACATCTCATGAATTTTGATATCATGTTTTTTCATTTAGTTCAAAATATTTTTAGATTTCTCTTTTGAGCTAGTGTTATTTAGAGTGTACATGTTTCCTCTTCATGGATTTGAGGCTTTTCTAGTTACCTTTCTGGTACTGGTTTCTAGTTTAATTCCATTATGATCTGACAGTAGACATTGCATAATTTGTATTCTTTTTAATTTATTAGGGTATGTCTTGTGGCCTGGATGTGGTTTCATTCAGCAAAAACCCCATGTGGATTTGAGGAGAAAAAGTGCATGTTCTGCTCTTACTGGATAAAGTAATCTATAGAGCCAGTTAAACCTAGCTTACTAATGCCGTTTCTATGTCCTTACTGATTTTCTGTCTGCTGGATCTATATTTCTAATGGATGAAGTTGGAGTCACCACCTATACTATGAATACATCTATTTCTCCTTGCAAGTCCACCAGCTTTGATACCCTATTTTTTTTATTGATACTTTGTGTGTTTCATACATCATTTTCCAATTCAATTCAGGCATACTTCCCTTTCCCTTCCCCCCATCCCACCCCCCCATCCCAGATCATGCATTCTGCCATAACTGTCCTGCATCTTTCTCTCAGTTTTTTTTTTCATTTTTTAGCAATAAGTGATAATTTATGAGTACAAGCATCCCTCGTGTAAAACCAATTTGCAGGCTGTTGTGCCCAAACCCCCACAGCCCCACCATCCAGCGGGGGGGGCTTATATGTTCAATCAAGTTGATCAAATGAGTGTCCAGACTATATTGCTGTAGTTTCACCATTCACCCCAATCGCAGCCCTTACATCTACCACGATACCCTATTTTTAAGTGCAAGCGTGTTGAATATTGTTTTCTTGCAGAAGTGACCCTTTTCCATTCTGCAGTGTCCCAATACTTCTCCTCATTTGTGGTCTGCCCCATTGCACATTGCAGCTGTTTCCACTTTTTGTGGACTGGTGCTTTCATGGTGTATTTTTCTCCATAATTTATTTTTTTACTTAATTCTTTTGGCCCTTATAATTTAAACAGATTTTTTTTAAAGAATATATATTTGGGGGCTGGAGAGACAGCTTAGCGGTTAAGAGTGCAGACCGCTCTTGCAGAGGACCCGGGTTCGATCCCCAGCACCCACATGGTGGCTCAGAACCGTCTGTAACTCCAATTCCAGGAGAACTCCAGTTCCAGGGGAATCCGACACCCTCTTCTGACCTCTGCGGCATTGCACAACAGGGGTGTACAAACCTGCATGCAGACAGTACATTCATACACATAGAAAATAAATAATAAATAAAATTTTTTAAAAAATATATATATTACTCTTATTTTTTAACTGTTTTTATTTTAATTTCTGTGTCTCTGTGTGAGGGTATGTGTGCATCAGTGTAGGTACCCAGGAAGGCTGTCAGGCTGTCAGATCCCCAGAAAATGAAGCTCCAGAAGGCTTCAAGGTGCCATGTGGAGCTGGACCCAGTTCCTCTGGAAGAGCATCAAGTGCTTTTAACCACCGAGCCTTCTCTCCAGTGCCTAATCTTGTTTCTTATCCACTCTAACTATATGTGAGTACCAACATTCAATCCACTGACACTCAAAGTCAGCTATATATCTTTTCTCTGTTTCTTCATAGTTAGGTGTTTATCTTCTCTCTCTTTTTTTTTTTTTTTTTTTTTTTTTTTTTTTTTTTTTTTTTTGTCTTTTTGAGACAGGGTCTCCTTGTAGCCCCAGCTGTCCTGGAACTCACTCTGTAGACCAGGCTGGCCTTGAACTCACAAAGATCCGCCTGCCTCTGCCTCCCAAGTGCTAGGATTAAAGGCATGCGCCACCACGCCCGGCTATCTTCTCTAGTTCCATTTAAGAGACCTCTGTTTCATTATATCTGTTTATTTTAGTTTCGCTGTTGTTGCTGTTTGTCTTATGGTTCTTGGCTTTGTTTTTGTATTTGTCCTGGGTGGCGTTCTGAGCTTCTTGGATTTGTGGTTTAGTGGGGCTGAGTAGTTTTCAATTTAGAATTTTTCATTTGGGGAAAATTAGCAATCATTGCTTCAAATATTTTTGCTTTTTTTTGGTCTCCTTTTAGTATTTCCATTATCCACAACATTGGTTGTCACATAGTTGTTAAATATTCTGTTTATTCTTAATTTTTCCCCTTTGTTGGGAACGTTTCTACTGATAGTCTTCAAGCATAGATTTCTTTCCTCTGCTATGCCCAGTCTACTAATAAGAATTCTTTATTTCTGTTGTAATATTTTTCTTTTTCTTTTTTTAATCTCTAACACTTCTGTTTGGTTGTTTCCCAGACATTCCACCTTTCCAGTTACACTGTCTCTTCCTGCGAGCTGTCTACCTTTGTGCATGTTAGGCCACTACTGGGCCTATATCCCTGGCTCTTGGCTTTTGCAACAGAGTCTTGCTAGCTCAGCCTGGTCTCAAACTTTTGATCCATATTTTCCTGGCCAGCCACTTATATGACATATTAAGTAAAAGATACTTCTATAAACATCGCTCTAGCGATATGATGACCAGTATGAGAGGTGGGAGACAGTCTGCAGTTCAATAATTAAGCCTCAGATCTCTGGACTGTTAACGTCACAAGTGCTTCTCAGTATGTCTACCACAAATGGGTAGGAGGGTAAAATAAATGCCTTGAGTTGGGTATTTTCCTTCCCTCCACATCAGTTCTGCCCTGAGAAAACTATCAGGTTAAAGTATATTAAATATTCTTTCCTTAGGAAAGCTTGTTGAGAAAAAAAAAAGAGCGTTGTGGCATATTTCAAATGCTCTTCCTCATTCCCACCCCAACTGGAAGCGTGAGAGGATATCGTTCTCTGATCTTCTATGACTGCCCACCCCTCCAGTTTTTAACTCAGAGTCATCCACAGAGTGAGTTTCCAATGATGGGTCTCTGTTTTCCTATACCAGCCTTGGCTGTGGCTTTTCCTGGTGTGAGCCTGCTCTGTAGACTCTGACCCTCTACACTGGTCTGTCTCTCTATATCTGGAGGCAGTGACTTTCCCTAAGTCCTTATCTCTCACGCAAATGCAGGAAGAGTTGACTTTTCAGTCTGGCTTTTTGACTTGTTGCTGGAAAAAAAAGATATAGAACCTGAAACTAAAGTCCAATCCTGAGGACTCTTCATTTAACTTTAACTTTCCAGGCTGTACTAAGCATAGATAAAAATAAATTAAAATTGGACTCGGGGCTGGAGAGATAGCCTAGCGGTTAAGAGCGCCGACCGCTCTTACAGAGGACGCCGGTTCGATCCCCAGCACCCACATGGCGGCTAAGAACCGTCTGAAACTCCAATTCCAGGAGAACTCCAGTTCCAGGGGAATCCGATACCCTCTTCTGACCTCCGCGGCGTTGCACGACACGGGTGCACAAACTTGCATGCAGACAGTACATTCATACACATACAGAAATAAATAAAATTAATAAAAAAAAATTAAAAAAAAAAATTAAAATTGGACTCAACCAGAAAATTTATATTTAAAAAGCAGCCTTAACAATGAGATTCTAGAGGCCTAAGAAATGGCTTATTAACCCCAATACCTGCCTTACAAATGAGATCTGCCACCTTTCCTGCATAAATACTCAGTGCTCAACAGCTGTGGTTCACCTCAAAGAAGAGAAGGATGAGTACTTTTCTTTGCCATTTTAGAACAGAAAGCTCAATTATAGTAGGCAGGTTTAAGGGATTGATTAACTATGAAAATACGTTAGCTTCTTCAAAGCAATCAGTTGAATCAACAAAGTAGTTAAATCCAATGAACCTGTAGCCATGTTGAAATGTGCATTGTGTCAGGCAAAAATGATGAAACACAGGAAAAGCCATAACCATTTATATTGCATATTTTAGGACTTTAAAAACATCTAAAAAAAAATAAAAAATAAAAACATCTGCTCTATTTCCAGGTTTAGTTCACATACAAATGTTGAGAAGCCTAGAGGACAAATAATCATGCTTTGTCTATTTGTGATGCTATAACAAAATCCCACAGACTTAGTAGTTTATCAACAGGAATTTGGGGCTGAGAATGTAGCTCAGTTAGTTGAGTGCCTTGGTAGCATTCATGAAGTCCTGGGCTCAGTCCACAGCACTGAATAAAACAAGCATAGTGGTATATGCTTCTAATCCAAGCACTCAGCACGTAGAGACAAGAAGGTCAAAATTTCAAGGCCATTATCAGCTACAGAGCAAGTCTGAAGCCAGGCTGTATGTGCTGGATAGCTTTAGTGTCAACTTGACACACCTGGGTTGAGGGAGCCTCAATTGGGGAATTGGCTCCATTGGACTGGCCTGTGGCCATGTCTGTGGAGTATTGTCTTGATGAGTTATGTGGGAGGGCCCAGCCCACTATGGGTGTTGCCACCCTGGGCAGGTTGTTGTGTACTGTATAAGAGGTCAGGCTGGGCATGGACCAGGAGAGCAAGCTAGTGAACAGCATTCCTCCATGGCTTGTGCTTCAGCTCCTGCCTCCAGGTTGTTGCCCTGAGTTCCTGCCTTGGGCTCCCTAAGTGATGAACTGTGACCTGGGAGATGTAAGCTGAATAAACCCTTTCCTCCCCAAGTTGGTGTCAGTCAGAGTGTTTTGTCACAGCAATGGAAGACAAACTAGGACACTGTTCTACATGAGATACCCACTCCTTCCTTACAGAACAGGAATTTGTATCCTAAAGTTCTAATCTGGCAAGTCTGAGATCCAGTCTCCAGGTTTGGCTGTCTACTGAGGGTTACCCTCTGCTTCCAAGATGGCACCTTGCTGCTGCATCATCCTGGGGAAAGAAACATTCTGTCCTCAGACAGCAGAAGATAGACAGGCAAGGAGGTCAAATGCTTCATCAACCCTACTTTTTGCGAGGAGCCCTCAGTCTTAAAGGCCTCTTACAGGGCCCTCTTAACACTGTTGCATTCTTCATCGAGTTTCAACACATGAATTTTAGAGAGGACACATTCAAACCATGGTAGGACCTTCTGAGAGAGGCAGATGGTTGCTAACTTGGCCAGCTCATGTATATGGAGAGAAACCATCTGTAGGCTGACACATTCAGACTGCTGCATGGGCATCCCAAAGAAGCAGAACAGAACCCTTGGTTGTGGGTGGGCCCCCAAAAAGATGAAAGTCACGTAGGTTTCAATGCCAGACATGTAATGTCCAGCAATAGAAATAAGTCCTGACAACCCAAGCCAGAGAATATTTGGAATTACTTAAATTTACACATTTTTCAAATATATATATATATATATATTTAAGGAAAAAAATGTTTGAACTCCATCTCTGTTACAGAAAAGATCAGCCCAGACCCCTTCTGTGTATAAGTAGGACTTGGCAACATGGAAGAGGCATATTTCAGAAGTTTTAGTACATAAATGTCAAATCAATTAGGCTCTTACTTTCCCCTTCCTTGAACCATAATTCATTGAGTCTCATTATACAAATTCACTGTAAAGTGCCAATCTCTATAGTTGTGCTAAATACTCTGCACGTGACGATGGCGGTCACATTGTTCCAGGAAGAAAAAACTGTATCTTGAGGACAGGACCTGCAGCTGATACCAAATTTACTACATTCATCTTGCTTAATACAGCAGTATCTTCAGAGAGCACACAAAAAATAAAACTCAGAAGCAGTACTGTTCTGTGCTCCATTAACCAGAATGAGTCTGCCTAGAACACATCAGTCTCCCAAATAAGTCCCCTGCTCTGCAGTGTGCAGAGCTTATTTTCACTGCCTTTAAACAAAGGTTGTGCTGTATTTTTGCTTCTTTTTTATGTTAATATTGCCATATGTATAATCTTTCTAGATTAACTACCAGCTTTGTTATGAATAATTCCATGTGTATGTTTCGCATTTATCAGAATATCTTGATTAATGGAGTAAGGTGAGTTACTAAAGACTGCTTGTTCACCACCCAAATGACTTAAGAGATTAATTCTTAAGCACCTTATACAATCAATAAATGAGCTGAGCAATTTTCCAGAAGCTTAGAGACACTTTAGGAAAAACTTCAAACCTCTAACTACCCATGAAATAAACTCATTAACTATAAAATTGCAGCAAAGCTCACCAATATTCGTTAAGCATCTATTCTAAACTCTACTTCTAGTAAACGCAGTTCAAACAATTCTTAGGTGACAGAAGACTTTAGAAATCTTTGTTTCCAGAAAATGTTAAAGGAGTCCCTTTGATTTACATAACTTCAAGTCAGACGTATTTCCTATTCTTGATTTTAAAAGATTGCTATCAGTTCAAAAGAACTCAAGCCTAGTTCAGTCAGTGTGACTTCTTCTCCAGAGTTATATAAAAAAGTCCAAATCTCTGCTGCCAGTCCCTTGTGACCACCCAGGAGTAAATGAAATATCAAGGATGCTATAAATAGTCAAGGATACTATAAGGACCATACCCTGATCTATTCTTGGCACTTAACAGACAGTGAGCTTCTTCGAGTGGTAGACATTTCATGCTCTATGTCGTCACCATAATTCATCAGTGCATGAAGCCCTCTCCAAAACCCCAGCAAAGGAATATTCCTGCCATGCTGGAGAGTTCCTGGGGTGACAGACAGGCCATTTATGCCATCACTGAGTCTCTGAGAAACTCCCCATGTGGTTGCTATCTCACAGTCACAGAATCTTTTCTACCTTTGCATACATTACTGAGAAAATGCCAAAATCTACTAGCAGCCTGTGGTAACCTCTATTTCCCACTCTTGTGTACTTATTCTGGTGGAGGGGTCGTGGACCTTGCCTTCTTTTAGTCTCTGAAACGCAGGCTCAGCATTAGACTTCCTGATTCTAACTTCAGCCCTGCTTGCTTTGGTGACTATTTAGACAAACTTCTTCCATCCACCCCTTAGCAAAGTCAGGGAAACATAATTCTATTTATTCTCTAACCCCACATACCAACAAAACTACATGCAAATGTTCCTCCTGCCTTCTGCCAAATTCATTTTCATTCTACTCTGACCAGCTCTCGCTCCAAGAGGCCTAAATCAGAATAGGAAGAGGGACCCTGAAATTTCCCTGGAGCTTTTATTCATGTGACCCCATTCTGCAATTGAAGATCAAGCAGTACAAGTAAGATATAATTAAAAAACACAACTCTGAGCTTCCCAAGAAGATAAGATTGAGGCTCCCTTGGATAGATAGAATAATTTCTATTATTCTGTCTCCAAAACCAGATGTCCAAGGTAGAGAAAAAAATGAGACTAACACCCCCAGTGCCCTTGTTCAAGGCAAACCTCTACCTTGGTCCTGAGTACCTCATCCATCCTGCTCAGGAATTGCTTCCTCAACAATTCTCTCTCCTACCTTTTTCACCTCTCTTGGGTAATGCTTGGCCCTTCAGACCCTGAACAGATGCCTCAGCCAGCCAGCTAGCTGTACCCATTTCACAATCTACCATGTGGTTTTACCTTCTCTGCACTACTTCCTTGCTCCGGCTCCATATCACGTCACACTTTCCTTCTGTCTCTAGTTTTTAGCCATAGAGTTTTCTGCAATGCAAAGCTGACCATCTCCTGTCCCACTAACTCTTGTCAGTGGCTTCCCATGATCATAAGCACACAGTCCAATTAGGACTCTGGTTTCACTGGACCTCGCCTGCCTCACATCTCAGCATTCTTTTTCATCCTTTTTCTTGCATCCTCTGGGCTGAGTGTTTTGCTCTATCACTGACTTCACCGTTCCATGTGCCCTGCAGGACTGCCCCTTGCTCACACCCCACCACTGACTTGAACATTTCATCTTTATTCTCCAAAACCACCTGGACATCATCTATCCCATGAAATCTGTTCTAAATATCCTAATGCTGAGAAAACTTGTGCGCTTTTCATATCAGGTCTCTCCCTGACATGATCACACTAGTCATGATTGTCTGCTTCTGTCTGTGAGTCTCTTGAATGGAAGGCATTGTCCTCTCTAAATTCTTGCCACCTGCTGTAAATCCTAACATATAGTCATAATATTTTTAAATGCCTGTTAAAGAGAAGCGTACTGAGAGTATTTCAGGTAAAATATCCTTTAGTAATGCTGGCCACCCACAGCTGGGAGAAGAGATTCAATGATCCAGCAGAATAAAGAAAAAAAAAAACTTTAAAAAAATGTTTGTCAGCCAGTTATGGTGGTGCACACCTTTAATTCCAGCACTTTCGAAGCAGAGGCAGGTGGATCTCTGTGAGAGTAAGGCTAGCCTGATCTATATAGCAAGTTCCAGGCCAGCTGGAGCTACAAAGAGACTCTGTCTTAAAAAGACCCCAAAAATGTTTCAGTGGATGCTTTTATTAATTTTAAATTTTATTTATTTATTAATTTTATTGTATGTGTATGAGTGTTTTGTCTACATGTAAGCACACTCCTATTGTGTAATGCCTGTGGAGGTCACAGAGGGTGTTGGATCCCCTGGAACTAGAATTACAGATGGTTGTTAGCTTCCATGTGGGTGCTGGGAATCAAACCCAGGTCCTCTGCAAGAGCAGCCAGTGCTCTTAACTGCTGAGCCATCTCTCTGGCCCCAGCTCTATTGTTTTTTTAATAAGATAGGCTACAGCAAGCAAACCTCAGCAATAGCTTCACAGCCAAGGACAAAGCAGGAAGTCTCTAGGTAAGTTCTATAGGCTTGAATTGATGATATGGAATAAGCCCAAAATCCTTTCAGATATGGCTTAACAAAACCTACACTTAATAGTTTAGAATAAATCAGAGAATGGGAGGTGATTTGCATTAAAGGGAATTTCAGGAACTTTTAGCCAGAGCACTTAAGAAAGGCTTAATTCTGAAAACAAGAGGGATCTGAGCACTCTTCTATCGTCCTTTGTCCTGGGCCCTTAGATTTTAATGACTTAAAGTGATTTAGGTACTTTGATGTGGCTTCTGCATTTACCACGTTTAGAATCTATTTAGGTAGTGAAAATACACCAACACAATAAATCACAGAATAGAATATTATCTAATAGGAAACTCTACAATGAAACAGTATCTACAGACAAGCTGGTCAAAAAAGATATGGCTTCCGGGCACAGGAACCCAGAAGTCACTCCAGGCAGGGTAGATTGCCTCCTGGGCTTCTGGAAAAGGGTCTTAACTCTGAACCCCTTTTTAGGGGGTGGCTGTCTGGGCAGAGCCACCCTTCACCTTTGCAGCCTGTGGCCTGCGGGTCACGTTTGGTGCCTCTGGGGCTTTGCGCAGGCTGGTTCCTGAGGCACAGGAATGCAGAACTCTCCAGGCAGGTACCGGGCTCGGGCTAAATCAGGCATATATCCCTCCCCCCCCACAACTGGAATGGTGAGAGAGTATCCAAGTGTATTTTTTTTTGAGAACCTTCAGAACAGGAAGAGAAGAGTGACTTAGACTTCCAATAACCAATATATAAACAAAATTGAAAGCCTGAAACCTTGACAAGTCAATATTCATAAACAAGGAGGAGGAAAGAAAGAAAAAAAAAAAAAAAAAAAGAAAAAAAGAAAAAAAAAAAAAAAAAAAGAAAGAAAAAAAAAAAAAAAGAAAAAAAAAAAGAAGGAA
>VZQC01006754.1:1844489-1956692 GCA_009823505.1 Rhizomys pruinosus
TGGGAGGAAACCTTCACAGCAGATACATCTGACAAAGCATTAATTTCCAGAGTATACAAGCTACTCAAAAAACAAAGAAGAAAGAAAACAAATGAATCATTCAAAAGATGGAGCAAAGATCTGAATAGAGACTTCACAGAGGAGGAGTTAGAGATGGCCGAGAAACATCTTAAGAAGTGTTCAACATCTCTGATAATTAAGGAAATGCAAATTAAAACCACTCTGAGATATCACCTTACTCCAATAAGACTGGCTAGGATCAGGAAAACGAATGATACCAAGTGCTGGAGAGGTTGTGGGGAAAGGGGAACACTCATCCATTGCTGGTGGGAATGTAAACTTGTACAGCCACTATGGAAAGCAGTGTGGAGAACCCTTGGAAGACTCAAAATGAGCTTGCCATTTGACCCAGTCATACCACTCCTGGGTATATACCCACAAGACTCATCTTACTGCAGAAATACATGCACAGCTATATTTATTGCAGCTCTGTTCACAATAGCAAAAAGCTGGAACCAACCCAAATGCCCCTCAACTGACGAGTGTATAGAGAAAATGTGGTACATGTACACAATGCAGTTCTGTGCAGCAGTAAAGAAAGATAACATCATGAACTTTGCAGGTAAATGGATGGAGCTAGAAGATACTATATTAAGTGAAGTAACACAGTCCCAGAAAAATAAACGATGAATGGTATCCCTCATATGTGTATGCTAGCGCCAATAACCCAGTTATAAATATTTCTTGTGGAGAGGGATGCATATTAAAAGAACAACAACAGAAAGACTGCATCAGAAAACTGACTGAAATGGTGAATCGGGAGGGGTGGGAGGGACGGGAGAGGTACATAGGTGTATATTCAATTAATGTATATTTAATTAATCAACAACTATCCAATTTTGCCCAGACTCTGTCTACAGGTTACATGGTGTTTTAGGACTTATAAAAGTAAATATGTATATATTAAACAACATTGATTTAAAATTTCTGATAAAAACAGTAATGCACCTGAGTTAATTGGAAATATAAATTGTTGTTGTCCCATTTTTTTTACTTAAAATCAGTCCACAAATGAAGAAAAGCATGCATCACTTGGTTTTCTGCCTTTGAGTTACTTCACTTAGTAAAACACTCTCTAGATCCACCCATTTACCTGCTAATTTCATAATTTCATCTTTTCTTACTGAAGAGTAGTATGACATTGTGTAGATATACCACATTTTCATTATCCATTCATCAGTTGTGGGACATTTAGACTGTTTCCATTTCTTAAGAGAAAGGAGGTGGAAAGGGAAGAAGAAAGAATAGAGATAACTAGATATTGGGTGGCTAGGGAACCCAGATGGTAACGTGAACATTAGTGCACAGGTTTACCTGGGGGTTGTATGGGAAGGACAGACACAGGACACATCCCTTTGAGTGGTTGATAAGAATGATCCAAATACACTGAAAATAACACAGGCTATCACCAAAGCTCTTGATTATCTCCCAGAACTAAGAAATAAGACCCTACTGCTCAAGACAGGACATACTTCAGAAACAAGACTTACAGTACTGGAGCAGGAACTGACCTGGAAGTCTTCTAACCTGAAGTTTAGCCCTCATAATGCTAACAAAAATGTATGCTACTAAGGGAGAAAAATCAATCAACTGCCCAACCCATCCCTAAAGCCTAATCATTAGAATGAGCTGCACAGCAAACTACCTCTATTGATGCAGTAATGGCGTTATCTGTGGCTAATCAAAAGCTATCTAATTGGACCTAAAATACTCTCAATGTGAATGAACCCATGGGTGGTGCTGTAAACTCGGTCAAAGGTACATGGCTGGAGATGACATAGAGCCTACTGAAAACACTATCTCTGTCATATCTCTTGACAAATGAAATTTCTTACCATACGCTTAATATGGAATCTTATATTTACAGACAAACATACCATATGCTGCTCATCAAAGAATCTCCTCTTTGTAACATATGTAGGGTATTGCAGAATCCCACAACTGGTCAGACACAGAAAATATACATCTGAAAGATGATCAATCCTAGGAGATACATCTACAGTTGAACCTCTACACCTAAGATTTGTGGAACATAGCAGAATGAGGGGCAGAGAGAAACTTAGTACATCCCTCAATCCTCAGCAATGAAGCTTCTTTATACAATAAAGTGCAATGCACACAGAAAGCCACAACTGACCAAGTTTCAAAGAATGGGAGCCTCCAGAGTGTGTGTCCTTGGATGGGACTCTTTTATTAAACCTCACTCACCTGCAGCTCAGAGATCATTGCATACCTGGAGGCAGAAGCTCATGATACATGAACAATACAAGTAACAAACAAACAAACAAAAAAAAACTATTGGCTGAAAAAAGAAGAACAGATGTACAACCTCACCAGGAATCAGGAAACAGAACATTAATATAATATTGTGCCAAATCAGGAAAAAATAATTAACCTCTAGTAATATGGAAATTCGGTCAAATCAGGAAATCTTTTTTTATATTTTTATTTATTTTTAAGGGATTCACAATATAAGAGCACAGTTGTTTTCAGATCACATTAACGTTGCTCAGTTTGCCAGACAATTAGGTAATTGGTAGCATCCACAGATGAGGGATACCATTCATTGTTTGTTTTTCTGGGACTGTGTTACTTCACTTAGCATGGTATCTTCTAGCCCCATCCATTTACCTGCAAAGTTCATGATGTCATCTTTCTTTACCACTGCATAGAACTCCATTGTGTAGATGTACCATATTTTCTCTATCCACTCAGTCGAGGGGCACTTGGGTTGGTTCGAGCTCTTTACTATTGTGAAAAGAGCTGCAATAAACATGTCTGTGCATGTATCTCTGTGGTAAGATGAGTCTTGTGGGTACATACCCAGGAATGGTATGGCTGGGTCAGGTGGCAAGTTAAATCAGGAACTCTTACAGCCTTGTTGGAGAAGAAAAAAAATGCTTTAGTCATATTGGAAAGCAACCAACCATAGTCATAGCATAGTGATTTATGTCTTATTTGGTCTATGAACTTTGATCCAACTTCCTGAGTGTACATTTATTTGAGTTATTTATTTGTAGCATGAAATTCGAGGCAACATAAGTGACCATCAATAGGCCAATGACTAAATAAATGTGGTATAGGTATAGCATAGTGTGTTATGAGACTAGTGGAAATAATTAATTAGATGTAAATATAAACAACTGTGTGTAGTTCAAAATGCATATTACATAATGTAAAATATATTCAAGACCACAAATACATCAGAAACAGATACTTGTGGAAGTAACTATCAATAAAGGTGGGAGATAAAAAGACGATAAAACAATTTTAGAATTCTTACTAGGTACCTGACATTCCTCCGAGCACTTTACATCAGCTTATTTAATTCTTTCAACACTGCTAGGAGATAAATGCTATTACCACTCCTATTTTACAGTTGAGGGAACTAAAGCACAGAGTAGTTATGTAATTTCCTCCAGGTCACACAATTAGAATGTGACAGAACCAGAACTGAGTCTAAGGAAATCTGGAATGAGAGTTTGTGTTGCACTGTTTCCCTGAGAGAGTTCAGAACCCTAGAAGTCCTTATGCTGTGGCATGAGTAATGCAATTCTCTACCCCTGTGATCTCAAAATGAACTGACTGTCTATATATATCAACTGCAGATCTCTGGGCAAGGCTGGCTGCATTTAAGGTCTGAATTTCTTCCCACTGGAAGGTCATCTTTTATGAAAAATGTTTTTATTTCCACTCAGCACAGTTTTTCAGTCTATAAACAGTAATGTTTGCACATTGATTACACATTGATTACAATCTCTGCAGAAGCATATGGACTTACATTTTGAGAATCAAAGGCATGATCTTTGACCATGTACAGCTTTATATATGAGATTACAGTGGTCCTTAGAGATGGGGGCTCCTAAGAGCAAATTAAAAGACATATTGGAATGTGGGGTTCTTACAGTTTGTGTGGGAGAGAGAGAGTGAGAAAGAAAGAAAGAAAGAAAGAAAGAAAGAAAGAAAGAAAGAAAGAAAGAAAGAAAGAAAGAAAGAAAGAAAGGGAGGAAGAAAGAAAAGAAAGAAAGAAAGAAAGATGAAAGAAAGAAAGAAAAAAAAAAGAAAACTAGTGAAATGATCTTGAAGTCCCTGTCTTGAGAACACTATAGTAAATAAATGCAGTGCTAGACAATGTAGGCAAGAAGGAGGAAGACTGCACCAGGAGCCATGTTGACTGGTACTATATCAAGAAACAAATACAAGAAGAGTGAGGGAGGAGGTAAAAGGTGGAGGAAAGAATGAGGGAAGGTAGAAAGAAGAGGGAAGGAGACCACACAGGGAATAAAGAAAGGGATAAAAAAGAAAGGAGGGAAGGAAAATAAAAGGAAGAGGTAAGAAGCAAAGGGGAAAAGGAGAAAAAGGAGGAGAAACTGAGATTTTTAAAAACCATAGGAATTATTCATTCATCTGCATAAAGGAAACACATTTGCCCTTTTCAACGTGGTAGAAGAATCCTATCGGATTTATTACTTGGGGAAATAACAGAGTGTAAATCAGTTGCTTTTGTCACAGTCCTCCCATCACACACACAAACACTTCCTTAGCTTCACTATATTGACAGTGGCTGCTTTTAGATAGATGTTGTTAAAAGGTCAACAGATATCTGCTCCTATTCAAATGCGCTCTGGCCACTGCGAGAGGCTCATGCCATCCACCTGTCTGCTCTCATATCCATTGCCCTGTGTTCCCTCCCAGGCAGTATTTTACAGGGGCCGATAACTCTCACAGCCTATATGCTTTTGCCCGCTAAGCTTCTCATAGGTTTATCAATAAACGGAAGGCTTTGCTGACGGGAGATGGGCGGTGAAAAGAGAGAGAAGCCAGAGAATCTGTTCTGCTTCTCACCAGAGGCAGCGGCTCCAGGCCTGGCTCTGCCTCCCTCTTCCATCGTCTCAGCTTCTGACAGATGTTTCCAGCATGGTGTCCCCGGGCCCTGGGCTCTGGTATAACCACCTCCCCTGTCAGTATTCGCTGAGGGCTTCACCCTCCCTTGTTTATGGGTCCTGTGTAGTCTATGTAAATAGGTCCCCGTATTCAATTCCCTGGACTGGGCCTCTAGTACTACCTAGTTTTCCTGCCCAGGCCCTGTTTTAACACACATCGCTTCCCTCCTGCTACCACTTGTGTGGTAAACAGAATAACATCCATCCCGTCCCCCAGGTCCTACGTCCTAATGCCAGGAATCTATGAATATATTATCTTATGTGGAAAAAGGACCTTTACGACATGATTAAGTGCCCCTAGATGAGTTGTTTTGGATGATCCACACGATCCACAAGGCACAAGTCTCCTTCTGAGTGAATGAGGGTTACAGGAAAGATGGAGTCAAAGATAGAGCTGCGATGGTAAAAGAGGAGATCACGTGACGTGATTGCCAGGAGAAGGCTGGAAACTGGTCAATGTAATTGGCTCTAGAGACTAGCAAAAGCGAAAGGAAAAAATTGTTCCTTCAAGATCCTCTTGAAACTACTTTTTGTTAAGGACCTCTAGAATTTCAAGATAATAATCTGCATTGTTTTCAAGCCTTTAAGTTTGATCTAATTTGTTATAGTAGCAACTCCTGGGAAAGCCATGTAGGAAGAACACACGAGAACAGGCCACACTGAACAAATTACATAGCTCACAGAAAGGGACGAGGAATAGTGTTCTCGATGAGGAGCAAACTGATAGAAAATAAACCCAGGCATTGAAAGTTGACCAATCTCAAGACCAGGTCTCATTGGGCACAGGTATGAAGGACATGATAAAAAATTATCGAATAGGGCTAGAGAGATGGCCTAGCCATTAAGAGCACCGACTGCTCTTACAGAAGACCCAGGTTCGATCCCCAGCACCCACATGGCGGCTGAGAACCGTCTGAAACTCCAGTTCCAGGGGAATCCAACACCTCTTCTGACCTCCGCAGCATTGCACAACACGGGTGCACAAACCTACATGCAGACAGTACATTCATATACATAAAAAATAAATAAAATTGAAAAAGAAATTTTAAATTATGGAATAATTCATGCAGAAGGTGTATGTCAGGTAGAATACCCTGAGTAATGAGATACAAGAATGTTATCAAAGTTGCCTTTCAGCACATTTCAGGGTCTTCTCTGAGACACAGGGAACTTTTCTTCTAGCTCGGTGTCACAGACATTGTGTTCCAGTCATATGACTGACTTTGTCTAATGAATTTAGCAAAGCCTGTTAAAGTTACACTTCCCCTTCCACTGTTGGTTGTTAAAAGATTGAAGGTCAAATCGTAGTCTATCCCTGACCACACTGTAGAACTTTATGATGTTTCCTCTGTGGTCTAAACAAGCTTAATTCTATTTTCCTTTTTTTTTTTTTTTTTTTTTTTTTTTTTTTTGAGACGGGGTCTCCCTTTAGTCCCAGCTGGCCTGGAGCTTACTTTGTAGACCAGGCTGCCTTGAACTCACAAAGATCTGCCTGCCTCTGCCTCCCAAGTGCTAGGATTAAAGGCGTGTGCCACCACACCCGGCTAAATTGCTTTTCTTATCTTAAATTCACTGGCTCTTTATCATACAGACTTGTAAGAAAACAATATCCTGCCTGGTATGGTGGCACAAGCCTTTAATCCCAGCACTTGGGAGGCAAAGGAAAGCCTATCTCTGAGGGTTCAAGGCCAGCCTGGTCTACACAGTGAGTTCCAGGCCAGCTGGGGAAATCCTGTCTCAAAAAGATAGATAGAGAAAGAAAGAAAGAAAGAAAGAAAGAAAGAAAGAAAGAAAGAAAGAAAGAAAGAAAGAAAGAAAGAAAGAAAGAAAGAAAGAGAAAGAAACAGAGAAGAGAAGGAAGGAAATAAGATCATTTTGAAACAAGATAGAGTATAAAAACGCAAATAAATAAATCATCAATAATGGATGTGACTGGCAAGAGAAAATGGGGGAGAAAAATGTCATGAATGCCAAACACCCAAAAATCTACTGTAATCAGAAGTGAATTCCAGAGCACTGGAATGAGTCTGTTTCCAGTTAAGTCAGACTTTTGCAGTGCAAAAGTCAGATAAAGGAGGAAAGAGCTCTGCTCTGTCTCACAGAATGAAGGTCTGCAAAGGTCTCCATCAAATCTCCAGGTAACCCAGGTGAGCTGAGGAACTACTGTCTTCAAAGGGTGTGACACTAGATACGTTATCCAGACTCTAGAGAATGGACACACACCAAAGAACATCTGAGGACAGGAACTTGACTTGATGGTCCTTATATATGACAGAATGCATGAAGTTTGGGGGTGACTATAAGAGGGGTGCAGGTGGGAGGAGAGTCTAAATATGATCAAATTACATTGAGTGAAATTTGCAAGAATTCAATTTAAAAAACTTTAAAGATTGGACTGGAGAGATAGCTCAGCAGTTAAGAGTGATGAGGACCTGGGTTGGATTCGCAGCACCCACATAGTGGCACATGCCTTCAATCCTAGCACTCAGGAGGCAGAGGCAGGCATATTTCTGTGAGTTCAAGGCCAGCCTGGTCTACAGTGTGAGTTCCAGGCCAGCTGGAGCTATAGGGAGATACTGTCTCAAAAAGAAAAAAAAAAAACCTTTAAAAAATTAAAAATTCAATTTTAGTTTCCTGAAATGACTTCTTTTTCTCCATCTCTCATACTCTGTTATGAAATGTTACTAGATTAAGACAAAAAGGTACAAATGTTTTTGTACTGACCCAAAAATATCTGATCATTTCCTGAGTAACTTTGAGATACCAGAAAACAGAAAACATTCTATAATCCCCAAACACAAGGTTACTACTTTCACTGAACCATACTGATCACCAAATGAAAAAGTACCCCCAAGTTCACTCTATCAAAATCTCCCAGAGACTGAGAAACTGTAGCATCTGGAAGCAGAAGAAAAAGAACAACAGAGTGACGTGATACAGTATCGCCCAGAGTCCATCAACATGCAGAGTACAGTAATATTCCTTAATTTCCAGGTAATACTACAGACTGACAGTAAAGAATGGCTGGTGAAACATGACAAAAAGCCATAAGCACTGGGACATCTGAAACTAAGGACAAAGGTATGACAACTAGACAGATATATTCTGATACTGCTCCCTGGCACTGACTATGGGTTTGTGGTTTGAATTGTTTCGTTCTTTTCTAGACAAAGAAAATAAAACAAAAAAAAAATAGACCTGGAATGTTCTTTAGACTCCTTCGTATCACTCCCTTACTTAAAAATGAGGTTTGCAGGCTGGCTTTAGGTCCATGCAAAAAATAGCTGAGTCTCAAGCAGCTGCTATTCATAAGTGATTATTTGAAGATTTATAATGCGCAGGATATAATCACTACCCAAATTAACGCTATTGACTAAAGGCGTCAGGTAACTGATATGCAGGCCAAAAATATCCTGACAGCAGGGAACATAATTGGTTATTTATACAAATGGTCTGTGCACTCAGGCATTCTGTGTAAATAGATCGTTGCAGCCATTTCCAAGACATTATAATCCATTAGGTAAATTAGACATGCTTTACAGTCCTAATGATACAATCCCAGGACCAACTCTCTCCAGAAACATCTATCCAATTCCTCTCTCAGACAAGTCTGCTTTACGTAAGGGTAATCAGCAAAGAAAGCTACCTAGTGCTTCTAATTTGAGAAGCAAGCACATAATCTCGAGGTACAGAGAGTCGATCCTTTCGTTGTTGTTGTTGTTGTTGTTGTTGCAGAGCAATAAATAGTTGTACAGAATCAAATCTGCATTTAAACTTGTTACATCATGACATTTTTAATAACATCCTAACAGACTGTTGTCCATTTATTCATCACCTGTAACTATTGGTTTCTTCTGAATGTATAGTATAGTCACATTTCTCCTGCACCTGTAACTACTGACGGCTTCAGGTTGATCGTTCCCAGGCTTTCTCCCATCCTTGCCTAGGAGTTGTGGCCTTTTCTTTCGCCTGGATTATTCTGTCTGCCTCTGACTGGTCTCCTTGGCTTTGTTCTCATTTCCCCCACTCATTTAATATTTGACACCAGAGGCATCTCTCTTCAGCAAAATGAGTGAATATGCTCTCTATTGTCACATACATTAATATTTTTTTCACTTAATTATTGGAGAAATCTGAAAGAACTAAATCATTCCCCCCCCATCAGAACTATTAAATGAACCTTTATTGCTTACCTACAAAGTGACCTTGAGTTTGTTCGTTCCAACTTGTGTCCATTGTTCCAGCCGGTTTCCTAAAAGCACGGCCTTTTACTCTGAAAAGACCCAGGTCTGGACGATATTTTTTTTTTTCAAATATAAGGTAAAGCTGGAACTTACTAGCCTGAAGTTTTTCCCCATGCTGAACAGGCACCTCACCAACAGTAATCAACCACAAACCCATGACTCCAGGAAACCCAGAAAGCCAATGACCATCCAGTTCCACTTTCCCTTCTAAGCACTTAACAGACCTAAGATTCTGCCCTTTAGAATCTCGGAGCGATTGGGCTAGAAATGACCTCTCTACTTCTGCATATCCACCATTTTGCTGATCAGGAAACCAAGTGTAACTTGCTGATGACTGAGTCTCCTGTTAGCCCAGGAAAATTCTCACACTTTGAAGACTACATAATCTGGAATCTGTGGCTAGGAAAGAGACTTTTTTCCACAATATTAGGAATAAATTTTACATTGAGCTTTTGCGTTCCTCCATACACAGCAGCTGTGGCAGTTTTTGAAAGGACTCTTCAGGGTTAAGGGTGCAATCTGTTCTGAAGTGCTGGAACTAAATGACTCAGAGAGAATCACACTCGAAGCCTCAACTTCATTAGCACCACCTGTGCACTAAGGCAAAGACCCAGGAGAACATTTTAAATAAAACACTCAACCAAGGCCTCACGCCCAGCTGCTCAAGCAAGATTATAAACAGATCTCTAGCGTCTATCACACTCTGGTCCCTTCTTTAGTCCAGAGGCTCAGAGTAGGAGTCTGACTCACTGTCCTTATTTATGCATCTTTTTCTTTGTCCATCTTTCTTTCCTTAGTTTTGCCACTAAGAATTGGAAAGAGGTGTCAAGCCTGAATCTCCTTCTCATTCCTGGACCATATCAACTGAAAGGTAATAAATTGGTTATCTTAAACAAGCTGCCTCAATGTATCTCTGTTGGGAATAGTTGCTGTATCCACTATTTCTGACTTTTAGGAAAGGATTACACATGAGTGGGATGGTCATTTTTACCCATCAGCCCAGCTGGGCTCTAGTGTCCAATTGTTTGATCTAAAACTAATCTAGGCATTGCTCTCGATATATTTAGCAGCTATGATGGAAATATATAATAGTTGCCTTTCAGTATGGGAGATAAACCGGGCAGCCTCATTCAAACTGTTGAACAGTCCTAAGAGCAGAACTGAGACTCCCCTGAAGAAATTCTGCCCGTGGCACACAGCGTCAGCCCATGGCCCAGAGTTCCAGCCTACCCTTCCAGGTGTCAACCTTATGACGTTCTAAAATCCTTTGGGTTTCAAACTTACCTTACTCATCCCTACAGCTACATAAACCAATTCTATATAACCCCACTATGAATTTGCTTAAACCCCAGTACAGCAGTGACAAGAGACCTGTTCTAGTTTGTCTTTCCATTGCTGTGACAAAACACTCTGACACCAACTTGGGGAGGAAAGGGTTTATTCAGCTTACATCTCCTGGGTCACAGTTCATTACTTAGGGAGCCCAAGACAGGAACTCAGGGCAGTAACCTGGAAGCAGGAGCTGAAGCACAGGCCCATGTTCACCGGTTGCTCTCTACTGGCTTGCTCTCTGGTTCATGCCCAGCCTGCTTCTTATACTGTCACTGCTCAACAATCAAGACAAACACCACAAGTGTGGCCACAGGCCAATCCAATGGAGCCAATCCCCAACTGAGGCTCCTCAACCCAGGTGTTGTCAAGTTGACAGCAAAGCTTCCAGCACACATTGACCCCTTGTCAACTTGACACACAAACACATCACTATTAACCACCTTTCCAGTTCTTATCCCCAAAGTATGATGTTACATTAACACAACCTAAGACAGTACATCCTCAAAGCCCCACAGTCCTTAAAAATGTCCAAACACTTAAAAGTCCAGTCTATTAAAAGTCTCTTAACTGTGGCTGCTGTAAAATCCAAAACAAGTACTGTCTTATTTCAAAGGGAAGAATCAGGCACTTTCAAACAAAACTAAGTCCCAGCAAGTAGCTCAAGGCTGGACACCTGGGATTCACTCACGTCTTCTGGGCTCCAAAGGGTCTCGGCAGCTCCCCCTCTTCGACATGCCGTGCCGTGGCACACTCATCTCGGCCCAGGCCGACTCCATTCTACACCTGCCAGCTGCTCTTGGTGGTCTCCCGGGGTCCGGCATCTCCAAAAGCTGGGGTCGCTACTGAAACTGAGCAGCACCTTCACCAATGGTCTCTTCTGACCTCTCCTGGTGCAAAGCCTCACTTCTCTCATGACCCCTGCAACCTGGGGTCTTCACAGCAACCGAGGTGCCNAGGAATCTTTATATTTATCAGAGCAAGCATACCATATGCTGCTCATCAAAGAATCTCCTCTTTGTAACATATGTAGGGTATTGCAGAATCCCACAACTGGTCAGACACAGGAAATATACATCTGAAAGATGATCAATCCTAGGAGATACACTCTACAGTTGAACCTCTACACCTAAGATTTGTGGAACATAGCAGAATGAGGGCAGAGAGAAAACTTAGTACATCCCTCAATCCTCAGCAATGAAGCTTCTTTATACAAAAAGTGCAATGCACACAGGAAAGCCACAACTGACCAAGTTTCAAAGAATGGGAGCCTCCAGAGTGTGTTCCTTGGATGGGACTCTTTTATTAAACCTCACTCACTGCAGCTCAGAGATCATTGCATACCTGGAGGCAGAAGCTCATGATTACATGAACTATACAAGTAAAATCAACAAACAAAAAAAAACTATTGGCTGAAAAAAGAAGAACAGATGTACAACCTCACCAGGAATCAGGAAACAGAACATTAATATAATATTGTGCCAAAATAGCCAAAAAAATAACAAATTCTAGAGAAATTCGTAATCAAAAAATCATTTTTTTTCTTTTTTTATATTTTATTTATATTTAAGGATTCACAATATAAGAGCACAGTTGTTTTCAGATAACATTAACGTTGCTCAGTTTGCCAGACAATTAGGTAATTGGTAGCATCCACAGATGAGGATACCATTCATTGTTTGTTTTTCTGGGACTTGTTACTTCACTTATAGCATGGTATCTTCTAGCCCCATCCATTTACCTGCAAAGTTCATGATGTCATCTTTCTTTACCACTGCATAGAACCCATTGTGTAGATGTACCATATTTTCTCTATCCACTCAGTCGAGGGGCACTTGGTTGGTTCAAGCTCTTTGCTATTAAAAGAGCTGCAATAAACTGTCTGTGCATGTGTATCTCGTGGTAAGATGAGTCTTGTGGGTACATACCCAGGAAGTGGTATGGCTGGGTCAGGTGGCAAGTTAAATCAGGAACTCTTACAGCCTTGTTGGAGAAGAAAAAAAATGCTTTAGTCATATTGGAAAGCAACCAACCATAGTCATAGCATAGTGATTTATGTCTTATTTGGTCTATGAACTTTGATCCAACTTCCTGAGTGTACATTTATTTGAGTTATTTATTTGTAGCATGAAATTCGAGGCAACATAAGTGACCATCAATAGGCCAATGACTAAATAAATGTGGTATAGGTATAGCATAGTGTGTTATGAGACTAGTGGAAATAATTAATTAGATGTAAATATAAACAACTGTGTGTAGTTCAAAATGCATATTACATAATGTAAAATATATTCAAGACCACAAATACATCAGAAACAGATACTTGTGGAAGTAACTATCAATAAAGGTGGGAGATAAAAAGACGATAAAACAATTTTAGAATTCTTACTAGGTACCTGACATTCCTCCGAGCACTTTACATCAGCTTATTTAATTCTTTCAACACTGCTAGGAGATAAATGCTATTACCACTCCTATTTTACAGTTGAGGGAACTAAAGCACAGAGTAGTTATGTAATTTCCTCCAGGTCACACAATTAGAATGTGACAGAACCAGAACTGAGTCTAAGGAAATCTGGAATGAGAGTTTGTGTTGCACTGTTTCCCTGAGAGAGTTCAGAACCCTAGAAGTCCTTATGCTGTGGCATGAGTAATGCAATTCTCTACCCCTGTGATCTCAAAATGAACTGACTGTCTATATATATCAACTGCAGATCTCTGGGCAAGGCTGGCTGCATTTAAGGTCTGAATTTCTTCCCACTGGAAGGTCATCTTTTATGAAAAATGTTTTTATTTCCACTCAGCACAGTTTTTCAGTCTATAAACAGTAATGTTTGCACATTGATTACACATTGATTACAATCTCTGCAGAAGCATATGGACTTACATTTTGAGAATCAAAGGCATGATCTTTGACCATGTACAGCTTTATATATGAGATTACAGTGGTCCTTAGAGATGGGGGCTCCTAAGAGCAAATTAAAAGACATATTGGAATGTGGGTTCTTACAGTTTGTGTGGGAGAGAAGAGAGTGAGAAAGAAAGAAGAAAGAAAGAAAGAAAGAAAGAAAGAAAGAAAGAAGAAAGAAAGAAGAAAGAAAGAGGGAAGAAAGAAAAGAAAGAAAGAAAGAAAGATGAAAGAAAGAAAGAAAAAAAAAAGAAAACTAGTGAAGAATGATCTTGAAGTCCTGTCTCTTGAGAACACTATAGTAAATAAATGCAGTGCTAGACAATGTAGGCAAGAAGGAGGAAGACTGCACCAGGAGCCATGTTGACTGGTACTATATCAAGAAACAAATACAAGAAGAGTGAGGGAGGAGGTAAAAGGTGGAGGAAAGAATGAGGGAAGGTAGAAAGAAGAGGAAGGAGACCACACAGGGAATAAGAAAGGATAAAAAAGAAAGGAGGGAAGGAAAATAAAAGGAAGAGGTAAGAAGCAAAGGGAAAAGGAGAAAAAGGAGGAGAAACTGAGATTTTTAAAAACCATAGGAATTATTCATTCATCTGCATAAAGGAAACACATTTGCCCTTTTCAACGTGGTAGAAGAATCCTATCGGATTTATTACTTGGGGAAATAACAGAGTGTAAATCAGTTGCTTTTGTCACAGTCCTCCCATCACACACACAAACACTTCCTTAGCTTCACTATATTGACAGTGGCTGCTTTTAGATAGATGTTGTTAAAAGGTCAACAGATATCTGCTCCTATTCAAATGCGCTCTGGCCACTGCGAGAGGCTCATGCCATCCACCTGTCTGCTCTCATATCCATTGCCCTGTGTTCCCTCCCAGGCAGTATTTTACAGGGGCCGATAACTCTCACAGCCTATATGCTTTTGCCCGCTAAGCTTCTCATAGGTTTATCAATAAACGGAAGGCTTTGCTGACGGGAGATGGGCGGTAGAAAGAGAGAGAAAAGCCAGAGAATACTGTTTCTGCTTCTCACCAGAGGCAGCGGCTCCAGGCCTGGCTCTGCCTCTTATTGTCTCTCAGCTTCTGACAGATGTTTCCAGCATGGTGTCCCCGGGCCCTGGGCTCTGGTATAACCACCTCCCCTGTCAGTATTCGCTGAGGGCTTCACCCTCCCTTGTTTATGGGTCCTGTGTAGTCTATGTAAATAGGTCCCCGTATTCAATTCCCTGGACTGGGCCTCTAGTACTACCTAGTTTTCCTGCCCAGGCCCTGTTTTAACACACATCGCTTCCCTCCTGCTACCACTTGTGTGGTAAACAGAATAACATCCATCCCGTCCCCCAGGTCCTACGTCCTAATGCCAGGAATCTATGAATATATTATCTTATGTGGAAAAAGGACCTTTACGACATGATTAAGTGCCCCTAGATGAGTTGTTTTGGATGATCCACACGATCCACAAGGCACAAGTCTCCTTCTGAGTGAATGAGGGTTACAGGAAAGATGGAGTCAAAGATAGAGCTGCGATGGTAAAAGAGGAGATCACGTGACGTGATTGCCAGGAGAAGGCTGGAAACTGGTCAATGTAATTGGCTCTAGAGACTAGCAAAAGCGAAAGGAAAAAATTGTTCCTTCAAGATCCTCTTGAAACTACTTTTTGTTAAGGACCTCTAGAATTTCAAGATAATAATCTGCATTGTTTTCAAGCCTTTAAGTTTGATCTAATTTGTTATAGTAGCAACTCCTGGGAAAGCCATGTAGGAAGAACACACGAGAACAGGCCACACTGAACAAATTACATAGCTCACAGAAAGGGACGAGGAATAGTGTTCTCGATGAGGAGCAAACTGATAGAAAATAAACCCAGGCATTGAAAGTTGACCAATCTCAAGACCAGGTCTCATTGGGCACAGGTATGAAGGACATGATAAAAAATTATCGAATTAGGGCTAGAGAAGATGGCCTAGCCATTAAGAGCACCGACTGCTCTTACAGAAGACCCAGGTTCGATCCCCAGCACCCACATGGCGGCTGAGAACCGGTTCCTGGAAAAAATCCATTCCAGGGAATTCCAAAAAACTCTTCTGACCCTCGACACATTGGAAACCACGGGGCATACAACACCTTACATGCAGACAGTTACATTCATATACATAAAAAATAAAAGTAAAATTTAAATATAGGAATAATTCATGGAAGTAATAGGTCGATAGTCAGTAGAATACCTGAGTAATGATACTAAAGAATGTTATC
Source organism: Rhizomys pruinosus (assembly GCA_009823505.1). Classification (NCBI taxonomy): domain Eukaryota; kingdom Metazoa; phylum Chordata; class Mammalia; order Rodentia; family Spalacidae; genus Rhizomys; species Rhizomys pruinosus. The sequence continues at coordinate 1,860,232 of VZQC01006754.1, forward strand.
AAAGTTGCCTTTCAGCACATTTCAGGGTCTTCTCTGAGACACAGGGAACTTTTCTTCTAGCTCGGTGTCACAGACATTGTGTTCCAGTCATATGACTGACTTGTCTAATGAATTTAGCAAAGCCTGTTAAAGTTACACTTCCCCTTCCACTGTTGGTTGTTAAAAGATTGAAGGTCAAATCGTAGTCTATCCCTGACCACACTTTAGAACTTTTATGATTGTCCTCTGTGGTCTAAACAAGCTAATTCTATTTTCCTTTTTTTTTTCTTTTTTTTTTTTTTTTTGAGACGGGGTCTCCCTTTAGTCCCAGCTGGCCTGGAGTTACTTTTAGACCAGGCTGCCTTGAACTCACAAAGATCTGTTGCCTCTGCCTCCCAAGTGCTAGGATTAAAGGCGTGTGCCACACACCCGGCTAAATTGCTTTTCTTATCTTAAATTCACTGGCTCTTTATCATACAGACTTGTAAGAAAACAATATCCTGCCTGGTATTGTGGCACAAGCCTTTAATCCCAGCACTTGGGAGGCAAAGGAAACCTATCTCTGAGGGTTCAAGGCCAGCCTGGTCTACACAGTGAGTTCCAGGCCAGCTGGGGAAATCCTGTCTCAAAAAGATAGAAGAGAAAGAAGAAAGAAAGAAAGAAAAAAAGAAAAGAAAGAAAGAAAGAAAGAAAGAAAGAAAGAAAGAAGAGAAAGAAAGAGAAAGGAACAGAGAAGAGAAGGAAGGAAATAAGATCATTTTGAAACAAGATAGAGTATAAAAACGCAAATAAATAAATCATCAATAATGGATGTGACTGGCAAGAGAAAATGGGGGAGAAAAATGTCATGAATGCCAAACACCCAAAAATCTACTGTAATCAGAAGTGAATTCCAGAGCACTGGAATGAGTCTGTTTCCAGTTAAGTCAGACTTTTGCAGTGCAAAAGTCAGATAAAGGAGGAAAGAGCTCTGCTCTGTCTCACAGAATGAAGGTCTGCAAAGGTCTCCATCAAATCTCCAGGTAACCCAGGTGAGCTGAGGAACTACTGTCTTCAAAGGGTGTGACACTAGATACGTTATCCAGACTCTAGAGAATGGACACACACCAAAGAACATCTGAGGACAGGAACTGACTTGATGGTCCTTATATATGACAGAATGCATGAAGTTTGGGGGTGACTATAAGAGGGGTGCAGGTGGGAGGAGAGTCTATATAGATCAAATTACATTGAGTGAAATTTGCAAGAATTCAATTTAAAAAACTTTAAAGATTGGACTGGAGAGATAGCTCAGCAGTTAAGAGTGAGAGACTGGTTGGATTCCCCACATAGTGGCACATGCCCTCCTAGCACTCAGGTGGACAGAGGCATGTATATATCTGTGTTGGACCTGGTCTACAGTGTGGATTCCGCCAGCTGGAAGCTATAGGGAGAATACTGCACAAAGAGAGAAAAAAAGAAAACTCTTAAAAATTAAAAAAAATCCAATTTTAGTTTCTTCTGATAGTATTCTCTTTCTCCATCTCTCAAACTCTTTATGAAATGACTTGATTAAGACAAAAAGGTACAAATGTTTTTGTACTGACCCAAAAATATCTGATCATTTCCTGAGTAACTTTGAGATACCAGAAAACAGAAAACATTCTATAATCCCCAAACACAAGGTTACTACTTTCACTGAACCATACTGATCACCAAATGAAAAAGTACCCCCAAGTTCACTCTATCAAAATCTCCCAGAGACTGAGAAACTGTAGCATCTGGAAGCAGAAGAAAAAGAACAACAGAGTGACGTGATACAGTATCGCCCAGAGTCCATCAACATGCAGAGTACAGTAATATTCCTTAATTTCCAGGTAATACTACAGACTGACAGTAAAGAATGGCTGGTGAAACATGACAAAAAGCCATAAGCACTGGGACATCTGAAACTAAGGACAAAGGTATGACAACTAGACAGATATATTCTGATACTGCTCCCTGGCACTGACTATGGGTTTGTGGTTTGAATTGTTTTTCGTTCTTTCTAGACAAAGAAATAAAACAAAAAAAAAATAGACCTGGAATGTTCTTTAGACTCCTTCGTATCACTCCCTTACTTAAAAATGAGGTTTGCAGGCTGGCTTTAGGTCCATGCAAAAAATAGCTGAGTCTCAAGCAGCTGCTATTCATAAGTGATTATTTGAAGATTTATAATGCGCAGGATATAATCACTACCCAAATTAACGCTATTGACTAAAGGCGTCAGGTAACTGATATGCAGGCCAAAAATATCCTGACAGCAGGGAACATAATTGGTTATTTATACAAATGGTCTGTGCACTCAGGCATTCTGTGTAAATAGATCGTTGCAGCCATTTCCAAGACATTATAATCCATTAGGTAAATTAGACATGCTTTACAGTCCTAATGATACAATCCCAGGACCAACTCTCTCCAGAAACATCTATCCAATTCCTCTCTCAGACAAGTCTGCTTTACGTAAGGGTAATCAGCAAAGAAAGCTACCTAGTGCTTCTAATTTGAGAAGCAAGCACATAATCTCGAGGTACAGAGAGTCGATCCTTTCGTTGTTGTTGTTGTTGTTGTTGTTGCAGAGCAATAAATAGTTGTACAGAATCAAATCTGCATTTAAACTTGTTACATCATGACATTTTTAATAACATCCTAACAGACTGTTGTCCATTTATTCATCACCTGTAACTATTGGTTTCTTCTGAATGTATAGTATAGTCACATTTCTCCTGCACCTGTAACTACTGACGGCTTCAGGTTGATCGTTCCCAGGCTTTCTCCCATCCTTGCCTAGGAGTTGTGGCCTTTTCTTTCGCCTGGATTATTCTGTCTGCCTCTGACTGGTCTCCTTGGCTTTGTTCTCATTTCCCCCACTCATTTAATATTTGACACCAGAGGCATCTCTCTTCAGCAAAATGAGTGAATATGCTCTCTATTGTCACATACATTAATATTTTTTTCACTTAATTATTGGAGAAATCTGAAAGAACTAAATCATTCCCCCCCCATCAGAACTATTAAATGAACCTTTATTGCTTACCTACAAAGTGACCTTGAGTTTGTTCGTTCCAACTTGTGTCCATTGTTCCAGCCGGTTTCCTAAAAGCACGGCCTTTTACTCTGAAAAGACCCAGGTCTGGACGATATTTTTTTTTTTCAAATATAAGGTAAAGCTGGAACTTACTAGCCTGAAGTTTTTCCCCATGCTGAACAGGCACCTCACCAACAGTAATCAACCACAAACCCATGACTCCAGGAAACCCAGAAAGCCAATGACCATCCAGTTCCACTTTCCCTTCTAAGCACTTAACAGACCTAAGATTCTGCCCTTTAGAATCTCGGAGCGATTGGGCTAGAAATGACCTCTCTACTTCTGCATATCCACCATTTTGCTGATCAGGAAACCAAGTGTAACTTGCTGATGACTGAGTCTCCTGTTAGCCCAGGAAAATTCTCACACTTTGAAGACTACATAATCTGGAATCTGTGGCTAGGAAAGAGACTTTTTTCCACAATATTAGGAATAAATTTTACATTGAGCTTTTGCGTTCCTCCATACACAGCAGCTGTGGCAGTTTTTGAAAGGACTCTTCAGGGTTAAGGGTGCAATCTGTTCTGAAGTGCTGGAACTAAATGACTCAGAGAGAATCACACTCGAAGCCTCAACTTCATTAGCACCACCTGTGCACTAAGGCAAAGACCCAGGAGAACATTTTAAATAAAACACTCAACCAAGGCCTCACGCCCAGCTGCTCAAGCAAGATTATAAACAGATCTCTAGCGTCTATCACACTCTGGTCCCTTCTTTAGTCCAGAGGCTCAGAGTAGGAGTCTGACTCACTGTCCTTATTTATGCATCTTTTTCTTTGTCCATCTTTCTTTCCTTAGTTTTGCCACTAAGAATTGGAAAGAGGTGTCAAGCCTGAATCTCCTTCTCATTCCTGGACCATATCAACTGAAAGGTAATAAATTGGTTATCTTAAACAAGCTGCCTCAATGTATCTCTGTTGGGAATAGTTGCTGTATCCACTATTTCTGACTTTTAGGAAAGGATTACACATGAGTGGGATGGTCATTTTTACCCATCAGCCCAGCTGGGCTCTAGTGTCCAATTGTTTGATCTAAAACTAATCTAGGCATTGCTCTCGATATATTTAGCAGCTATGATGGAAATATATAATAGTTGCCTTTCAGTATGGGAGATAAACCGGGCAGCCTCATTCAAACTGTTGAACAGTCCTAAGAGCAGAACTGAGACTCCCCTGAAGAAATTCTGCCCGTGGCACACAGCGTCAGCCCATGGCCCAGAGTTCCAGCCTACCCTTCCAGGTGTCAACCTTATGACGTTCTAAAATCCTTTGGGTTTCAAACTTACCTTACTCATCCCTACAGCTACATAAACCAATTCTATATAACCCCACTATGAATTTGCTTAAACCCCAGTACAGCAGTGACAAGAGACCCTTGGCATTTCTGCCTGCTTATTGTAGACTTATGCACCAGGAAATCATGAGACAGGCTTCAACTGGACATCTATTTTGGGCTTGGTCAAGTTCCAAGCCTTCTAGAGAGTAACTAATGCTAAGGCTGGGCCCTACACCACATCATATGGATTAGAGATATAGCCTGGGCATGATTTTTCGTAAGCTTCCAGATGGCTCTAGCATGAGCCAAGGATGGAAGATACTGAATCTGACCAACCATTTATAATCGTAATTCCTGTGTCAGTTGAAATCACTCTGATCTGGATAAGATTATCTGACAACCCATTCACCATTTGTAGATGCTCCCACCAAGATTCCTGCAAAATTTCAAGGCCGTGCTCATATGAACGTACAGCAATGGCGTCAGCAGGCACAAGACCCATGCCAACTCAAACAGACAAAACCCCAGCATAGAACTGGGGAAATGGGCAGCAGGCCCTAATTTTAACTGAAGAAATATTGGCAGCTGATTACTGCTGGATGAGGAAGAGCTGATTTTCCTAAAGTGAGGGACTCTAGATAGGCTTATTAGACTTCAGTAGATGAACTTGCACTGAGGAACGTCTGGGCACACTAACTTGACACAACACGCCTTAACACAAATGACGGAGTGTATGAATTCCAGTGGGGGGGGTTATGGGGCAGTGCCAGTGGGGAAGGGGTGTAGAGAGTATTATGATGGATTGAGATGTTCTAAATACACAAAAATCCAATTGAAATTTTATCCCCCAAAAAGCGCTGATTACATATAAAGGCTGAGTAGAGGCACAGTGGTTAGAACCACTGCTGATCAGCTACTCAGCAACTAAAAATACAAGACATCTGATAAAATCTTAAAAATAGAGAAAATTTGAAATTTATGAGGAAATGGCAAACCTAGGACGTGCAGGGCATTCTGACAAGGTAAGGGCATCAAGGCAAAACCGTGAAGATGCTCTGTATACACAATAGGGAATAAAGGCCATAAGGGTCAGATCAGGGGTTAAAGCCTCTGGTGCTGGCATGGACTTCAGAATGGCTTATTAAGATAGCCCCTGTTGGGTGTCCAGGGAACCAGGAGTAAGCGCTAGGCATGGCAGTTCTATCACTCCTCATATCACCAGCTCTGGCCACTTTCATACGATTCCCTATAAAATGTCCTTGGGACCAAGAGCACACGTTCTTGCATAGAGAAAATAAAGTATGTCCCCTTTGCCAGTAGCTCCATGCATCTTTTTTTTTTTTTTTTTTTTTTTTAAGATGCGTGGAGCTACTGGCAAAGGGACATACTTTATTTTCTCTATGCAAGAACGTGTGCTCTTGGTCCCAAGGACATTTTATAGGGAATCGTATGAAAGTGGCCAGAGCTGGTGATATGAGGAGTGATAGAACTGCCATGCCTAGCGCTTACTCCTGGTTCCCTGGACACCCAACAGGGGCTATCTTAATAAGCCATTCTGAAGTCCATGCCAGCACCAGAGGCTTTAACCCCTGATCTGACCCTTATGGCCTTTATTCCCTATTGTGTATACAGAGCATCTTCACGGTTTTGCCTTGATGCCCTTACCTTGTCAGAATGCCCTGCACGTCCTAGGTTTGCCATTTCCTCATAAATTTCAAATTTTCTCTATTTTTAAGATTTATCAGATGTCTTGTATTTTATTAGCTGAGTAGCTGATCAGCAGTGGTTCTAACCACTGTGCCTCTACTCAGCCTTTATATGTAATCAGCGCTTTTTGGGGGATAAAATTTCAATTGGATTTTTGTGTATTTAGAACATCTCAATCCATCATAATACTCTCTACACCCTCTCCCCACTGGCACTGCCCCATAACCCCCCCCACTGGAATTCAACACTCCGTCATTTGTGTTTAGGCGTGTTGTGTCAAGTTAGTGTGCCCAGACGTTCCTCAGTGCAAGTTCATCTACTGAAGTCTAATAAGCCTATCTAGAGTCCCTCACTTTAGGAAAATAGCTCTTCTCATCAGCAGTAATCAGTGCCAATATTTCTTCAGTTAAAATTAGGGCCTGCGCCCATTTCCCCAGTTCTATGCTGGGGTTTTGTCTGTTTGAGTTGGCATGGGTCTTGTGCCTGCTGACCATTGCTGTACGTTCATATGAGCACGGCCTTGAAATTTTGCAGGAATCTTGGTGGGAGCATCTACAAATGGTGAATGGGTTGTCAGATAATCTTATCCAGATCAGAGTGATTTCAACTGACACAGGAATTACGATTATAAATGGTTGGTCAGATTCAGTATCTTCCATCCTTTCTCATGCTAGAGCCATCTGGAAGCTTACGAAAAATCATGCCCAGGCTTAATCTCTAATCCATATGATGTGGTGTAGGGCCCAGCCTTAGCATTAGTTACTCTCTAGAAGGCTTGGAACTTGACCAAGCCCAAAATAGATGTCCAGTTGAAGCCTGTCTCATGATTTCCTGGTGCATAAGTCTACAATAAGCAGGCAGAAATGCCAAGGGTCTCTTGTCACTGCTGTACTGGGGTTTAAGCAAATTCATAGTGGGGTTATATAGAATTGGTTTATGTAGCTGTAGGGATGAGTAAGGTAAGTTTGAAACCCAAAGGATTTTAGAACGTCATAAGGTTGACACCTGGAAGGGTAGGCTGGAACTCTGGGCCATGGGCTGACGCTGTGTGCCACGGGCAGAATTTCTTCAGGGGAGTCTCAGTTCTGCTCTTAGGACTGTTCAACAGTTTGAATGAGGCTGCCCGGTTTATCTCCCATACTGAAAGGCAACTATTATATATTTCCATCATAGCTGCTAAATATATCGAGAGCAATGCCTAGATTAGTTTTAGATCAAACAATTGGACACTAGAGCCCAGCTGGGCTGATGGGTAAAAATGACCATCCCACTCATGTGTAATCCTTTCCTAAAAGTCAGAAATAGTGGATACAGCAACTATTCCCAACAGAGATACATTGAGGCAGCTTGTTTAAGATAACCAATTTATTACCTTTCAGTTGATATGGTCCAGGAATGAGAAGGAGATTCAGGCTTGACACCTCTTTCCAATTCTTAGTGGCAAAACTAAGGAAAGAAAGATAGACAAAGAAAAAGATGCATAAATAAGGACAGCCACATCTGTGGTGTATTGTCTTGATTGTTGAGCAGGGACAGTATAAGAAAGCAGTGGGCATGAACCAGAGAGAAAGCCAGTAGGAGCAAGCCGGTGAACATGGCCTGTGCTTCAGCTCCTGCTTCAGGTTACTGCCCTGAGTTCCTGTCTTGGGCTCCCTAAGTAATGACTGTGACCCAGGAGAAGTAAGCTGAATAAACCCTTTCCTCCCAAGTTGGTATCAGAGTGTTTTTGTCACAGCAATGGAAAGACAAACTAGAACAGAAATTGGTACCAGGAGTGGGGTATTGCTTGTGAAAGACCTGACCTTGGTGTTTTGGGGAAGGATTGTGGAGGCGTTTGGAACTTTGGGTGGGGAAGATCATTGAATGCCTAAAGATCGTTGCTTGTGGAGCTTGGAGCAGTTTTTGCTGAAAGATTTGTAGAAGATGGAGGCCTGGCTTTGAAGTTTTCTAGTTTCAAAGGGGAGCAGAGAGATCATCAGGACTGTGTAATCTGTGGGTTCTGGTCAGCTGGGGCTGAAGAATCAGCTGTAGTAACAAGAGACCAGAACCTGAAGTGAAACTTTGTGGTACTGGGGCAATTGATGCTGGTTAGCTGGGGCTGAAAATCAGCTGTAAGTAACAAGAGACAGCATCACTGAGGTGAAATCTTCTGGGGAGAATATTTCAGGTCAGCACACAAAAGCTTGACCCAGAAAGGGCCTGAGACTCCATCTCGAGCCAGAAGCCGGACTTGGTAACGTGTAAGAGTCTCCTATATGGTTCGGTGTTGAAATTTGAAGGGTCACAGAGAGCAGCTGAGGCTTGGCACTGTGAGAGGTCAGGAAAGACCATTGGTGGAAGTGACATGGTTGCTGTGAAGACCCCAGATTGCAGGGGTCTGGAGAGAAGTGAGGCTTTGCACCAGGAGAGGTCAGAAGAGACCATTGGTGAAGGTGCTGCCTCAGTTCAGTAGCGACCCCAGCTTTTTGGAGATGCCGGACCTGGGACGACCACCAAGGCAGCGGTAGGTGTAGAATGAGTCGGCCTGGGCCTGCGAGTGAGTGTGTGTGCCACGGACGGCAGTGTCAAGAGGGGGAGCTGCCGAGGACCTTTGGAGCCCAGAAGATCGTGAGTGAATCCAGGTGTCCAGCTTGAGTACTGCTGGACTTAGTTTTGTTTGAAAGTGCCTGATTCTTCCCTTTGAAATAAGACAGTACTTGTTTTGGATTTTACAGCAGCCCACAGTTAAGAGACTTTTAATAGACTGGACTTTTAAGTTTGGACATTTTAAGGAGTGGGGCTTTTAAGGTTGTACGTCTTAGGTTGTGATTAATGTTAACATCTATACTTTGGGATAAGAATGGAAAGGTGGTTTAATAGTGATGTGTTTGTGTGTCAAGTTGACAAGGGTCAATTGTGCTGGATAGCTTTGCTGTCAACTTGACACACCTGGTTGAGGGAGCCTCAGTTGGGGAATTGGCTCCATTGGATTGGCCTGTGGCCACATCTGTGGGTATGTCTTGATGTTTGAGCAGTGACAGTATAAGAAGGCAGGCTGGGCATGAACCAGAGAGCAAGCCAGGAGGAGCAAGCCGGTGAACATGGCCTGTGCTTCAGCTCCTGCTTCCAGGTTACTGCCTGAGTTCCTGCTTTGGGCTCCCTAAGTAATGACTGTGACCCAGGAGATGTAAGCTGAATAAACACCTTCCTCCCCAAGTTGTGTCAGAGTGTTTTGTCACAGCAATGGAAACAAACTAGAACAGGTCTCTTGTCACTGCTGTACTGGGTTTAAGCAAATTCATAGTGGGGTTATATAGAATTGGTTTATGTAGCTGTAGGGATGAGTAAGGTAAGTTTGAAACCCAAAGGATTTTAGAACGTCATAAGGTTGACACCTGGAAGGGTAGGCTGGAACTCTGGGCCATGGGCTGACGCTGTGTGCCACGGGCAGAATTTCTTCAGGGGAGTCTCAGTTCTGCTCTTAGGACTGTTCAACAGTTTGAATGAGGCTGCCCGGTTTATCTCCCATACTGAAAGGCAACTATTATATATTTCCATCATAGCTGCTAAATATATCGAGAGCAATGCCTAGATTAGTTTTAGATCAAACAATTGGACACTAGAGCCCAGCTGGGCTGATGGGTAAAAATGACCATCCCACTCATGTGTAATCCTTTCCTAAAAGTCAGAAATAGTGGATACAGCAACTATTCCCAACAGAGATACATTGAGGCAGCTTGTTTAAGATAACCAATTTATTACCTTTCAGTTGATATGGTCCAGGAATGAGAAGGAGATTCAGGCTTGACACCTCTTTCCAATTCTTAGTGGCAAACTAAGGAAAGAAAGATGGACAAAGAAAAAGATGCATAAATAAGGACAGTGAGTCAGACTCCTACTCTGAGCCTCTGGACTAAAGAAGGGACCAGAGTGTGATAGACGCTAGAGATCTGTTTATAATCTTGCTTGAGCAGCTGGGCGTGAGGCCTTGGTTGAGTGTTTTATTTAAAATGTTCTCCTGGGTCTTTGCCTTAGTGCACAGGTGGTGCTAATGAAGTTGAGGCTTCGAGTGTGATTCTCTCTGAGTCATTTAGTTCCAGCACTTCAGAACAGATTGCACCCTTAACCCTGAAGAGTCCTTTCAAAAACTGCCACAGCTGCTGTGTATGGAGGAACGCAAAAGCTCAATGTAAAATTTATTCCTAATATTGTGGAAAAAAGTCTCTTTCCTAGCCACAGATTCCAGATTATGTAGTCTTCAAAGTGTGAGAATTTTCCTGGGCTAACAGGAGACTCAGTCATCAGCAAGTTACACTTGGTTTCCTGATCAGCAAAATGGTGGATATGCAGAAGTAGAGAGGTCATTTCTAGCCCAATCGCTCCGAGATTCTAAAGGGCAGAATCTTAGGTCTGTTAAGTGCTTAGAAGGGAAAGTGGAACTGGATGGTCATTGGCTTTCTGGGTTTCCTGGAGTCATGGGTTTGTGGTTGATTACTGTTGGTGAGGTGCCTGTTCAGCATGGGGAAAAACTTCAGGCTAGTAAGTTCCAGCTTTACTTATATTTTGAAAAAAAATATCGTCCAGAACTGGGTCTTTTCAGAGTAAAAGGCCGTGCTTTTAGGAAACCGGCTGGAACAATGGACACAAGTTGGAACGAACAAACTCAAGGTCACTTTGTAGGTAAGCAATAAAGGTTCATTTAATAGTTCTGATGGGGGGGGAATGATTTAGTTCTTTCAGATTTCTCCAATAATTAAGTGAAAAAAATATTAATGTATGTGACAATAGAGAGCATATTCACTCATTTTGCTGAAGAGAGATGCCTCTGGTGTCAAATATTAAATGAGTGGGGGAAATGAGAACAAAGCCAAGGAGACCAGTCAGAGGCAGACAGAATAATCCAGGCGAAAGAAAAGGCCACAACTCCTAGGCAAGGATGGGAGAAAGCCTGGGAACGATCAACCTGAAGCCGTCAGTAGTTACAGGTGCAGGAGAAATGTGACTATACTATACATTCAGAAGAAACCAATAGTTACAGGTGATGAATAAATGGACAACAGTCTGTTAGGATGTTATTAAAAATGTCATGATGTAACAAGTTTAAATGCAGATTTGATTCTGTACAACTATTTATTGCTCTGCAACAACAACAACAACAACAAACGAAAGGATCGACTCTCTGTACCTCGAGATTATGTGCTTGCTTCTCAAATTAGAAGCACTAGGTAGCTTTCTTTGCTGATTACCCTTACGTAAAGCAGACTTGTCTGAGAGAGGAATTGGATAGATGTTTCTGGAGAGAGTTGGTCCTGGGATTGTATCATTAGGACTGTAAAGCATGTCTAATTTACCTAATGGATTATAATGTCTTGGAAATGGCTGCAACGATCTATTTACACAGAATGCCTGAGTGCACAGACCATTTGTATAAATAACCAATTATGTTCCCTGCTGTCAGGATATTTTTGGCCTGCATATCAGTTACCTGACGCCTTTAGTCAATAGCGTTAATTTGGGTAGTGATTATATCCTGCGCATTATAAATCTTCAAATAATCACTTATGAATAGCAGCTGCTTGAGACTCAGCTATTTTTTGCATGGACCTAAAGCCAGCCTGCAAACCTCATTTTTAAGTAAGGGAGTGATACGAAGGAGTCTAAAGAACATTCCAGGTCTATTTTTTTTTTTGTTTATTTTCTTTGTCTAGAAAAGAACGAAAAAATTCAAACCACAAACCCATAGTCAGTGCCAGGGAGCAGTATCAGAATATATCTGTCTAGTTGTCATACCTTTGTCCTTAGTTTCAGATGTCCCAGTGCTTATGGCTTTTTGTCATGTTTCACCAGCCATTCTTTACTGTCAGTCTGTAGTATTACCTGGAAATTAAGGAATATTACTGTACTCTGCATGTTGATGGACTCTGGGCGATACTGTATCACGTCACTCTGTTGTTCTTTTTCTTCTGCTTCCAGATGCTACAGTTTCTCAGTCTCTGGGAGATTTTGATAGAGTGAACTTGGGGGTACTTTTTCATTTGGTGATCAGTATGGTTCAGTGAAAGTAGTAACCTTGTGTTTGGGGATTATAGAATGTTTTCTGTTTTCTGGTATCTCAAAGTTACTCAGGAAATGATCAGATATTTTTGGGTCAGTACAAAAACATTTGTACCTTTTTGTCTTAATCTAGTAACATTTCATAACAGAGTATGAGAGATGGAGAAAAAGAAGTCATTTCAGGAAACTAAAATTGAATTTTTAATTTTTTAAAGGTTTTTTTTTTTCTTTTGAGACAGTATCTCCCTATAGCTCCAGCTGGCCTGGAACTCACACTGTAGACCAGGCTGGCCTTGAACTCACAGAAATATGCCTGCCTCTGCCTCCTGAGTGCTAGGATTGAAGGCATGTGCCACTATGTGGGTGCTGCGAATCCAACCAGTCTTCTCCATCTCTTAACGCTGAGCTATCTCTCCAGTCCAATCTTTAAAGTTTTTTAAATTGAATTCTTGCAAATTTCACTCAATGTAATTTGATCATATTAGACTCTCCTCCCACCTGCACCCTCTTATAGTCACCCCCAAACTTCATGATTCTGTCATATATAAGGACCATCAAGTCAAGTTCTGTCCTCAAGTGTCTTTGGTGTGTGTCCATCTCTAGAGTCTGGATAACGTATCTAGTGTCACACCCTTTGAAGACAGTAGTTCCTCAGCTCACCTGGGTTACCTGGAGATTTGATGGAGGACCTTTGCAGACCTTCATTCTGTGAGACAGAGCAGAGCTCTTTCCTCCTTTATCTGACTTTTGCACTGCAAAAGTCTGACTTAACTGGAAACAGACTCATTCCAGTGCTCTGGAATTCACTTCTGATTACAGTAGATTTTTGGGTGTTTGGCATTCATTGACATTTTTCTCCCCCATTTTCTCTTGCCAGTCACATCCATTATTGATGATTTATTTATTTGCGTTTTTATACTCTATCTTGTTTCAAAATGATCTTATTTTCTTCCTTCTCTTCTCTGTTTTTTCTCTTTCTTTCTTTTCTTCTTTCTTTCTTTTTCTTTCTTTCTTTCTTTCTTTCTTCTTCTTCTTTCTTTCTTTTCTTTCCTCTATCTATCTTTTTGAGACAGGATTTCCCCAGCTGGCCTGGAACTCACTGTGTAGACCAGGCTGGCCTTGAACCCTCAGAGAGCTTCCTTTGCCTCCCAAGTGCTGGGATTAAAGGCTTGTGCCACCATACCAGGCAGGATATTGTTTTCTTACAAGTCTGTATGATAAAGAGCCAGTGAATTTAAGATAAGAAAAGCAATTTAGCCGGGTGTTGGCACACGCCTTTAATCCTAGCACTGAGGCAGAGGCAAGGAGATCCTTTTACTNTGCATCTTTTTTTTTTTTTTTTTTTTTTTTGGTCTTTTTGAGACAGGGTCTACCTGTAGCCCCAGCTGTCCTGGAACTCACTCTGTAGACCAGGCTGGCCTTGAACTCACAAAGATTCGCCTGCCTCTGCCTCGTAAGTGCTAGGATTAAAGGCGTTTGCCACCATGCCCGGCTTCGATGCATCTTTTTAATCCCCTAGCTCCTCACAGCATCCATCCCTGGCCCCTGAACTCCCCGTTCCCCCAACAGGATGCCTGTTAATCCTCTAGTCTGTGGACACAAGGATCTAAACTTTCTTTCACTGGGCTGGTTCAATATACTTTGAATCCTATGTGTTCTAGCAGAGCTCTGAATACATAAATTTAAACATGTATTCTAATCTCCAATCAAGTTCACTAAAGCAATGCATTTTTATGGGTGTGGCTTGACTTCCTAAAGGTTTGAGGAAGAAATAAATTTATTGTAGCTACATCAGCTAAGATTCAAAATGAAACACTTTTGTGCAATACGATGGTATTGTTTCATTTGTTTCTCTTTCACTTCTCTCCTCCTTTTCCTTCTTTGCTGGTCCCCAAATTCAAACACCCATTCTTTTCTAATGCAGAGTGGTTTGGTAATTCCAGGGTTTCTTTCTTACCTTCTTCCTGAAGTGCTTCACCTAGAAAAGTGAAACCTAAACAAAATAGCCCTTCTTTATGGAGGTGTTCTCCTGCCCCCCCGAAACAAACTTCTTACCCAGTTTGATTATTATGTTAGGCTTTTCATGTTAAAAAGTACTAATCTGGGAGCCCTTGGAGACTGGGTCACTCTTTTCTGCACTTCCAATTTTGTATACAAGACAGCTACATCTATTTCACTGGGCTTAAGTACATAATTTACCTTTTTAGTTGTGAGCTTGAGCCCTTTTCATGGCTGTGCCAGCTCTCCAGCCCTGAATAGGCAATTTGAACTAGAAAAACTGTTTCCTAAAACTCACGTTCCATTAGCCTGCCTTGGTAGCTAGAATATGCACTATTACTAAGTCAATTATTATATAATCATGTTATTACTTGAGCCCATTAAAATTACAGTTTCCATGACTTCACTGATTAACCAAGATTAGAAAACACTGCTCTATACTTTTGAAGTTCCTGTCAAAATGCAAATAAAGGAATTTCTGTAAATGCCAAGATGAACATGAATTGCTGAGGAATGGAAATACAGATCTGATGTTGTAGTTCACCTGAAATCTCTAGCTAATTTAATTTTCTCCTGTAAGATGGCTGGCCTAGAACGGTCACTAAGGTTCTTCTAGCTCCAGGATTCTGTGACTGCACCTCGCTGACTCAGTCTTTTTAAGAAGTGAATGAGTGATGAGGAAAGTGAAGCTTTGTTGGAAAGGATAGCATAAGTTAGAGGATTTGAGTTTGGGGAAATGCAAGGCATTTGGGGTTAAGAAGTGGTAACTAAAGACAGATGAAGGTCTTCTATAACATCTGATGATCAACCTTTGAATCTTTTTATATCTTCTTATAAAAAGGAATGGTGCACCACTCATCAAAGTTTCTTTTTTCAACAGATGGAAGGTACTCCAGAATTCCACAACTGCTCACACATAGAGAATATAGGTCTGAGAGATGCCCACCCCTAGATGACATATCTACAGTGGAACCTCTACACCTAAGGCTCACAGAACATCCTGGAACAGGGTGTAGAAAGATGTTCTAGTTTGTCTTCCATTGCTGTGACAAAACACTCTGACTGACACCAACTTGGGGAGGAAAGGGTTTATTCAGCTTACATTTCCTGGGTCACAGTTCATCACTCAGGGAGCCCAAGGCAGGAATCTGGGTTCTCTAAAGAAACAGAAGCAACAGGATAAATATATAGCTATATACAATTTATTGATTTGCTCACGTGACAGAGTTCAAGGAGTCCAACAGTAGCCGAGCCGCACTGGAGAGGCTGAGAATCCAGAGAACTGCTCAGTCAGCAAGGCTGGATGTCTCAGTAGTCCCAATCTGGTGCTGAAGGCCTGATGGATTCCAGGAGATCTGCTGGTCTCAGTACATGCTGGGATCTGAAGGGTTGATCACAGCAGCAAGACAAACTCACCAGTGAGAGAGAGGCAAGCCAAAGGAAAAAAAGGGACCAGCTCCCTCTGCCATGGCCTTTAATATTGCCTGTCAGCAGAAGGTAACGCCCACATTTGGGGTGGGCCATCTGGGTTGAGGTAGTCCAATCTGAAGATCCTTTTTCTCCTATTTGTTCCTTAGTCCAGTCAAGTTGACACCCAGGATTAACCATCACAAAAGACTACTAGTGCATCCCTCAACTCTCACCAACAAAGCTTCCTTATACCACAGAGTGCAGTGCACGCAGAAGGACACAACTGGACAAGTGTTAGAGAGTAAGAGACTGCAGAGTGTGCGTCCTTGGAGAGGACTCCTATATTAAACCTCACCCACCCATGCCTCAGGGACCATTGCAGAAGAGGAGGCAAAAGTATTGTAAGAGCCAGGGAGGGTCCATACACATAGGAAACAGAGGTTTTCAGGCCACTGAAAGCTTGCTCATGTGAACTTATGGCATGGTGACATGGAGTACAAGACCCATGCCAACTCAATCAGGTAAGGGCCAGAGTTGTGCAAGGGAGATGGGCCCTGGGCTGTCCTAGCCTAAGAACTGTTGGAAATGGATTATGGCTGGGTAATGGAGAGTAGGCTTTCCTTAAGATCTCCGGTGAATGAACTTTTAATGAACAACATCTGGGTAGAATACTTGACCAGATTGGAGGGGATGTGGGGGCACGGATGAGGGAGAGGTCTAAATTTGATTAAGAACTGTTGTATGAAGTGTCCAAAAGCTCAATAAAAAGTATTTTGACTAAAGAAATGGTCAGAATTAAGCTTGGTGCCTCACTCCCACAACTGCAACACTGGGGAGACTAAGCCAGGAGGAAGCTGCCTTGAAGACAGCCTGGGAAAGTCAGATGTTCTCAACAGTGTGGTGCACGCCTTTAATCCCAGCACTCAGGAGGCAGAGGCAGGCAAATCTCTGTGAGTTCAAGGGCAGCCTGGTCTACATAGTGAGTTTCAGGCCAACTGGGGCTACATGGAGACCCTGTCTCAAAAAGACAAAAAAAAATTCAGATGTTCTCAATATCCCCAAGTTATAGGCCAGCCCATCTCCCCCTGAGAATTGTAACATGATGTTACAAAGTGGCCGAGTAGACAATTTCCTTGACATGCTAATGGAGTGGAGTGCTTCATTACACATATTCCGTTCAGAACATTGACCAGGTACAGGGAGTTGACTCTGTTCAGAGATACGACATTTAGAAAATGACCTGCAGGCACTTTTTTCAAATGCATCATGGAAAGAAGTATGTCGTACTCAGGATCAATTGCCCATAGGGAACAGGGATGGAAGGGCAGCTTAAATCAAACATCCATCCTTTAAAGAACAGCTGCCCACTATTCCAGCTTGGGGATCCTCTTGACTACTCTATGACTTACAATCTGGCATCTCAACAAATTTTGAATTCAGATATAAAACTTACAAACCATTCATAAAAAATAAAGAGATAAGTGACACAATGCTTGCTTATATAAATGTGTAAGCTCAGTCACTAGGCCAGCAGCTGCACTTACAGACTGAACCCATGACACCAAGTTCACAGTATGACCAAAAGACTGGAAATCCAGCATGAGAAGTTCTGACCTCTAGGAAGTGCCTGTTCATAGCAGCTAATAAAACTATTTGAAATCCTCATCCTCTTCTACTGTTACCACTATTTACTAGAAGCCTTCTGAATAAAGGCACATTGTAAACTGCCAGATATTACCTATTAAAGAACAATTATGCATCTCTGAAAGTTTTTATTGATCTGATATGCTAATCAGAGCCAGCCCAGAGATGTCAGAAATCTGAAGACTAAGCCACAAGACTGGCAAATTCTGTGATAAGAAATTGAGAAGTGAGAAGGAAGAATAAAGCCACACAGCAGAAACCTGGGAAGTTTGCCCAGAAAATGGAAGTCAAGGTGGGAGGATGAGGGCCTTTTGTATTTAAGAGGAATAACCTCCAAAACAGAGAAAGATAATGAGATGCTCAAATCAAAACTGAACTCCAGAACATACCTCTGGAGGATACCTAGTAACTTGCTTTTCTAAGTGCAGAGACTTTGGAGATAGCTGTTGGGATGTAAACCTTAGTCCCACCACTTAGCTGCATCCCCTTGGCTAAGTGGCTTGACTATCCTCTGCTTTGCCCCACTGTACAATGGGAAGGATGCTAGAGAGTGTCTCAGGAGATGGTGGTGAAGGTTGCATGCACCTAGCACGAAAGGAACTTTTTACAAAAGACTGGTAAATATACTACCATCATTGTTATTTACCCACAGAAGTCTAGCTCACATGGTCGGCAAGATTCTGACCATATGTACGCAGTTAATTTTAAATATTCTAAGCTTATTCCATGCTGCTCTTCTATATACGAATGTCAAAAGCAATTAAATGTCTGTGGTCGCTTGGTGCATATAACTCCATGGCTACCCTCCTCCCTACTGTGTTCGCAAGCCTGCCTTTTTAGAGATAAAACTCTGAGTGCCTTTTCCAAGCCAAAAATGTCAACATCAGTGAGGATCTATGGAAACATACTTTGATTAGAAACATATTTCTTCTGAAATGAACTTGAAGAAACTTGGAGTTTGTCAGCTAGATCTAGCAAGATGGTCACTGCTAAGACTGGAGCTCAGTGGCTCTTGCCTTTGGGAGTCAGAATTTGTCCTTGTGGCTGAAAACACATTCCCCACTGTATCAATGCTAATCTTCAGAAGACAGTCTTAACATGGAGGACTGTGGTAGAGTGTGATTAAATGTTCCATCTTACCCACTTGGCCTTGTCAACCCAAGGCCAGCTAAGAAACTGAGGCTCTCTTATGGGGGTGTCTATGAATTTCCACCTTTCATATTGTTATGGGTTGAATCATATACCCCTCCAAAGCATGCGATGTTCAGATTTTCAGATCACAAAGTCCTTATATAACATTGTTAAAGAAACAAAGAACTGACTGCTAACATCTGAAAAAGGATTGTCTCAATGCAGCAGTAAGGATGCAGTAAGATGCAACGAGCGTGAGGACAAAGAACTAGAACTTAAAAAGACAAATATCACCAATGGGCAGAGGGGTATATGTGAGTCAATAAAGAGATATTAGCAAGTTGAATCAAACTCACTCATAGATTATTACTTGTAACAGAGAAGAGATGGAGAGAGATTCTACTTAGCTAATAATTTCAGACTTGGTCAGTTGAATGTCAGTAGAATCGTTTAGTGAAATGGAGAACAAAGATAGGGAAGGTCCAGTTTAGAGAAGACAAAGTAAGGGTGTGCTAATGATTTTTATAATATATTTTTATAACATAATTTTTATAATAGTCTAGACAAGTGACTCTTACTTAACCTTCCAAGCAATAAGTAAATCTTATCTCTGTTTATAATGTACACAATCTCACTGAGCATTGAATTTCTCTTTTAACATAAACATATAGCTCATGATTCTTCCTTGCCATAAACAAGGTGTGAATATGTATGTTGGAAGCAAATTTATCCCATTTCTGTTGAAAACAATGGGGTTTAAATGGATAACGTCTATTTGTGGTTGTTTGTGTGCTATTCTAGGTCAGGAGGGGTTAGAAAGGGCAAATGTCCTGGTAAGAAATATACTTTCCCTTTTCTCTTCTCCATTTCATGCTAGATAGACTGTTAGATAGAGCAAGCCCTTCTTTGGGAGCACAGTTCTGAGAGAATTCTGAAAGAACACATTGTCAAAACAGTATGGGGCCCTCTTGGCTAAAATGGATGCTAACAGTCAGGTTGTCATGTGGCATCATAAAAGTAGCCACCACAAAAGAGGTGTAATTTTGCAAATGGCAGCTCTAGAACACTTGAGATGCAGCCAGAAAGGGTTAACTGTAAGTGATTTGCATGTGGGCCTGGAGGTAAAGAGATAAGTATGTGCTACACATACATACTTGGGAAATATTTGCATATAAATTATGGTTAAGCCACAGGTTGACAAAAAGTATTTATTGAGGGGCTGGAGAGATGGCCTAGCGATTAAGAGCACCGACTGCTCTTGCAGAGGACCCAGGTTCGATCCCCAGTACCCACATGGCGGCCGAGAACCATCTGAAACTCCAATTCCAGGAGAACTCCAGTTCCAGGGGAATCCGACACCCTCTTCTGACCTCCGCAGCATTGCACGACACGGGTGCACGAACTTGCATGCAGACAGTACATTCATACACATACAGAAAGAAATAAATGCCGGGCATGGTGGCACACGCCTTTAATCCTAGCACTTGGGAGGCAGAGGCACGTGGATCTCTGTGAGTTCAAGGCCATCCTGGTCTACAGAGTGAGTTCCAGGACAGCCAGAGCTACAGGGAGACACTGTCTCAAAAAAAAAAAAAAAGTATTTATTGAACACAAAGGACAGGACAATCACAGAAGTGGCCACTGCAGCATCACCATTAAGGGAGGAGCTATTAGAGAGGAAGGAGAGCTGGGAAATTACTGTGGTAGAAGCCAAGGGAAGAGAGAATTCTGGGAAGAAAATAGTACTCAGCAAGGGTTGGGTAAAAATAAAAAAGAGCTTGAAAGTGTTTATTTGGCTTAATATACGGAATAGTTTTCATTGGTTAACAACTTTCACTTAAATAAATGTCTATGCATATAAACAACTCTTTCATTTGCAACTAACTTAATCTATGCATGTAAATGAGAACACAGAGATTTTTCTGGGACCAAAATTAACTCTAGCCATGTTCATAAATGGAATTCTAATGGATGGGCTTATGTCTGAAAGACTGAGAGAGAATAGCAGGTATGTCTTGGAATCAATAATAAAAAATTAGAGTTCAAGGTCAAAGAAGGATAAATTCCCTTTGTGGTATGCATTTCAGCAGAGTCTAGCCTAGTACAATCCAACAGTGACCACAGCCACACATGCCTGCTGAGCACTTGCAATATGGCTAGTTCAAACTGAGATGTGCTATAAGTACAAAAAGACACATGGGATCTTAAAAACTTGATTAGGAAAAATAATGTAAAAAAATCTTATAAGTAACCTTTATATTGACTAAAATGAAAATACACTTGTAATGCTAGCTTTTTCTTTCTGGTTGGTTTCTGCTGCTAGTATAATTGTCACCAATGGTACTTGGAGCCTCACTTCTTTATTCCCATCTGTAGGAGTAAAGACAGTGACATCCATATCTTTCCTAAAAGCAAATTAAGTTCTGCACAATTAGTGCCAAATTCTCTTTGTGTTTCATTGACCAGACCTGGCCCACACATTCTTCCTGGAACCAATTATTGATTACACTTTGACCAATCAGCTTCTCTCTTCCACAGCATAACATAGAAACAGACATCTTTTTTTATTTTTATTTTTTTATGTGTATGAATGTACTGTCTGCATGTAGTTTGTGCAGTGCCGCAGAGGTCAGAAGAGGGTGTCGGATGCCCCTGGAACTGGAGTCAAAGACGGTTCTCAGCCGCCATGTGGGTTCTGGGGATCGAACCCGGGTCCTCTGCAAGAGCGGTTAAGGTGCTCTTAACTGCTAGGCCATCTCTCCAGCCCAGAAACAGACATCTTCTAAGGATCCTGGGTTGCTAGAGTGCAGAGTGGAGGTCTAACAAAATCAATGCTCTGATATAAAGGACAAGGGAAGGGAAATCTGCTGGGTAGACAACTAGTAGTATGAACAACTCTGTTTAAATACAAATAAGAAGTCATGGAGAAAATTTAAAAGCACAAAATGGAGACTCCTATTTCCAGCATCAGTCCTGAGCCAGTATCTCTCAGCCCCTGATCAGCCCCAGATTCTCTGGTTTGGGCTCAGAGAAAACTAATTTTAAGTGACCAAAGCCATAGGTCACTATGAAAGTTAAAGCATTATAAAAACATAATTTATCCCAAAGCTGAATGCCAATGACTCAAAATATCTGCTATTTGGCACTGTCTGATGTCCACTGCCTCTAATTTGCACAGATGGCAAAGGTCCCAACCATCCTTAACCCGCTTCCCATCCCATTTCCATGAAATGTGCTTTGACCGTCTTTTTGTGCATCTCTTTGCCTTACACCCCTCTACCCTCTGCAACCATAGCAGTGAAAACGTATTCTCATATGACTATCATTCAGACCTCATTGATACAGATCGGGCTTGATTTAAGGGGAAAGAGTAAGCTTGTAGTCTCGGGGTTTGGTTTGTGACTGAGCAGGAGACAAAGATGTCCTTCAGTTACTGTTATGTTTATCACAAAAAACAGCCTGGGTTTTGAAACGCTTGGCAGGCATTACATATTCTAATTCCCCCACATGACTCCTTCTGCAGCCACCCAAAGGTCAAGATATACAGAAGGAATTGGAACTCCACAAAATTGTCTCTTCATTGAGCACAAGGAAACACAATGAGAGCTCAGAATCAGAGTGAGTAATTAAATGAAACAAATCATGCTGACACGGCTGCAATCGACCCATGGAATTTTCTAGTTAAAAGAGGACTTCAAGACAATCTAACCCTCTGTAGCAGGATAAATAGTGCTCTGTACCAAAGATGTTTATGTCTTAATCTTCATAACCTATGAATATGGCAACAGTGAGTTCACAGATTAAGGAATTAAGGAATTTGAGCTCAGAGATTATCCTTGGCTTATCTGTATAGGCCAAATGTACTCATAAGGTACTTGTGCATGAGACGAGGAGGCAGGAGTATTTAGAACTCCACAAAATTGTCTCTTCATTGAGCATGGATGAGGTGAGTTGGATGGTGGATGGAAGCAGAAGTCAGTGATGCTATTGCTAGCTGAGAGGGAATCATGAGAAAGAAGGGCAAAAATAATGAAAGAAGCCTATAGAAGCTAGAAAAAAATTTAATGGTTTCTTTTCTAGAGCTTTCAAAAAGAAAAGACCTCAGATGACACTTTGAGTGTAGAGTTCTGACGCGAAGAATTATAAGAGAATAAAGATACTGTTGTAAACTACTGAGTTTGTGGTAATCTCTTGTCAGCTATAGCATGCTAATACACACTACGTCTCATTTTATAATGATTCTCTCACACCAGTTCCTGACACATGCTGAGCTGCTTGTCCTTCCTTTTTTTACAGTATTTAACCACCACAGCTTGTTAAGCCCCCCCCCCACCAGACATTGAGTATTTCAGGGGTAAAGGCTGTCTTTTTCCTTGCTCATGTCCAATAAAACTTCTTGGGGCTGGAGAGATGGCTCAGTGGTTAAGAGCACCGACTGCTCTTGCAGAGGATCTGGGTTCCATTCCCAGCACCCACATGGCAGCTAAGAACCGTCTTTAACTCCAGTTCCAGGGGAATCTGATGCCCTCTTCTGACCTCCATGGCACTGCATGACAAGGGCGCACCAACCAACATACAGACAGTACATTCATACACATAAAAAATAATAAGTAAATAATTTTTTAAAGTATGTGAAAAAAATTTTAAAAATCTTCTTTTTTGTGTGTGTGTGTGTTTTTGAGACAGGGTCTCCCTGTAGAAAAATAAATCCTCTTACAGATTACTGAGACACAGACACATTCATTAAGTATATAATACCTAGAGGGAAGACATAAACATATACATATTATCATATAAAATGATTAATTAACAAACAATAATACATATGCTAATATATGTATATCAGTCTAAATAATCCCCCATCTGGATCCCAAATCATAGGAAACTAGTGGCAGCACTCCCTCACTAATGGTCACGTGTTTGTTTCATGAAGAAAACAGCACAAGGATAGACACACTGAAGAATAATCAATGGCAAGATGTCTTTCTAAAAAGGATCAGAAGTGTAATTGCAGAGAAACAGCTGTGGACTTTGAACTCCAGGATGCTTGTGCCCATGAGCAAGGGAGTTGTGAGTGTTGGCACCTTGTGTAGAGAGAGGCTTCTAGGCTCTCAGTGGACTGGGAATTTTAATAAAAAGTCAAAAGGAGTCAGAAGGCTGGAACCTTAGAAAGGAAGAGAATTAAAGAACAGAAAGGGAATAAAAGGGACAAAGACAGAAGGGTGAGAAGCCCAGGACTCATCTAGAGCCATGTTCAGGGGACTGGGTATTTAGTTTAAAAGCTGGAGCAAAGTTATCCAGGCTATTTCTGTCTGATGAAAGAAGGGGTTACGGACAAGAAAAAGCTTCTGGCCTGAGCGTGGTGGTGCACGCCTTTAATCCTAGCATTTGGGAGGCAGAGGCAGGTGGATCTTTGTGAGTTCAAGGCCAGCCTGGTCTACAGAGTGAGTTCCAGAACAGCTGGGGCTACAGGGAGACCCTGCCTCAAAAAGACCAAAAAAGAAAGAAAGNCTTCTACTTTAAAATGTGACTGATAGGGGGGCACACAAAATGTGACAGGTTGGTAGAGGTAATGGTAATACTCCAAAATTTAAAAATTTATATATTTCAGAACTATCTTTAGTTTTAATTATTAATAACTAAGAGGCTCTTTTTTTGATTTCAGATAAAAACTTGAATTTGACCCAGCACTCAGAATGCAGAGGCAGGTGGATCTCTGTGAGTTCAAGGCCAGCCTGGTCTACACAGTGAATTCCAGGACAGCTGGGGAAGCAGGGAGACCCTGTCTCAAAAAAGACCAAAAAAAAAAAAAAACACTTGAATTTGAATAATATTTAAATATAAGAAATAAAATGCTTGATTGAATAAAATTTATTCACTTAAAGAAAGCTATACTATCTGAATGACATTATTAGGTCTGATTCTACTGGAATATATATTCATACACACACACACACACACACAAGAATGGGACTGCTGAGACATCCAACTTGTGTGGACTGAGCTACTACTGGGGTTTCTGCCTCTTCAGAATATAGACTGTCATTGTTGGACTACCCAGGCTGTATCATGGAGAACAGTATAGGAAGATCAACACAGGACTAGGTGCTAACTGAACCTCATTTGGTGACCAAGGGAAGGGAAAACCCCAATATGGAACACAAGGGCAGAACTGATGGTGGTTTGGGCTTGCCAAGAGGAGACTTCAAACATGACATCTTTCAGCTTAACTAAAAAAATGTCATAAACTGAAGATGCTAAAACCTATGATATATGTGGCATGCATATGTGCATATTTTGGAGTGATGCATACTGGAAGGAATAACAACAACAACAACAGAAAGACTATATCAAAGAACTGACTGAAATGGTGAACTTCTGTTCGAAACAGTAAATTTCTGCATTGACAATTTTGAGAGAGACTGAGAAAAAGATGAAAAACATGTTTGGCAGAATGTATGAGCTCTGGTGGGGTGGGAGGGCAGAGAGGGGAGCACAGGTCTAGATTTTATTTGAAATTTTGTATGAAATGTACAGAGCTTCAATAAAGCTTTAAAAAAAAGAAAAAACGATATCTATCCTTTTAACCCTATCTGTAAGGATAGGCCTCAGGCTGCCTTCCTACCCTACAAGCAGAAGCTGGAAATAAGAGATCCAGCCTCAGCAGGAAGCAGGGGCAAATGGGAGACTCGTGGCAGAATCAATCCCTCCACCATCCCAGCAGGTCCTGGCTTGTGTCATGTTCATACATTACACGGCCAACTCTCCCGTGACTTCAATCAGCAGAAGCAGATGCAAAGCATAGCTGAGCTCTTGCTTCCTCTCTTATTCTCTAAGCATGAGCTTTTTGCACCTTCAAACATCACTTGCGACTTCCAGCACCTGTCCTCACCTCCCTTGCTTCGTGGCTATGGTGTTCAGGGGTTGCTATGTCTACATTTCTGGTGTTCCTGAAGGCCACCAAATGTAGAGGAGAGCAGTGAGCAGCTACCAGAGAGCAGCAGAGGTGGCAAGCATGTCTTAAGACATTAGTGCTTCCTTCTAGGGACCCCCAAGGACTGCTCACGACAAAATTCCTTCTCTTCTTAATTTTGGCATTTATTTTATTTTTATTGAATTTTTGCAAACTTTCATACAATACAATTTGAATGGTATTTAGGTCCCCTCCCCATCCACACCTCCCCTCTCACCCCCCCACCCAACTTAATGTACTCTACTAATAAAATACGGCATGTAGAATCTAATTATGTCCTTAAATGTCCTGCGGTGTGGGTCCATCCACTAGGCCCACCAAGTGTCATCCCTATAAGACACTGTCTCCCCTCCTCCCAGCAGCCATCAATTGTGAATGTTTCTTAGGTTGAGCTAAAATTTCTTATTCACTTCCCATGTCTATACTGGGATCTTTTCTGGTCTGAGCTTGAATGGGTCTTGTGCATGCTGTCACCATTGCTGTGAGGTCATATGGGTAACTGACCAGCTGTCTGGAAAACTCTGTTTCCTTGTGGTCATCCACCCCCTCCAGCTCTGCCAGTTTGCCTGCCTCCTCTTCTGCATTGATCCCTGAGTCTTGGGAGACAGAGGTTTAAAACAGGTGTCCTATTCAGGGATAAGCACTCTGTGGGCTCTTCTCTGCACACTGGCAAATTGTGGATTTCTGTGTTAATCACCATTTGCCGCATAAAGAAACTTTATGAGAGTGAGAGCTGAAAGATACATTCATCCTATGAGGAGAGGTTATGTTGATGATGTGTCACTTAGGGTAAGTGTCTCACTGACAGTTATACTTTTATGTTTGACCAGTTGTGGAACTTTGTAATAGTCTACATCTGTTACAAAAAGAGGCTTCTTTGATGAGAGGTGAAGGTATACTTGTCTGTACATATGAGGTTGCATATTTAGAATGAAGTAAGAAATTACAATGGTCAAGGGATGTGGCAAAAGTAAATTTTTCTCTAAGGTCTACGACTTCTACAGCCATGTGTATTTGGCTGTCTTTACAGTACCACACATGAGCTTCTTCCCATCGAGTGGACTTTAGGTCCAATTAGGTAGCTGTTCATTACACCCAAAATAAAAGTGCCACTAGCAATGGCAATAGTTTGCTGGGCCAGGCATTGTTGTGTATTGGGCTTTTCAGCTGGGTGGGGCCATTGATTGGGTTTCTCCCTTAGGCAGCTTATGTAGAATCCTCTGATGCCATGAGAGTAGTCTTCAGAGAGGAGGCTTCCTGGTCAGTTCCAGTTCCATTGCTCTAATTCCCGACTTTTCTTCAGCAATAGGGTCTCACCTTCAAGTTCAGTGCAGCAATCAAGGGCTGTGGCAAAAGCCTCTATTCTTTTGGGAGTCTCTTTGGCTACCTTGACCAACAACTTGAAGGGAACTCGTCACTGTGTTCTATGTTATAAAGCCTTCAATTATACATGGACACTCATATATTTATTGTGTGTGTATTTTTCGGTAGGAATTTGAACTAATGGGGAAAAGGGAGAAAGGATCTTGAGACACGGGAATATAGGAGATAAGTATTAAGGAGGAAATGGGGTAAAGGGGGATACTTTAACTGGGGAGAGATAGGGACAGTTATACAGGGAGAGTGAGAAGAGATAAATAATGCTTAGATGATCTGAAAAAACAGACAGAAATGTATTAGTCCAAAGCCCATTTTCATTGTTTTCTTATCCAGAATATTATATGACAGATAACAAGCATAGCCCAAACATTCATGGAGAGGTTCAGAGAATGAGGGAAAGGGAGGAATTTTTTGATACCACTCTTATTTGGTCAGTGAATGAATCACCTATTTTGGCAATAGCAGAAACGGTAATACGGTTGCCATCTTCTGAATGCTGCTTTCATTCCCTGAAGTCTTTCCCACCGAAGTCTGGGTGATATGTGTAGCCCTCAACTGAGTCAACACCCCTATGGGCCTGAGGAAAGAAGCACATTAACCCAGAACATTTCCTGAGGGCCACCACATGCAAGGTGCTGTGCTAAGCTCTGTGAGTTCCTCAGGGATTCATTAGAGCTCTGACCCTCGGATGTCAATAACGTTGGCAGTTGTGACAGCTGCCAACATTTACTGAGTCTAAATGCTGAGTCTACTGTGTAGTATCTAATTTAAATGCCAAAGGAGATTAGAGGAACAGAAGAACAACCATTTTCTCTACTTTATAACTGAAGAAACAGACTAAGAAAAAACTATTTTGCTCAAAAATAGAAAAAACTATTTTGCTCAAAAATAGAAAAAGTAGACAACCGGAATCCACATTTACATCAGATAAAGTCTGGACTTGTTGATAGAAAATTCTGTTTACAGGAAGTAATCTATGATAAAGCATATATTATAGAGGAGAGAGCACAAATGTAGAGATGTATTCAGGGTGAAGGGAAATGAGGGTTCTTTGTATAACATTTGCAACTTTCATAACTTTGAATTATTTCCAAATAAATTATTTAACAGAAAGTATTCCTACCTGGGGGTACTCTCATCATTGTTAGATGCTAGCTGAGTATTCTTAGCATCTATGCCAATTTGACAGGAGAAAGTGGTTATTGTAATTGATAGTTTTCGGTCAAGCTTTTTTTTCCATTTTCCTTGCCATTTTCATTTTCGTTTTTAACCAATTATCTGCTCATGACTTTTCCTGCTTTGGCCTGGCCTGTCGTCAGGGCCAGAGGCTCATCTCCCAGCTGCTATGGACACTAGCTGCTGGCGGTTCACAATTGC
The DNA here is from genome assembly GCA_009823505.1 of Rhizomys pruinosus. Classification (NCBI taxonomy): domain Eukaryota; kingdom Metazoa; phylum Chordata; class Mammalia; order Rodentia; family Spalacidae; genus Rhizomys; species Rhizomys pruinosus. Next base: position 1,888,244 of record VZQC01006754.1, read on the forward strand.
ATCCCTCACTAGGAGTTCCCTCTGCTGACAGGGAGCCATTTCACCAACAGTTACAATCCCCCTGTGGTAGGGGTATCACATGACCCATGGCTGCATAATTGGCAGAACTAAACTTGCTCCAGCACAGCCACCTGAATTTGGGACAACTTGGAAATGCCATCCCAGCTCCCAGTAAAATGGAAGAAAATGTCTATTGTGATCACTTGTGTGTTACTATCTCCCTCTATCTAGCCATTTTCTTTACTTCTACGTAGGTATTTTTCCAGAGAGCACACCCAATAAACCAGCGTACACCACTTCATCCCAGAGTCTATTTCGTGGGAAACTCAAACATGTGGAGAATCTCTTACTTGATATATACTGGTAAAAGCTGTCTTTCTTATTAATGTGAAAGTCTTAACAAAATTGTCTTTTTAGAGAACTCAAAATGTTTCCTGTTAATGCCCCCACTGTTACCACTGAAGTCTTTTGTATTGCTCATGTCTAACTAATACTCATGGAAAATGTATCATGTGTTTTCAGTATTTTTTCGGGTGTCCCCTTGAGTCTCATGACCTTAACCCCAAAGGACATGAGCTTCGGAGTCCAGAACTTGTCAGTGTTCAGACCTAAATGCATCACTCTCCAAATTACCTCAAATCTCTAGGTATCAGTTGTCTCATTTGCTAAGTAGGGATGATGTAAGTTTCTACCCTATAAATTAATTTATGGCACGGTGATTACCTCAATTAATATAATGAGGAATTCTGCTATCAGTAAATACTTAGAAGATGATGATGACCCACCTGATGGCATGGGCTACTCTACTGCTAAAGCCACTGTAAGCACCTGTATCAGTCAAGGTTCTCTAAAGAAACAGAATCAATAGAACAAAGATAGATAGATAGATAGATAGATAGATAGATAGATAGATAGATATACAGATTTATTGATTTGCTCATGGGGTAGAGTCCGAGTAGTCCAACAATAGCTGCACCACACAGGAGAGGCTAAGAATCCAGGTAGTTGATCAGTCCAGGAGGCTGGATGTCTCAATAGTCCCAATCTGGTGCTGAAGGCCTGATGGATTCCAGAAGATCTGCCTGTCTTCAGTCTACACTAGGATCCAAATAGTTGATCACAGCAGCAAGATGAAATCACCAGTGAGAGAGAAGGCAGGCGGCAAAAAGGGGACCAGCTCCCTCTGCCATGGCCTTTTATACCAGCTGCCCTCAGAAAGGTGGGTCATCCTGCTTGAGATAATCCAATCTGAAGATCTCTTTCTCATATTTGTTCATCCCCAATCCAGTCAAGTTGACACCCAAGATTAACAGGATTAACCATCACAGCACCTAAGGTCATACCAACTCTTTAAGAAGATTTTAGGTCGGGCGTGGTGGCGCATGCCTTTAATCCTAGCACTTGGGAGGCAGAGGCAGGCAGATCTTTGTGAGTTCAAGGCCAGCCTGGTCTACAGAGTGAGTTCCAGGACAGCTGGGGCTACAAGGAGACCCTGTCTCGAAAAGACCAAAAACAAACAAACAAACAAACAAACAAAAAAATCCAAAGTGCATGAGTTTCACACTAAATGAGCAGTTCATGGAGAAATATGTTGATCCTGGAAATCATAATAGTGGAGTTGATCTACTCCGGACCTATCTTTGGCGTTGCCAGTTCCTTTGCCTTTCATTAGTTTAGGTTCGATGTGCTTTGGGGCGTTGATTGGACTTTGCGCCTGTATCTTCGAAGCTCGTACCCTGCCATTGCCACAAGCATTCTCCATCTCCTCGCAGGTCTGTGTACACTGGGCTCTGTGAGTTGTTGTGTTGCTGGAATTGAGCTATTGCATCAGAAACTTGTGCTGCCTGAGAACGTGTCTGGAGAATTCGGATGGCCCTTCTGCCTGGCTGTGCCTCAGCTCCATCGCAGTTCACGGCTCCTGCTCTCTTCATCCGGGCTGCTCACGCCAACCTGAAGGAGTACACCTTAATGAAGGCTTCTCGCGTGGCATGAATGGGAAGCTGCCTGCTTTAAATTGCCATTTTTAAAGTACTGGTGTTTCCTATGCCCCTTCTCAGTTTTAGTTTTTATTTTTTGTGGTTATGCCATTTTATCCTGAAAATCCATTTTTTTATATACATACCACTCAATATATACTTAATACCACTAAAATTTATGTGGTTTACTCTGAGTGATTTGTTCTACGAAACGAATGTAGTTCAAAGTCCAAACAAAACTGTATAGAGACTTGACCCAAATTTGTGAAAGAAAATCAGCAGTGGAGCATTGACCCAGGACGAGTCCACTCATGTCTGCTAATTCCCAGTCAGTGGAGTAGTTGTCTGTTGAAATGGAAACTAGTTTCTTTGGGAAATTTGTTATCACATCACATCTTTGTTTACTTTCCTATTGTAGTCACCTAATAGAACTATTTTTTTTATTTTATTTATTTATTTATTTNTCGATCCCCAGCACCCACATGGCGGCTGAGAACCGTCTGTAACTCCAATTCCAGGAGAACTCCAGTTCCAGGGGAATCTGACACCCTCTTCTGACCTCCGCGGCATTGCACGACACGGGTGCACAAACTTGCATGCAGACAGTACATTCATACACATACAGAAATAAATAATAAAAAAATATTTTAAAAAAATAATAAAATAAAATAACATAAAATTTGCAGATCAGTTTCTTTGCAACTGATGCCTCTTGCAGTATTCCAAAAATAATATATACAATTCATGCTCTAGTCATGCCTTCATATTTGACATCCATGGGACACAGAAAGATGAACACTGATACACGAACTACTCTAAACTTCAGCATGTTAAACTTTGTTTTCTGGCATGGGAAAAAATGGTGTTTTCCATTTATTTAATGGATAATATGCATTTTTTGGAATGTTTTAATACTTGAGAAAGGTCTACTCCGAAACCATGTGTATATCTAAATGTTTTTGAACATGTCTGTTGGTTTTGAAAATGTCTGTTTAGATCATTTCACATAGTCAAAGGGAGGCATTTCTAAATCATTTCTAAATGTCCATTTAAAATCAGCATTACATCACCAGGGACAAGGTTGTTAAACACCATTCCTTACTGTGCAAATATTCAACCTCTTGTGCAAGTTTCTCTACTTCTACATTATCCCGACCTGTGCTACACAGATAACAATAGGACCTACCTCACAGAGATCCTGTGAGGATCAAGCGGCATAACACATATGAAGTTCTCAGAACAGGAACTGGAATATAATAAAAACAATGCGCTACCCATTATAAACAATGCTATTATCATAGTCATCATTGATATGATTAAATATAAGCCTTATTACATGTATCTACCCAAGATGAAATCATTTCTTTATAGTACAATAATGCAGTCTTTTCTTCTAATTCATACTGGCCTTTCTCTCCAAATTTATATGTTAGTGAGATTTGACAATTTTGTTTGTTTTTTTGCCCTATTCATAAGCATTTACTATGAGACTGTCAAAGCCAAATAAAGCCTTGTATTTCTTTCTGTTCAAGAAAAAAGAAAATGTTTAATTCCATTTTATTCCTAATTGGAGACATTTGTTCAATTCCTAATTGAAGAAGTATAAACCCAAAAGCTGGAGTGTTTTAAAACTACAGCTCATTTCCCAATTCCTAGAGGGCTAACTAAATTGCTGGGCCAAATGGGACCAAACTTTAGGATAATTACCAGAGCTAGTCATAGGGTAGTGCATTTGAAAAACAGTTGTTTTCTAAATATAAAATGCAGTATCTTTAGATCTTTTAATTATTTTCCATGCAAAAGAAACATATAAATGAATATAAATAGTACCCAAAAATCAGCACAGACTTTAACATTCATATTCTGTTTAGCTGGAAATAATTATTTTAACATAACTCAAGGGCCAGAAGTCAAACCCTCCATCAGGTACTTGGAATTGAGTGGTAAAGAAGTCTGGAAAAGAGAGATGCGGTGGCACCTGGACAGTCACAAGCAATCCATGGCTGTGCCAACCTGACTCAGGGCAAACACTATAGACTCAGACAGCCTCTAGAGGGAGGAAGTTGAAGAACAAAGAATCATCTCTGGTAGCTGAGACATACAAATCACTAACCCTTGGCTGGGCTTGGTGGCAGAGGCAAGCAGATATCTCTGAGTTCCAGGCCAGCTGTGGCTACAGGGAGACTCTGTCTCAAAAAGACAAAAAATTAAATTAAATTAAAAAAAATCACTAACCCTTCTTCTGTCTGCTCTAACATGGGGAAAAGCGGGAGCAGGCCAGGACTGAGCACAATGTGAGGCTCGCCAGTTTCTTTCTCAAATCACCTCAGACTGCATAGAAACTTGCCTGTCTCTTCCCAGTCATTGGCCTAGCACACTTCCTTTACAATTCTTCTTCCTAACAAAATGAAAATGGGACTTTACTTACATCAGTACTTTGAATTCAATTCATTTCATATTTCCTCTAAGCTGTGCAGATGGGACTGGGTGACCAGGGAACAGTCAAAGAAACACAGTTTCATTTCGACAGAGGAAAATTTCAGGGATCTAGCATACAGCATGCTGACTATAGTTAATGACGTATTGGAGGTTTACTTCACAATTGCTAAAAAGTTGGTTTTACCTGTCCTATCACAAATAACTAGTATGTGATATAATCTACATGCTAAATTATTTGATTCAGCCATTCTTTAATGTGGACATGTTTCAAATTTTCATCTTGCATGCCATAAACATATAGCATTTTATTTGCTATTTTAAAAGTAATTCCTTTTTAGAATCATAAGCTGAAGATGCTAAAAGATATATGTGGCATGCATATGTGCATATTTTGGAGTGATACAATTTGGAAGAAACAATAACAACAAAAAGACCGGGTCAAAGAACTGACTGAATTGGTGAACTTCTGCTCAAAACAGTAAACTTCTGTATCAAAATTTTAAAAAAGACTGAGAAAAAGATGAAAAACATGTTTGGCAGAATGTATGATCTCTGGTGGGGTGGGGGCAAGGAGGGGGGAATGGGTATAAATTTGATTGGAAATTTTGTGTAAAATGCACAAAGCTTCAATAAAAATTGGCTTTGAAAAAAAAAATAAAAGTAATTCTTTTTTTTTAATCATCCCTCTAAGAATTCTGAACAAGTAACACAAAGGGGAATTCCCCACGCTTTACTCCATGAATCACATGGAATATTTGATTGATTTGTTCAATTCTTTCTTCCGAGTTTTTGGATCGCATAACTCTTTCTACCAGATACTTACCTTTGTAGTCCTTTCTAGGAACTGATCTTTGCCTCTCATAGATGACTGCCCCACTCTGCTTCATATTTTCAGAAGAAACTCGGGACATGGCAAATGTTTCTGTTGGATAGACTAAAAATTTCTGGGTTTCTTCCTGTCTTCTGATTTTATTTTGCCAAAAAAACATTGCTTTTAAAATTGATCAGGGCTGGAGTGATAGCTCAGCAGTTAAGAGCATTGGCTGTTCTCACAGAGGACTCAGATTCAATTTCCAGCACACACTTAGTGGCTAGCTACTGTCCATAACTCCAGGTCCAGGGGAATTTGACACCTCCTCTGACCTCTGATGACAATTGCACAACATGGGTGCACTTACATGCATGCAAGCAATATATTTATACACATACAATTTAAAAAATAAATAAAATACATAAATTAATGATAACCTATAGTGAATTGTTGTTCAATATCTTGCAATCAGTTTTCTTTGCTTTTTGAGACAAAGTCTCACCTCACTATGTAGCCTATGTTAGCTCTTAAGCCATGATTCAAGTTTATAAACATGAACCCATCTCAATTTTATCAATATTGAAGTATATAACTGATTTGAAGATTCCTGTAATAAATATTATGACTAGAGATCTTTCTAAAATGGGGAATATTGGGAGCTGGAGAGATGGCTTAGTGCTTAAGAGCACTAGCTGCTCTTGCTAAGGACCTGGGTTCAGTTCCCAGCATCCGTATGGCATTTAACAACTGTCCATAACCTTAGTTCCAGGGCCCTCTTCTGGCCTCCACAGACACCGGATGCCCTTACATGCACACAGATAAAATATCCATGCACATCAAATATAAATAAATAAATTTGAAAGGGAATATTGCCAAACATACAAATAACTAAATAAGATGTCTCCATGAGAATACAGGTTGGGCATTTCCACAAACCTTGACAAGCTAGTTACTTACATTGTCTGCAGAGGGAGCAGTGGCCCCAGGGAGGAGGAGGCGGCGGCAGTGGTGAGTGGAAGGGAGAAAGTAACCGGTTTGATTTCTCCTTGTTTGTTCTATGACTCATGTCTGTAGTGTCTTCAGCAACAGAATCTTACTGTAAAGTTCTGGTGAGTAACCAAGATCAAGGTCAATGGCCAGTATTGTTGGAGGTCTACGGGACCCCTGGTCAACAGAAGCTCAGGGACTTTGATGGGGACCTCAAAGCTAGTGACTGAATAGCTGAAATGCTAGTAAGACCTTATGAGCCACGGGACTTAGATATTTCATCTCTCCTGACTCCTGACTCTAGCAAATCCCACCCCTCCTGCATACATACATACTTATTCACCTTGCCTTCATTGCACACATGGTAATACTCCACCCATCTATCCATTTTGAGCAATTCATAACTAAATTCTAAGAACTGTTTTCATAAACATTTCATAAGCACTAATAGGGTATCTACTGAATGCAAGACACTGTTTGAGTTCCTTCAAATAATATCTCATTTGATCTTCACCAGAGCATGGTGTCTTCTTTTGACAGAGAAGAAAACTAATACACACAGGTACCCACCTGAGATCATCTACTAAGAAGGAGGATTCAGGGGTCAAATTAGGGGACTCATGTCAACATCCAACTTTAACCACTGCACTATATGGCCTTAAGGAGATTTCATAAGGATAGTTGAAAATTAGATGATGGTGTCAGAGGACTATGAAACAAGTATGATCAGATTGAGAATGTAAAAAGAATGACTCCAACATACTGTTAAGGGAGCAGAGAAAGTCCTTCAGTAAGAAATTAAAGAGAGCCAGGCATGCTTAAAAGCACACAAGAGGCAGATGCAGGTGGATCTCTGAGTTCAAGGCCAGGCTGGTTTGCATAGCAAGTTTCAGGCCAGCTGGGGCTACAGGGAAATCCTGTTTCAAAATAAAAGGAAGAAGGAAAAAGGAAGAAGGAAGAAGGAAGAAGGAAGAAGGAAGAAGAAGAAGAAGAAGAAGAAGAAGAAGAAGAAGAAGAGGAAGAGGAAGAGGAAGAGGAAGAGGAAGAGGAGGAGGAGGAGGAGGAGGAGGAGGAGGAGGAGGAGGAGGAAGAAGAAGAGGAGGAATCACCATGGTTTGGGGTCTTCAGGATCTCAGTTTTCTCAATACTATGTTTTCCCTCCCCATGCCCTCACATCCAAAATAGTCAATGCAGCCAGGCATGGTGGTGCACGTCTTTAGTCCCAGCACTCGGAAGGCAGAAGCAGGTGGATCTTTGTGAGTTCATGGCAGCCTGGTCTACAGAGTGAGTTACAGGACAGTGGGGCTACAGGGAGACCCTGTCTTGAAAAAGACCAAAAATAAAAAATAATCAGTGTAGAAACATCTCCATTTATCTTCCAGCTCAGGACAAAGGAGTGCCTGTTTATAACCATATCTAATTGCCAACATGTAGAAATCTTTATGGATTTACAAATCAGACAATGCTTTGATGATTCTTACATAATTATTTTTTCAAGCTGAAGCACCCAGACACTTGCCTAGAATTGGTGAAAAGAAAAAAAAGAAAAGCCTCAGTCAGAAGTTTTACATCTCAAATATCTATGACACCATTGTTTAGGGGGAGTTTGAGAGAGTTTGGGGGTTTTGTTAATTTGGTATTCAAATCATGTGGTTGGGCACTGTGAATAACTCCACACTCATCTGTGGGTCTTTTGTGTGACAGCACAGTGCACATTTCACTATTATGCATAGATCCTGACTCACTTTATGATGTCTTAGGAAGAGTGGTAATATTATAGCTGAAGAGTTTGTTGTTATATTAGACCTTGGCAAGCCTGGAAAAGGCTAATTGTTCAGCATCCTGCATTACAGAAGCTCCCTCCCTCACAGAGTTACTCCTGAATTGCATTTGGCCATCTGGGTGGGCTTCTGGTAATAATTAAATTGCCATCTCCATGAATTCCCAGGGAGCACAGGCAACAGAGGATAGCAACTGCAAAGCTTACAGTACCATTTCACCATCACCAAGTGGACAACGTGAGCAGCTCTTCTGTTCAGTCTCTGCTCTGGACTTAAAGCTATAAACATCTGATGAGAAAGCATCCTTCTAAGACTGAACAACTTCCTGGACTCCTGCTTACCACAGGATGCTATATTTTTCCATTTCACTTCCACAATTAAGCAGTAGCTTTGGAAGCACATTAAAGTCTCCTTCAAATAATGTATAATCCAAATCCCAATAAGGATCAGAATTTGAGTGCTTAGTCATGAACCTCAACTTGGGGAAAAGAGATAATGAGAAAGAAAAAAAGAGAAAGAAAACGAGTATTATGGAGGATCTTGGACCTGCAGAAGAGCCGCTCCAGGAATAGTCAAGGAAGCGGGAGGTGCTCACGGGGCCTACCCTTTACCTCTCAACTATGGCTCTCCATATAAAGTCTGAGAGAAAAGGAATCGTTGACTTCTGCTGTGTACCCTCTGCTGAGGCCACCAGGTTCCAATGACTCCAAACCCACTTTCAAACCAACGGTCCTTGTTAATCTTGGTGAGTCACAAATCAAAATTAATAGGGATGAACATGAGTAAGAGATTTATAGGGATGAGAGGGACAGGTTACAGGGAGGAAAGAGTGGTCAGTGTCCAAGGCAAGCATGTGAAACTGTGAAACAACAACTATTTAAATTTTTTTAAAGAATTACAGAGGCATGGATTACTGACAAGTTCTCACTTCCTAACTTCCCAAAGCAGAACCATCTAGAACCAGCAACTGGACACAAAGTGTTCAAATGCCTGAAGACAATGGACGATAGACCCGCTCAAGCCACCACAGTAAGTCTTTTGATTGTCTCAAGGGACTGAGAATAGCAGCTCAGCACCAGCCTCTAGTCAGCCTCCGAGCCTGAAGACACGTCTCTGCAGAGATCTTTGACCCCAGGTGAGCCACTTTTTTGACAAGCAATTTGTTTTCTCTTTCCTGCTCCTTCCTACACTAACTATAGCTTCGTTTTACCCTCCTGGAATATTCTTCTGCCCTTTTCTAGCCCATTTACTTACTTCTTTAATAAATCTGATAGGGGTTTGGGGCATGGAGGGGGGCAACTGGGTTTGATTGGGAACCACTGTATGAGATGTACCAATGCTCAATAAAAACATTAAAGTAAAAAAGTCTATCATATCAGTCAGTTTCTTGAAATTTCATTTAGCTATTTGCATAGAGATCAAATATAGTGAGGCTTCTTTGGCATGAGGACATAGTCTCTCATGATATGAACTTGCATGGTTATTTAATTAATCACCTATTGGTGGGCACCAAATTTTCTTCATTGTTCCACCATTATGAACACTGCTATACCGAACAAATCTGATATTATATTTTTTATTTTATCATTTTTACTTCATGTGTATGAGTATATTTATTGCCTTCATATATGTAAGTACACCTGTGTCATGCAATGCCTACAGAGGTCAGAAGAGTAATACTTTTACATATATGCAGGCAAAACACTCATAGACATAAAATAAAAATAAAGAAATAAATATAATGTAAAGTATAAAATTTATGAGAACAGAAACCGGCTCTCCCTGCCCCAGGTCCTAGGACATCTTTGTCCACATGAGTCTGAAGTTTCTTATCCACCGAGTTGATCACTGATGTAGTCTTTTAATATGGAGACAGTTTAGCTTTAGACATTTTTTAATATTTCATTTATTATTTTTATGTGTATGGGTGCATTGCCTACATGTATGTAAGTGCTCCTGTGTCATACAGTGCCCTGTGGAGGTCAAAAGAGAGCATTGAATCTCGTAGAACAGGAGTTAATGGATGGTTGTTAGCTGCCAGCATTTGGGTCCTCTGCAAGAGCACCCAGTGCTCTAAGCCACTAAGCCAACTCTCCAACCCCTGGAAATGTTTCTTGAATTCTTTTAAGATTTTATTCATTCTATTATCTCAAGCATCACTTTATGTAATATCTAGAACTCTTAAATTGGTGCTATAAATTGCTTTTCTTTTCATCTATTCTATCTTTTGATCCTTTTGCATATGATTACTGAGAAATTTCATTAGTCTTGCCTTTCAATTCTACTGGTTTCAAATTTTTATCTTTATTTTGCTTACTTTATGCGCCTTTTTTATTTGTTTGTTGTTTTATCCATAGTCTGATCTGTAGCTTAGAAATCACTGTACAGCAGGTAGAGAGTGGCCCAGCAATTAAAGGGCACTGGCCGCTCTTACTAAGAGCCCAGGTTTAGTTCCCAGCACCACATGGTGGCTAACAACCAACACTAACTCCAGTTCCAGAGGATCCGACCTCTTCTGGCTTCCCTAGGCATTGCACAACATGGGTGCACTTACAAACGTGCAGACAAAACATTCTACACATAAAAAAATAATAATAAATTTTAAAAAGATTTTTTAAGTTCTTTAAATGAGAGGAAGAAATCGCTGTATATTTTAGTGTGGTCTCAACCTCATGATCTTCCTGTCTGGGATTACAGGTATATGCTATCACACCCAGCTAGATTTGAGGTTTGTTTTCATAATTTTAATTTCCAAAGGATATTGAGTCACCCCCTCCTTTTAAATATTTTATTTTTTAATTTCTTGACCTTTATTTCACAATGGAATGCCTCGGCTTTCCAAGGATATTGATGGAAGGAAGTTTAATTATTTTGTCTCCATGTTTTTGCACGGTCCTATTTTCTTCCAGTTGCTCTATTTTTCTCAGACTACGGTTTTCATACCAGACGTTGTGCTGGCTTCAATGTGTATCCCTCATAGGCTCCAAGTATTTGGGAAGAGTAGAGGAAGCCTTTAGGAGGCATGGCCATGCTGGAGGAAGTAGGTCACTCAAAGTAGGTCACTTTGAGAGTTCAAAGCCGTGCTCATTTCCTGTCTGTCTTATCTCTGCTTCCTACACTTGCTTGAAATGTAAGAGTTCTGCTTTCCACTCTGGCTGCCTCCTGGCACCCCCTTGCCACCCCCACCCCCCAGTGATGGATTCTTATCTCTCTAGAAAGGTATGCCCAGTAATCTCTTCCTTCTGTAAATCACCGTAGTCTTGGTGTTTATCACAGCAACAGAAAGCACAACTAATATAGAGGCTCTTCTCAAATATCTAGTGATTCTTCCTATCATTCCTTTTCAAGAAGGAGGGGCTACAGACCTGAGTAAGTGCTCTGTGCACGGGCTTGGCAAAGGTGTTCTAGCAGTACCTTTGTGTGAGGAAAGCTCTAGTTGCTTTTCCAAGTCTTTTCTGAACTGGGGAGGTGCTGTTCTCCAGAGGACTTAGTCATAGCATTCCGACAGCTACCTAGGGAGCAAGTTCGCTGCCTGCATACAGGGAGTAAAAGCCCACTTTTCCTTTTACTTTCAGGGTGGTACCTCACCCAGAATGTCCCCCATTCCCTGGTCCATTATGTACTTCAAACAATAAGCTTTAAGCCACTTCCAGGAAGGCACAGGGGTTTTTCTACAGCATGGGGATTAGGACCTGAGAGCCCACTATACATCTGTTTACAGGGTCTAGCTCCCTACCAACATCTAGACTTAGCTCTAGTTCGGCCCATTCCTGGTGGCACCTCGTGCTGCCAGGTGCTGAGGCTATGGGTTCTCTGGTCTCTGTCTGGCTGCTTTTCAACTCTCCAGTTTGCTAGGCTGAGGATCCCTTGCCTTTCTTCTTCTAGCTCCCCAAACATTCCTGTTGTCTGTTCTCCAGATCTGTTTTTCATTGTGGGATCAATGAATCTTTTCCCTATAATGCTAGTGAGGTTTTGAAAGGGCGTGTAGGCTAATGGATATGTTTGATTTACCCATTTTAACTAGAACCTTCTTAGTGCTAAATTTTAATTATATAGATTTTAAATATTTTTCATCAATCTCCGGTACTACTGAGTATCTATAACCTGTCCTCTCCACACACACTATATCTATACATAAGGAAAAACAGAAAGGGGGGAAGACAAAAAGAATGTCTCTTTGTCTCTCTCTCTCATGTTAAAATCATCTAGAATCAAATTTTAGATTTAACGTGATAAACCAACTTTGCTTAATGACTGGTACTAATGTCCTCTCTGATCATCACTGTCTCTTCTATTCATGAAACAAATATCTATTTCCCATACCTCCAGAGGTATTATAGGGCCTTGTATCCTGTCCTCATGCAACTTGCTTAATAGTGGCAAAAACAAGCAAGAGACAAGCATGGAACTCAACATCAGTTAAGATAGCTGAATATTCTCTATAAAATCAACCAGAGTAAAGAGATATGAAGGGGGAGGCAGAGGCAGGCAGATCTTTGTGAGTTCAAGGCCAGCCTGGTCTACAGAGTGAGTTCCAGGACAGCTGGGACTACAGGGAGACCCTGTCTCGAAAAGAAAAAAAAAAAAAAAAAAGAGAGAGAGAGAGAGAGAGAGATGAAGGAAGAGCAGTGTTATTTTGAATAATATGGCCATGGAAATTATTTTTATAGAAATTACATCTGTGTAAAGACGTACATTATATAACAGAGCAAGCTGTGCCTGCTAATATCGTTGATTGTATTCAGCATCAATCCTCCCCCTCTGCCGAAGCACGAAGATGGGTAATGCACATTTCTTGGGTTTCTTTGATATACTTAGGGTCTGCTCACATGATAATCCTAATGAGAGAATGCACAGGGGGAAATGGGATTGAGCCACCGACACCCACTGGCCTTATTCTTTACTCAGCATCCCAAAGAAGTTAGTGTTTTAGAATGATGGCATGACTTACGGAAAACCCAATTCTAGGACCATCTGGAAAAAGCATCTTGTAAGACGAGGGTGCTAGCCTACAAGTTGTTAGCTATGTTCTTAAAGATATGCAATAGCCAGGCGTGGTGGCGCATGCCTTTAATCCTAGCACTTGGGAGCCAGAGGCAGGCAGATCTTTGTACGTTCAAGGTCAGCCTGGTCTACAGAGGGAGTTCCAGGACAGCTGGGGCTACAGGGAGAAAAGACCAAAAAAAAAGAATATGCAATAAAAGATGTTCTTACTCAAGTTATAATATTGGACTAGACATGGTTTGAATAAGTCCAAGCACCAGGATGGGTGAGGAACTATTCTTGTTAATATAACTTATGAACCACTACTCATAAGTGGTTCATTAGCTCTGTATATCTTCAGAATTGGCAGGACAATATGATTAACTCCAGAGACAGAAAGTGTTCCACTGGGGACAGAACAAGTGTTCCATTGCAGGAAAAAAGTGCAGCTGCCCACTTGGTCATTTAAGGTCTCTCATACCCTAAGGCAGTTGTCAAAGAAAAGTATTATTCTCCTAACTTAAATGAAATTTTTAATTATCAAAGGAAATATGGGCCACTGCTGAACAAAAGGGCAGAACAAAGTTGTCTGGAACCTGGCAGAATTTTGTAGAGCAGACTCTGCTTTATCCATGGTCTGTAATAAAAGTAATACCAGTATAATTTAGAACCCCTGAGTACTCAGACCCCAAAGAAGCACAGTATAATCAAGAGAGCTCAGACCTTTCAGCAAAGACAGTCTAGTCACAGCAGGTAAAAGATGTCCTGACTAACTGAGCTCCCAGATGAAGACAAAGAACATGAATCAAAACGCTACAGACTCTAACACCGCTTCACAGCCAGGTAAAGAAACAGGAGCTGCAGCAACTCCACATTCCCTTCATGGTTTTGATGTTTATAAGTTTGTGAATTTTTATCATTTTTCTAGGGTTTTATACAATTGATCTTTACACTATATTTGCGTTTTATTGTGAAATGAGCTCTCTGATTCAAAGTAATGTTGGTGGAGGAGGGAGGAGTTCACAAGCCCCCCATGTACGAGGAGCTACTGGTGTTTCTTGGCTTCTGAGTGAGAGTCCGTTTTCTTTAACGGTGTGGTCCCAGTAGATGGACCGTGCTCCAGTGGATGGCCCCGACCCAGGAGCATGTGGGCTGAACCTCACAAATTAGATTTGGTAGGTTATAAAAAAAGAGAGAGAAAGAACACAAAGATGGGAGGGATGGGGAGGTGGAGAGTGGATCTGAGAGGAGTCAGGAGAGGAGCCGGAATGAGGATGATCAAAACACACTGCATACAATCCTCAAAGAATTAATAAAACATTATATTTTAAGATTATCAGGTTGAGCCGGGCGTGGCGGCGCATGTAATCAAGGAGGACATATTTAACCTTGGAAAGGTTCATTAGGAAACGGTTTCCAGAAGCTGCATGTTATCAGATGTGCCTGTAAAAACAAGCTTGCTCCCTCCCTCCCTCCTTCCTTCCCTCCCTTCCTCCCTCTCTCTTGTGATGTGATGTGATGTGTGTGTGTGTGTGTGTGTGTGTGTGTGCATGTGTGTGTGTTTAGGAAAACTAACTGAATGTCCCTTTCCTTGCCACTGTGGTTGTTCTGTCTTGCTAAGATTCGTGAGAGGTGGCCCATGGCTGCCTTTCTAAAGATCTCTTTCTCTGTCATGATGGTTATACACTTTGAAAAGGGCTCCTCTATTATCAAATTGTGCTTCCAGCTCCTTGCAGTTCTTTACCGTATGAGTGAGAGATTAAGACAGCATTTGCCAATCCAGTAAGTTGTAGACAAATACAACAGTTGGGGCAAGCCCTTCCATGGTCCCAGCCCAGTCTTCCCTTCTAAATTCCCATTCCTGAAAAGGATGATAGAAAAGGGCACATCATTGACTTGCCCCCAATGCTTCTGCCAGACTCAGTATTAGAAACACAGAGTGACATTAGAGACCCCTTGCTAGGAAACCAGTTGGGTGAGGGCTTAGGTGTTTGAAATACAGAAGACCTTCACCTCTGTACTTGGACACACCCTTCAAAGAATATGGATTCCTTCGTAAATTCAAAATGATTTACTATATCACAGTTTAGACCCTTGCAACTATTAATATGAAGATGAAAACGGATGAAACTCTTCTCAATGAACTCATAAGAACACTCTGGGGTGGGCTCTAGGTGAGCCTGATCTTGTCTTCCTTTACTGTTCTTCAGTTTCTTGATAGGGTTAGTCAGATTGCTTTGGAAAATATAATACATTGTGGCACCATTAACTCATGGGCCTTTCCATGGGATACTTCACAGCGGAGGAGGAAAGGACTTGTCACCACCAATCAGAATCCTCCATCAACTTTATTTAGAAACCCTCAAAATCAAAGAATAGATGAAGATATCAGCTTTGTAAATTAAATTTATTTCTCTTGAATTTCACACATGTACATGCTGTGACATTCATATTCCTCATCCCCCTTTCATACCCCAAGTCCTCCCTCTGCTTTCGTGTTATTTTGTTGTATTTTTGTTCTGCAGCCCATTGGGGTTACCCAGGGCCACCCCTGCGGCATGGTCAGGAGGTTCTTCTTATGGATGTCAGCAGCTATTTATAAGCTTTATGTTACAAGGGCTTGGGGTCTCTTTTCTATGAAAAATATATTCAGATTTTTCGGTTGTCTAGAATTAGGTCATCACCTTCCTTCTCTAAAAACAGCTTATGTCTGTGTGTGGCTGGCTTTGGCTGGGTGGGAGCTCCTGGGTGGGGCATGCTCTCTCCAGCCATCCCAAGGGAAGGATTTAAAGATTGGAAGGCTCTGCCAGTATGCGTCCCACAGAAGCTGTGATACCAAAGTTGGAGGCCTGCTGAAATTCCAGAGCCCCTCCCTGGACAGCTACTCAGCTTTCATGCAGGATTTGTTGGCTCAGCTGGAAAGCATCTTTCATCTAGGGACCTGCCCCGTCAGGGTTCCACTCCACCCTCTGAATCCATCTCAGCAATTTCTTGATTCAGAAATAATTCCATTTGATAGGAGTTTCCAGCAAGTTCTGCTAGAACAATGAATGTTTCATTAGGCCTTCAGTGTAGTGCCTTATAAATAGCAAAAGCGCTTGGCCTCCAGAAGCTGACCTAATAACTTTTACACAGGAATCAGAGAGCCAAAATAGTATATTTCAGTGCAAAGGACTTCTAGAAAGAATCAAAGTGGCCCTTCAAGAGCTTTTGAGAGGACTTTGTCACATATTCAACCTCATGTATGTTCATTTTCCCCTGTGATGGGCAGAAATGGTCCCCCAGAGTTCACTTCCCATTCCCTGGCACTTATGAATAAGTTACCTTACAAAGGAGGCTTTGCAGAAATGGTTACTAGTCTTGAGACGAGGAGATTCTCCTGGATTGTCTGAGTGGGCCAAATGTAATACAAGAGAGGCAAAGGGATCAAAGACAAAAGACAAAAAAAAGTAACTATGAAAGCAGAGGTTAAATGAATCTATCATCTACGACAGTGGAAGAAGGGGCCATGAGCCAGGAAGGGTAAGCAATGTCTAGTGACTAAAAAGTAAGGAAGATTTTCCCAAGAAGCCTCCAGAAGGAATGCAGTTTAGCTGACTCCTTGGCTTTAGACTTCTGACCTCCAGAAATCTAACACAATAAATTTGCTTTAAGCCACTAAACTTGTGCTACTTCGTTACAGCAGCAGAAGCAAACTCATACATCTTCCCTTGCTCAACCTCAAGGAGCTGACTCCAGCTGTTGCCTGAACTCCTTTCTGCTGGTTTCCCTTCTGGTCTGCACCGAGCAGCACTGAAAAAACATTTGAAGTTGAGAGGAAGAGAGAATCACAGGTTTACTTCCCCTTCCCCTGTGCTGCACAGTTTTCTGCAGTGGTCTCATGGTCTCACTGCCCAACTACCACTGAGGAACACAGATTCCTGAAACACTATGGCCTCACTCGGCCCCTCCAGCCCGGCCTTACCTTCTTCTATGTGCTTGTGCAGTTTCTTCTGATGTTCTTATTAGTCTTCCTATTAAAGTGCCTGACTTATCCAGGTATTGAGGCTCACTTATAATCCCAGCACTCAGGTACTAAAACAGGAGGTTTGCCAGGAGTTCAAGTCCAGCCTGAACAATATAGTGGTTACCAGGCCAGCCAGGGCTATAAAGCAAAGCAAGATCCCATTTGAGGAAAACAAACCAATAACAATAATAATAATAATAATAATAATAATAATAATAACTGTCTTGACTCATTTTCTTGGCCCTTTGAAGAACAAGACCAGTTTCTAACGTTGGCTTCCATGTGTTTCTGGTTCTGGGATTGCTTGTTCCCAGTGACTGAGATGATGCTGCATCTCCAATCCTCTCCCATACCTTTCACTCTCCTGGAAGAGTAACCTTCATGTCTTTTCAGGAGATCAAGAGTCTTCATGCTCTTATGTCAGCGTAATAAATTGGATGACTTCACGATGGTGATTGAGCTGCAATTTTGTTAGTTTATGCAAATTGGTGTCCTTAGGACTTGAATCAGTCATCCACTTTCTGTGACCTAGTGACCTAGAAAAATGAAAGCAATAATGCTAAATGAGGAAGTTCTGTTTTTCAGGTAGCCCAAGTTTCACTGCGGATCAAAACCCACTTTTCTTGGTATTTGAACTGCAAGATCATTCCAGTCAGTTAGCTTTCTTTCTGCAGCTGAGTAAATGTAATTTCAGACATTGCTAAATAAGAGCATCCTTTGGATCAGTGCAATAGATTATAATTAGTTCTCCAGCTTTATTTATTTTCTAAGTTCTGGGGAGCGACAGTCTTTGGTTGTCTTTGGAGTCATAGCATTGGCCTTTATAAATAAAATCTCAATATTCAGATCCTACCTTGATGTATTAGTTCTCTAGGGCTGAATATCTTGTGGAACAGAAATTCATTCTCTCATTCTAAAAACAAGAACCTCAAAATCCAGTGTTTCCAAGGTTGGTTTCTTCTGAGGCTGCGAGGACCAGATCCACGCTTCTCTAGCTTGCTCTTTTCAGCACTCCTTGGTGTTCCTTGGCTTGAAGATGCATAGCTCCAAAGTGTCTACCTTGATCTGTACATGATCAATTGTACATAGTTCTCTATGTGCAATTGTTTCCACGTGTTCCTTGTTTATAAAGATGGGCATATGAGATTAGGATCTATCTTCATGACCTCATTTTAACTTGATGATGACCACTGCAAAGACCTTATCTCTAAGTGAGGTCACATTCCAAAGTACTGAATTTCAACTTGTAAGTTGGGGCAGAAGAATCTCTAGCACCTGTTCTTCTTGGGTTTTTAATTCTGATAGAATGAGCTTACTTTCTATCCAGAGGCTTTCACTTTTAATATATTCAAATTTTTTGTGCTAATACCAGAAACAAAGTAATCTGACCTGTGTCCATCAGATATTTTTAATGACAAATACCTGAGATTTGACTTGTTTTAGCCCGTAATTTCAGGGGTTTTAGTTCACAGTAAGTCAGCTATATTGTTTGATTGTGGCTAGAAGAATGTGTAGTATACAATGTTCCTTTCATTTCTGCAGGACCAAAATTTTGAATGGGAAATTAACGTACTGAGTTCTTTAGCATTGTGTTCCTACTTTTCATTCTTTAATTTTATTGACTCTTTCTAAAAATACTTAGGGAAAAATAATTTTGTAATTATTTTTAATAGAAAATGAAAAAAATATTCATGAGTTCAATAACAACACTCTTTAAACCACAGGGTGAAGCAATGATAACTAGGGGTGTAGACAGTATGTGGCCAAAAAATGTCCTGTTTTACTTTCTTTTTTTTTTTTTTTTTTTTTTGTCTTTTTGAGACAGGGTCTCCCTGTAGTCCCAGCTGTCCTGGAACTCACTTTGTAGACCAGGCTGGCCTTGAACTCACAAAGATCCGCCTGCCTCTGCCTCCCAAGTGCTAGGATTAAAAGCGTGCACCACCACGCCCGGCAAAAATGTCCTGTTTTACATGATGATGTGTGACAGAAAGTAACGTACAGTAGTCCACTTGGCCAACATCTAAGACACATTCCTTTTCTATGAAAAAATAAAATAAAAATATAAATGTGTAAAGAATGCCTTCCTAAGGCAATCTGAACTAATTTCACGTTATGCTTCTTATATTTAGAAGAAACAGATCCTTTAGCAAGAATAAGCAAGGTGCAAATGTTAGCTACATTCTTTTTTTTTTTTAATTTTTTATTTATTTCTGTATGTGTATGAATGTATTGTCTGCATGCAAGTTTGTGCACCCGTGACGTGCAATGCCGCGGAGGTCAGAAGAGGGTGTCGGATTCCCCTGGAACTGGAGTTCTCCTGGAATTGAAGTTTCAGACGGTTCTCGGCCGCCATGTGGGTGCTGGGGATCGAACCCGGGTCCTCTGTAAGAGTGGTCGGCGCTCTTAACCGCTAGGCCATCTCTCCAGCCCGTTAGCTACATTCTTTAAAGCAACTATGTAGCATTTTCTTTAACCATTACAAATTCGTGTTCAACTGAAGATGTATGTGCAGTTTATAGAATCCACTGAGAAACATGTATGATAGTTGAATGACTTGTGATTAAAGTGACCTGTGTTAGTTTCCTAAAATTGTAAGCTACTTCCCAAGAGGCATTTTGGGGCATAAAAATGGGGGCTGGAGAGATGGCCTAGCGGTTAAGAGCACCGACCGCTCTTACAGAGGACCCGGGTTCGAGCCCCAGCACCCACATGGCGGCCGAGAACCGTCTGAAACTCCAATTCCAGGAGAACTCCAGTTCCAGGGGAATCTGAGACCCTCTTCTGACTTCCGCGGCATTGCACGACATGGGTACACACACCTGCATGCAGACAGTACATTCATACACATACAGAAATAAATAAAATTAAAAAAAAATATCAGTTTGGAATGATGAAAAGAAACTCAGGACATAAGTACATTTTTAGGTCATTACTCAATATCAAGTATCCAGACACATGACTCAGACATTAAGACCTTCTAGACCAGATGTATGGAACTCAATGGATCTGCCTCCGCAATGAGCCCATTACATGTTCTTCCAACTACCAGCGGCTAAAATTCTCTCTTTAGCACTGTGAGAGCACACCTTCTGTTTATTTTACCCGCCTCTCCAGTCATCACCACTTGCCACATTTATCATATTTAAAGCACAGCAAACATTTTTCATATAAAGTTCTTGTTAAAACAAGAACTGAAGCATGATAAGAATTGTCAGGAAAATCTGAGAAACAAATACTCCTCTTGAGAGACTTTGATCAACTATACACTAAACTTAGTTGATTATAACCCTCCACTAAGAAGCATTTGTACACTCTGTTTTTTGGGTTTTGTTTTTGGTTTAGTTTTTTGGTATTTTTGAGACAGGGTCTCCCTTTAGCCCCAGCTAGCCTTGAACTCACTATGTAGACCAGGCTGGCCTTGAACTCACAGAGATCAGCCTGCCTCTGCCTCCCAAGTGCTGGGATTAAAGGCGTGTGCAACCACACTGGACCCCGTACACTCTGTTTTTAAGGGGAGGGAAATACAAATCACTGTCCTCTTGGAAGTCTATTTCTTACTGTGTCTTCATTGTATATTTCATCACTCTAAAGTATCAAATGCATCAAAATGTTTGGTAAAAAAAAAGTCTTTCCTTCCTTTTCTAATTTCCTACCCATTTCGTAAACTTTTTGCCCTGAACACACAGAACAACACAAAGCTATTATGGGAAACTTAATAGGCAGAAGCAACTTTATATTCTAGACATAACCTAAAAATGCAGTTAAGATTTTGGAGCCTAGCTGAAAATATAAAGCAGAACAAACGACCTCTGAGTTCTAGAAGAAAGTCTAGAAGAAAGTGCTAACACCTGTAGCCCCCAGCTGCCCAGCTGTGTGTGAACCAATGGGAGGCAGAAGCATGCCATTCAGTCCCTTCCTTCTCCCTGCACTTCCCCCTTCACAGACATCTCAGTCCTGCTGTTCACACAAGCACACTTTCCCTTTACAACTTCATCACATCCTAACTTTGAAGCACAGTAGTATATTATAATCCAAGGGGCTTCTTTGCCTTTGAAAATGAGCCTATTAGCATATGTGATCATAAGGCTTAAGAAACCCTTCCAGCCACATCCCCCAAACTCCACTCTCATGGTACCACCACTGACTACGGTTTTTGAAATTGCCTTTTCTAGAAGCAAGTTTGATTCCCAGCACCCACTTGGCAGCTACCACCTGGAACTCCAGTTCCAGGGAAATCTGACACCTTATTTTGGCCTCTGCAGGTATTGCATGACACAAGTGCACTTACATGCAGGCAACACACTCATAAGTATAAAATAAAATAATAAAATATTTTGAAAAACAATTTATAATTTTCAAATGTCTTTTGATTCAGTTTAATTGAAGGCTAAAAGTAGGAAAATAATAGTTGTTTGAGTAATTAACAAGGTAAGTGTGTAAGACTTTGGTAGAATAATGAACTATAACCATAATAGCAAGTAATAAATATGGAAAATATTGTTTCTCTAATTTTTTTAACTTTTTAATTTTTTGTTGAGTGCATTTCATACAACATTTTTTAATCAAATTTAGACTCATTCCCCCATCCATGCCCACCCCTCATGCCCCCGCCCTGCCCTCTGTCAGAGCTCATGGATTCTGTCATACATGTTAAGTCCTGTCTTGCATCTTTTTCTCAGTCTTTTTTTTTTTTTTGTCTTTTTGAGGCAGGGTCTTCCTGTAGCCCCAGCTGTCCTGGAACTCACTCTGTAGACCAGGCTGGCCTTGAACTCACAAAGAACCTCCTGCCTCTGCCTCCCAAGTGCTAGGATCAAAGGCGTGCACCACCACAACCGCTTTCTCAGTCTTTTATAACCCCTTCGATGCACAAGTTTACTGTTTTGGTCAGTTCTTTGAATAAGTTTTTCTCTCTCTCTTTTTGTTCCCTTTGATTTTATATCATTCCAAAATATGCATATATACACTCTACATATAAATCAAAATTACAAAATCTGAAAATAAACTGTAAGTTAATTCCAAATCACATTTAGAGATTCACATTTTAACAGTAAAGTTGCATGCAGGAAAAAAGTAGAACTTTACATTCTCTTTTTTTAGAATATGAATATTAATATTCCTATATGATAGAACACACCATAGGATTACATAAGGATAAATTATGAATGGTTGTAGCATGTATCAATAAAGAGAGAAAATATTATTTTACAAAATATTTTTAACTGTTAAATATAATCCTTTTTTTTTACCAAAAGATGTCATGTTTTCCCCAAGGAAGTGCTTGAAGGTTCCTCCTTGGCAAAACCAAACAACCATCAATCCTGCCCTGTGCTCCACACTGAGGTCCCTCCTCCCGCCCCCACCATGGTCACCCAAATGAGGTCCAGCAAGCATGTGTCCTGTCTTGATCTTCCTGCACTGGCCTCCATGACATAGCCTGGGTAGTCCAACAACAGCAGTCTACACTCTAAAGAGGCTGAAATCCCAGTAGCCACTCAGTCTACAAGCTGTATATCTTAGTAGTCCCCATCTGGCATTGAAGGTTTGGAGGATTCCCACATTTTATATCTGAAGTACAATTTCTCAGACTTTACTGATTATTTCTGGTTATACTTTCCTTTTGGATGCTTAAAGCCACACAGTTAGCCCAGATTAACCAAGGTTTTTGTTTTCTCAAAGTCAGCTGTTTCTCTAATTTTTTTGAGAATTTCATACATGAGTATTTTATGTGCACTACTTCCAACTCCTCCCATGTCCCCTATTCCATCCCAATTAGTTGTCCTCTTCTTTGATTATTATTGTTACACATACACAAACACACACACACACACACATGCACACACACGTGTGAAACTTCTTTGATAAGTGATAAGAGATACACATGTCTGTAAATAGAATATGCATTTAGATATAATAATAAATTGTTTGGATCTAGGGAAGTGACAGAAATAGGTTCTTCTCTAGGGTCTATGACCTCTCCAGCTATGTGTGTGGTTCTCTAATTTTCACATGCATGGGGTTCACTTGAGAATCTCATTTTAATACAACTAGTTCTGTGAGGGGCACAAGATATACTGTGTGTGTGTGTGTGTGTCTGTGTGTGTCTGTGTGTGTGTGTGTGTGTGGTACTTTGTGTTATATTTAACAAATGTCTGCAGATGAATCTTCTACAGCAATTATAAGGAGCACTTTTTAAGTAAGAAAAGCAGGATGCAAATTCTTCGTAACTAGGAAGAAAGCAGACAGCTTAGTAGTAGTAACTGATAAGAAGAAAGCACTCTAAATGGAAGCTAAAATTATTGACACCATTGAGAACTAGGATATTGTGGGTCAGGAGACAGTGGACATGGTTCCATTAGTCTGGGGAACAAGATTCATGGAGAGGAAGATCTCAATAACAAGATTAAAGTACTTGAAATTTATTTTGAGAAGAAAAAATAGAACAAACAAAAACCCTTGAAAGATGTTGATCATTCTTGAGCAGAAGCTGGGTTTTTTAGCACCGTGGGTATATGTAGATTGAAGTAGGGTCCAGGCTGGGCTTATTGCAGATCTGGACTGGCATCAAGGAGTGACTCCAAGATCATCTTTCCTTTGTCTCCACTTTATCAAGGCTGGAATGTCCATTTAAACATCTAAGTGTTCATTAGTGATTTTCTAAAATGTTTGGTTTCAGTCATTTCAAAGAAGATCGCTTGTGAATAGCTACTGCAGCCCCACACTGGGATAATGGGAGAACTATTTGTGAATCATAGCGGGAACAGTTCTCGTCATGTATGTACACCTCAAGAAACTCAGACTAGCAGTTGACTCAACCCTAACTTCTCTAAGCATCACCCCTTCCAGAAACACGGGGCTCCAGTGTGATAGGAAACTTGACAAGCTTCTCTTCAGAAACCACGCCTTTCAGCTCAAGGACATCCTCTTCCCTTTAGTAAGTTGTATTAAGAAGGCAAAGTGATTTACCTTCTCCAAAGAAAGAAATCACAAGTGGATGGGTTGGTGCACTGACAGATGGACACACTCTAAGCTCAGTAGAGTACAAGCTCATTCAAACCTCCTCACCCTAGGATTCACATCAGATCTACATCTCTAGCGCCCTGCTGTCCAGCCTGGCATTCCCACTAACATGGCTTCTTCTCTGCAGAATATTTCCATCAGAGGACCCTGCAGTGTCCCAAGGCTCCCACTAGGAAAATGCCTCTCTACACATTGGGATCTGTCGCTCCCTGATACATTTGCTAAATGGTCTTGTCTTGCCCATCAAATCTCAGAGCCAGTGTTGTTCTGTTTATAGTGAGTTACTTGTTCCCTAATTCATGGTATTAGCTGAATACCTGAGGCAGATTTCTCAAACACTGAAGCCGTGCTAGCTCTCATTACTTTAAGTTTTTCTCATTTTTCAGCGGCAAATGGAATTTAAGAACTTTCTGAGAAGAGCTTGGCTGACCCAGATAAGGAAAATTGACAAGATTTGTGTGTGTCCTGCAAGTTTGCTCAAAATAATAACAAAGGAGCTGTTATTCCATACTCCAGGAACCCTAGAGGATTATATAAAGTAGGTGGGAAGGGCCCATGAACACAAAACACACATACATGAGCAAGGCAGTTGGAGGACAAACAAAGGAATGGCGACTTCTAAATCAGCAGTACTCTATCTAAAAGATCCCAATGCATACTAAATGATTTTTAAAGAATTATAACTCACGTGCACTCAGGCGTTTTTGCTTCAGAAACAGCAGGCACAGAAGCCTCTTGGATCCTACGCATTCCACTGCGTACAGTGCCTCTGTCACAGCTGACAAGCATAAATAGTCCTGAAATAGTCCTTCATGTTAAGCTTTTATTCTCTTTAATGCAAGTAAACTCAGCTCACTGC
Organism: Rhizomys pruinosus; assembly: GCA_009823505.1. NCBI lineage: Eukaryota > Metazoa > Chordata > Mammalia > Rodentia > Spalacidae > Rhizomys > Rhizomys pruinosus. The sequence goes on from VZQC01006754.1 coordinate 1,913,103, forward strand.
CACCAATGCTTAAGGCGTTCTCACCACCAGTGCTGACTTACCAAAGCCCATTTAACATGTTTCTTAACATGTACCTCTAAAGGGAAACAATACCAACTCACACACTAAATAACCACTGTCATTTATTAAGCAGACACTCTGCACCAGTGCATTTGTATACAGTGCACAGTATTCTTTGGGGAATAGATATTTTTATTGGTTTTTTATTCATTTTTTTTTTTTTGTATTTTTGAGATAGGGTCTCTCTTTAGCCCCAGCTGGCCTGGAGCTTGCTCTGTAGACCAGGCTGGCCTTGAACTCACAGACATCCGCCTGCCTCTCCCTCTCCAGTGCTGGAATTAAAGGTGTGTGCCACCATGCCGCACACTGAAGACGCTTCTTAGCCACCATGTGGGTGCTGGGAATAGAACCCAGGTCCTCTTAACCACTGAGCCATCTCTCCAGTCCCTTTAATTCATATTTTAAATTGGCACATGAAGTGATGGGATTTATTATGGTATTTTATACACAATTTTTTCTTAGCCATTCCTTCCCCAACAAGCTCCTTGTCCCTGCTGTTCCCCCAAGGGTTCAACTCCTGCTTTCATGTCATATGTGTCCCAATACCCTTTCTCCCCCTCTCCATTAAGATCTCTTCCTTTGCTCTCATGGTTGTCTTTCTAGTTTCTTATCACACACACACACACACACACACACACACACACACACACATACAAATTTAAATCTAGGTTCTGCATATGAGAGAAAAGATGTGATATTTGTCTTTCTGAAGTTAGCTAATTTTGCTTAACATAACGATCTTCAATTCCATCTCTTTTCTTGCAAATGTCACTTTTCTTCCAGACAACTAGAATTAACATGGTATGAATACACCTTCTCTCTAAGCAGTTATCTGGAGATGGACAGTTAGACTGGTTTCATTTCTTAACTATTGCAAAAAGTACAGCAGTAAGGGCGATGTGCAAGGATCACTGGGATGGGACTTTGAGTGCGTAACTCAGCTATCCTGTACTCAATATCCTTATGACAAACTACTAGCAGTTCAATCATTCCATTCACTTTACAGGGGAAGAAACTAAAACATGAAGCTAAATCATCCTTTGAAGGAGGTAATAAGTGGCAAAACAAAGACTGTTTGAGACCAATCGAGTTCCAAGGTTTGTACCATTGTGTCTTCTATGAAGACAGATGATCAGCCTGTTTCTGAGCAGATACTTATATTCCCATGTAAAAGGTCTTAAGAATGATAGACAATGGGAATGGAGCCCACCTGTACTAGAATGATAGACAATGGGAATGGAGCCCACCTGTACTAGAATGATAGACAATGGGAACTGAGCCCACCTGTACTAGAATCTCCACTCCCTCATCAGCTGTCTCTAACCCTGTCCCTAGGAGCTCTTGCTTCTGCACACGACTGTTAGGAACAACGCCTTATTTCCACTCTCCCAACTTTTCACAAGACCCATGTGACTGTCTCCCTGTGCTCCCCATACATCTAAACTCTTAAGGGAGTTTAAGTGGTATTACAGAAGAATGGAATACTTCCTTTATCAAAATTGTGATAAGCTTAATTGTGAAAAGAAAGCCAACAGCAGCATAGAGTATGATTATCTCAAGACAAAGAGCCGCCACCTAGGCACAGTCATCACAAAGCCCATTTTACATTTTCTTGGATACTTTAATGAATTCTACTGGGGAAAAAAATGAATAAATGGTTTTTGTTGATCACTTTTAAAGATTTTTTTTTAACTCATCAAGTGAAAAAGCTCAGATAGCTTTGTCCACGGGTGTTTGTTGACTTGGAAAGTGGTGTATTTTGATTCTCACTCAATATGAAAATTCTCCTTCAGCAACATTAATGAGACACTGCTCTGCAGTAAAGCATCTTTAAACAAACTAACTCAACATTTTTAAAGTCCTCTGAGTCTGGAGATAAATTGCTAAGACCAGAGTGTGAGGTTTGAGACTGGAGAGCAAACAGGTTGTCATCTCTTTAACTGCATTGTTTGGGACCAAAAGCCAGTTAACCAGTGTCACAGATGTATATTCACTGCATCTAGAAAACAGAGTTCCCCAGACCAAACAAAGTAAGGCTTGAATAATCAACCATGCCTCTCATTCATTCACTATTCTTTTGTATTTTTCCTCCTTTTAATTGAATTTTTGCAAATGTCATACAATATATTTTGATCATATTTAGACACTCTCCCATCTACATCCTTCTTATATGCCCCCCCCAAACTGCAAGATTTCATGTACTCTGTCATATATAGTGAAGCCTGTCCAGTACTGGGATTAAAGGCTTGTGCTACCATGCCCGGCTCATCCTGTCACATTTTTACCTAACCTCAAAAGCTGCGCCAATAAACTGGCCTTGCAGATTAGGAGTTAAGGAAAGAAGACACTGCCCAATGGTGTGAATTCTACTTAGTATTAAATTAATGTGAGAGGCAGAGAACAGAGATAAGAATGGAACAGAGCAGACATACATATATCTTTTGTCTTACAGTCTCTTTTGACTCATGGTATATTTCTTTCATAGTTTCTTTGATCACAGAACAATATCCTTATTCTTTCTTTTTTCCTTCCTTTCATACTAATCATGCACTCTGAAAGTTCTCTACCACTTGATACAATGACAGGACAGAAGGGGGAATGGGAGAAAGAAAAGGAACGAAGCTCTGGGAAACAAAACCGAAGTCAGCAGATGACTCATATAGGGAGTTTTTTCTTCATCTGTTCAGGTCTAGAGAGAGATGTGGGTTTGAAAACCACCCAGAATCCATAGATCAAGGAGAACTGCCTTTCCTCCATCCCTCCTACCTCATTCCTGAGCTAATTGAGACCATGTTTCTCATAGAGAAGCTGAATGAAATCGAAAATCCAAGTGGCTGTGACTCACCACTAGTGATTTAATCACGAGGTACCCCATGTTCAGTGCTAGAGATCAAGCCGAAGGCATCATGCATGCGCTTGTGTACCACAGAGGTAAATCCCTAGTTCTGCAGGTCATGTCTTACCTCGAGATATGCACTAATTGATGGGCCAGCCTTCAGCAGCAGCTTCATTATATTACCTCTAGCTCTGAACCTAAATTCCCACTGTGGAAGCATTAATTTGATGCTATATTCTGCATATATTATGGTCATTACTGCCATTATCACTGCTTCTACTAGTCTATGCATGAAGAATGGTTTCCATTAAATCACTTCTCTGGGTAAATTCCACAAGACATCAAACTCTTAAAAAACAACAGCATTGTCCCACACAGAAGAACAATTTCTCTCAACTCCTACATAATTTATGGTCTGGTGCAAGTTTTTTAATCATCATAGCAAAGACGACTTTCTTCCTAATTTCTATAATCTTCCTTTTAAGTAATAAAAGCTCCCATTTTTACCTAAGTATATTGGCTCCCTCTTAGATACTACATCTTCTAGTTTCAATATAAACATGTAATTTAAATCCACACTAGAATGTGCACAGAAATCAATTCTACACCCTTTATATATCCTGGTTTTGTTGAGCTTTTTAAAGTGTGTCTAAAAGCTTTTGGAGATTCTAATAGCTTCTAAGGAACAGACAGAACAAAAAGAGATGATAAATAATGATACAAAAATACTTTTAAAAAATCATCAACCAACTTGACTTAATTGATATTTATAAAACTCCATACTCAATAACAACTGAGCATACATTCCGTTTGTGTGCTTATAAAATATAAAGATATGTCACTTATACTTTAGCTATAAAGCACATCATGATAAATTCAAAAGATTGTCATTATACAGAATATGTAGTTAGGTTATAAGAAAATTCAATTAAAAGTCAATAAAAATAATAATTCATGAAAAACTCCCCCAAATATTTGAAAATTAAATACTCATTTATAAAAAAAGCAGGAATAAGGCAAAAAAAAAGATTAGAACTGAATAAAAGTAAAATACAGCACATCAAGATTTATAAGGTGCAGCTATGGAGATACTTAGAGAAAAAAAGTATGTGTTTAAATGCAAGACAAGAGAAGTCTTAACTTTATGGCTCAACTTATCACCTACGCTAGATGGCTAGTTGTCAACTTGACACACCTGGGTTGAGGGAACCTCAATTAGGGACTTGTCTCTATTGGACTGGCCTTTGGCCATGTCCGTGGAGTATTTTCTTGATTCTTGAGTGATATGGGAGGGCTCAGCCCACTGTAGACACTGCTCCCTCTAGGTAGTTTACTCTGTATTGTATAAGAAAGCAGGCTGAGCTGGCCATGGTGGTGCATGCCTTTAATCCTAGCACTCGGGAGGCAGAGGCAGGCAGATCTTTGTGAGTTCAAGGCCAGCCTGGCCTACAGAGTGAGTTCCAGGACAGCTGGGACTACAGGGAGACCCTGTCTCAAAAAGACCAAAAAAAAAAAAAAAAAAAAAAGCTGAGCATGGGCCAGGGGAGCAAGCCAGTAAGCAACATTCTTCCATGGCCTGTGCTTCAACTCCTGCCTCCAGGTTTCTACCCTGAGTTCCTATCTTGGGCTCCCTAAGTGATGAACTGTGACCCAGGAAATGTAAGACAAATAAACCCTTTCTCCCTAAGTTGGTTATTAGTCAGAGTGTCATGTTGTGGTGGTTTGAATGAGTGTCCCCCATAGGCTTTAAGTATTCATACATTTTGTCTCCAGTTGGTGGCACTGTTCTTAGAGATCTTAGAAGGTGTGGCCGTGCTAGAGGAAGTATGTCACTGGGGGCAGGCTTAGTGAGTTTAACAAGCCTTGCAGTCTCCAGTCACTCTCTCTTGACTTCCTGTGCTCATTGTGAGATGTGACATCAGCTTGCTGCTCCAGCCCCAGCCACCATGCCTCCTGACACAATGGACTCTGTTTCCTTGGAACCATCAGTAGTAAGCTCAAATAAACCCTTCCTTTTATAAATTCTCTTACTCATGGTGGTTTATCACAGCAACAGAAAAGTGACTAATACAATGAACTTTGCAGGTAAATGGGTGGAGCTAGAAGATATCATGCTGAGTCAATTAACACAGTCCCAGAAAAACAAACTAGGAATGGTATCCCTCATCTGTGGATGCTAGCACCAATTACCTGATTGTATGGCAAACTGAGCAAAGTTAATGTGATCTGAAAACGACTGTGCTCTTATATTGTAGAATCCCTTAAAAATAATAAACAAATAAAAAAAATTTTAAATGGAAAATAAAGAAGCTAGAAATGGCTCAAATAAACTCTTCCTTTTATAAATTCTCTTGCTCATGGTGGTTTATCACAGCAACAGAAAAGTGACAGTAATTTGGTACCAGAGAGTAGGCTGCTGGCAGCAGTTTGCCCACAGGCCAAATGCTTGCCTGATGCTAAGTTGAAAAGCAATGGACTATTGTCTTTGGCGGAGGATATATCAAGACAGCCTAATGTAGAAATGGTGGTGTGGCTTTTAATGGTGAATATTATACAGATCTACAGTGAAGAAGAGTAGATGGGGCAGAAAGAAATGCAGAATGTACAGTTTGGATCTGAAAAGTAACTAGGAAGATTAAAGGTGTGGCCAAGGAACGTGAAGGAGAGGCTCCCTTTCATAAGGAGACTAAAGTGATTAAGGAGAGGCCTAGCTATTTACTAGTAAACAATGGGAAAGGTGAGATTAAAGTGATTAAGGAGAGGCCTCGAGATTTACAAGTAAACAACAGAATCAGTGCCTTCAGGGCAAGACCGCACCCAGCTAATCCTCCAACTTTTGAAAGGAAAATACTGAAAGCATTTTCTGCTCCAAGTTCAGGGCAGAGAAAAGTTGCAAATGTGGTTGAAATACGCCAGGGTCCATCCCAAACTTGCAGCCAGACTCGGCAGTTTCATTCACATGGTGCTGGCAGTTTCATTCACATGGTGCTGGCTTTAGAGGCATGAAGTTTGCAAGAGTGAAGGGGTCTTCAGTTCTTCCTCCATGGTTTCAGAGAGCTGCCAAGGTCAGGCAGAGTGCAGCAGGGGTGTCCCTACATAAAGAAGGCCCTGATAGGCCATTGCATGAAGCTGTGAATGTGAAGTCTGGTTGGCAGCTGCATACAGGGAGTGGTACCAGCCTAAGAAAGAGATGTATGTTGCAAGCAAAGCTGGAAGAACAGAGCCGTCTAAGCCCTTTGGAAGTCAAGTCCCAGAAGTCACACATGGAGCTACTGGACTTGGTGTTTACCCTGCTGGTTTTTGGTCTTGTTTTGGTCCAGTATTTCCTCATTATGCCTCTATTCCTCCCTTTTGGAATGGGAATGTGTATTCGGTTCCACTGTACACTGGGAGTATGTAATTTGTCTTTTGATTTTACAGGAGCTTACAGTTTAGGAGATTGGCCTGAGTCTCAGAAGAGACTTTGGACTGTAGACTTTTGAATGGCATTGAAACTGGTAAAGACTATGGGGACTTTTAAGGTTGGACTAAATGCATTTTGCATTTTATATGGTCAGGAGCCTATGGGGGCCAGGGAGTGGAATGTGGTGGTTTGAATGAGTGTCCCCCATAGGCTTTAAGTATTCAGACATTTTGTCTCCAGTTGGTGGCACTATTCTTGGAGGTCTTAGAAGGTGTGGCCGTGCTAGAGGAAGTATGTCACTGGGGGCAGGCTTAGTGAGTTTAACAAGCCTTGTGGTCTCCAGTCGCTCTCTCTTGACTTCCTGTGCTCATTGCGAGATGTGACCCTCGGCTTACTGCTCCAGCCCCAGCCACCATGCCTCCTGACACAATGGACTCTGTTTCCCTGGAACCATCAATAATAAGCTCAAATAAACTCTTCCTTTTATAAATTCTCTTGCTCATGGTGGTTTTTCACAGCAACAGAAAAGTGACTAATACACATGTCACAATAGCAATTGAAGGCAAAGTAGAACATCACCCAAGGACCTAGAAAAGGAGAACAAGTTAAATTTAAATTAAGTGAAAGGAAGTAAATAAAATGAGTAGAAACAATCCATCATATAATAAGCAAGCATTAGAGAAAGGGAGAAGGGGCAAAAGCCTTTACAAATTGCCACTATTAGAAACAAGGTAGGAAGATGATTAGAACTGCCATCAGTACTGAAAGAGGTGCACAGGGACTACGATGAGAAAATGCAGTAATGAAGTCAACACCATAAGCCAGGTATTCACACTTGTAAACCCAGCCCTCAAGCGGGCTGCCATGAGTTTGAGATCAGCCTGGGATACAGAGTGAGATTCTGTCTCAAAACAAACAAACAAACAAACAAAAAAAGTCATCAACAGAAAGAGAATGGCAAATTCCTCAAAAGAAAGTAAAAGTAACTGGCGACTCTAAAGGTAGAGGAAGATGGAAGGAGAGAGGGCTTCCGGCAGCCTCCCCGAGGAACACCCAAAGCTCCTCTGCTAAGGGACCCAGGTAAAAGATCACAGCTTTAGCATAATAATAATTTTTAAAAAGCTACAGTCGGGGCTGGAGAGATGGCCTAGCAGTTAAGAGCGCCGACTGCTCTTGCAGAGGACCTGGGTTCTATCCCCAGCACCCACATGGTGGCTAAGAACCGTCTTTGACTCCAGTTCCAGGGGAATCCAATGCCCTCTTCTGACCTCCTCAGCTTTGCACCATATGAGTGCACAAACCTACATGCAGACAGTACATTCACATACATAAAAAATAAATGAAAAATTTTTTAAAAGCTACAGTCAAGAAGGAAGGCACGCATGCTGCTTGCATCATTCCTCCTTCAGTTCCAAGAAGCCTAGGGCCCTGACTCAGTACCCAGCTGAGATCTACATCCCCAGTCACAGGGACATGGTCTACTTAGCATGGCACTGCCTCCAGCTGGCCACAATGGTCTCGGTTCATAAGCATTAAGCAGGCCAGGGCATTCCATGTTTACCACAGCACTGTTGATAATCAACAAGAGATTTTTTTTTTAACTGTAACATAATGAATGAATAAATAAAATATGATACACACACACACACAGGGGAATACTGTTGGTTATAGAAAGACAAAATCTTGTCACTTATAACAGGTTGCTGCATTGAACAGAGCTAGAGGTTGGTCATTACACTAAGTAAAATAAACCCAACATAGAAGGTGGTTTCACTAATTGGTGAACTATTTTAAAAGTTGGTGTGCAGAACAGTGTTACCAAAGGCCGAGGTGACTAGATGGCAGTGGCAGGATGGGGAAAGTTCAGCCAATGGATATCAGCAATAGGTAGAAGAAATATAAGTGGGTATGTATAGTGACAGTAATGTGCGTCATATCTCAAAGGGCTAGAAGAAAAGATGTTTTTACCACAAAGAACCAAGTATCTGAGGAGACAGATGTGGTTACTCTTGTGCAAACACTACATGATATACATATGTAGTGAAAGGTTGCATGCCACCCCATAAAAATGACAATATTTCACATATTAATTTTTTAATGAAAAGCATATTCAAAAAGAAAAAATGAATTACCAAACTTACATAAGAGATAATAACATAACTCTATTTTATATTATTAAAGAATAAATTTATAGTTAAAAATGAAAGAGCTTCCAAAAGGAAAACTATAGGTGCAGACAGCTTCACTAGTAAATTATATGAAATATATAAGGGGGAAACTGATACCTACTTTCAAACATGTTTTTAGACAGGCCTGGTGAGACAGCTCAGTTGGTAAAAGTGCCAGCCGCCAAAGTTCATGGGCTGAGTCCAAACCCTGAGACCCACATGGTAGAAGGAAACAATCCTGCAAGTTGTCTTATGACCTATACACAGTACCATAATACACACACACAAACACACACACACACACACACACACACACACACACACCACACACAGAGTGAATAAATTAAAAATGGAATTAAAAGCCAATATCCAATAAAACTAGTTTCTACTAATAAATATTTCATTACAAAAAATGCTTTTGGAAACAGGTCTTTATCTTATTAGTTACAGTTACTTTATGAGGAAAGCTAGCATAACCCTGATACCAAAAGAACACTGAAAGGAAATTCTACACCTTTTTCTTAGGACAGTCTTATGTCCCAATGATTTTGGTATGTTGTGTTTTCATTTTCATTCAGTTATAGGAATTTTTAAATTTCTTTGTTGATTTCTTTTTGACTCAAAAATCATTCAGTAGTGTTTAGTCTCCATGAATTGTTTCTATTGCTATTAATATCTATCTTTAGTCATCTGTGGTCTGATAGAATGCAGTATGTTATTTCAATTTTCCTAAATTTTCTGAGACATGTTTTGTGCTCTAACATGTGGTCAATCTTGGAGAAAGTTCCATAGGCTGCCAAAAAGAATGTGTATGTGTATTCTTTGGTGATTGAGTAGAGTGTTCTGTAGATTTCTGTTAGGTCCATTTGATTTATGACATCAACTATTTTGATCAACACTCTCAGAAAACTAGGAATAGAAAGAATCTTCTTCAACTTTATGAGGTAAGTGTTCAAGTTTCTCTTCAATTGCTGAGACAGAACACTCTGACCAATACCAACTTGGGAAGGAGAGGATTTATTCAGCTCATATCTCCAGAGTTACAGTTCATCACTGAGGGAGCCCAAGGTAGGAACTCAGGGCAGGAACCTTGGAGGCAGGGGATGAAGCACAGGCCATGGAGGAATGCTACTTACTGACTTGGTCCCCAGCCCATGCTCAACCTGCTTTCTTTTTTTTTTAATATACACATATTTACTTTTATTAAGTCCTAAAACACCATGTAACCTGTAGACAGAGTCTGGGAAAAATTGGATACCTGTTGAACTCATGTCAATTAAATATGTATTAATCGAGTATACACCCAACACATCAAATATTCTGTATTGTATACAATACAGAACCACCTACCCAGGAGTGGCACCACCCACAATGGGCTGAGCCCTCCCATATCACTCAACAATCCAGAAAATACTCCATAGACATAGCCACAGGCCAGAACAATGGAGGCAATTCCCCAATTGAGGCTCCCTTAACCCAGGTGTGTCAAGTTGACACTAAAGCTATCCAGCACAGTAAGTCTATAAAAGATCCATAGTTAAGCTTTTACAGAATTATTAAGTTAAAATGCTCTCCCATGCTAAGACAAGGATCAAGTAGGAAGATTGCTTTCTTCATTTCTGCCAACACTTCACCATCAGTGAATAAAGCAAAAAAAAAAAAAAAAAAAAAAAAAAAAAAAAAAAAAAAAAAAAGAAAATAGATAAAAGCATATCAATAAAAATGAAGAAATAAATAGTATTTAGTCACAGAAACATGATCAACCATATAGAATGTGTAAACTTTTATTATCTATAAGAGTTAATAAGTAAATTTAGTAAGGCTGATAAATATAAGGTCAATATATGAATAGTGCCCTACTATGTATAAGAAAAACTATTGAAAATATATAATGCATTTAAAATAATAACACATGCATAAAGTATATAGAGGAACTTAACTGAAAGCAATAAAACATAGCTGAGAGAAATTAAAGAATAAAACACCCCACATATGTGTAATAGAATACTTCATATTTTTAAGAAGGAAGTTCTCCTTTCAGCTGATATGAATGTTTAACACAATTAGAATAAAAATACTAGCACTAGTGTTCTAGTTTGTCTTCCATTGCTGTGACAAAACACTCTGACAGACACCAACTTGGGGAGGAAAGGGTTTATTCAGCTTACATCTCCTGGGTCACAGTTCATCACTTAGGGAGCCCAAGGCAGAAACTCAGGGCAGGAACCTGGAGGCAGGAGCTGAAGCACAAACCATGAAGGAATGCTTTTCACTGGCTTGCTCCCCTGGCTCATGCCCAGCCTTCCTTCTTATACTGTACACAACAACCTGCCCAGGGTGTCACCACTCATTGTGGGCTGGGTCCTCCCACACTGCTCAACAATCAGACAATACAACACAGATGTGGCCACAGGCCAATCCAATGGAGCCAATTCCCCAATTGAGGCTCCCTCAACCCAGGTGTGTCAAGTTGACACTAAAGCTATCCAGCACAAGTAGTTTCTGTGAAAATTAACAAGCATGGGCACTGGAGAGATAGCTCAGCAGTTAAGAGCACTGGCTGCTCTTACAGAGGACCCAGGCTCAATTCCTTCCACCTACATGGTGGCTAACAACTGTCCATAAGTCCAGTTCCAAGGAACCAGAAGCCCTCTGCCAACATCTGTGGGCACTGCATGATGCAGGAGACTTACATACATGCAGGCAAGACACTCATACATATAAGATAAAAAGTAAATTTAAAGAAAAGAAAATTAAAAAGCTAACTCTAAACTTTATGTGGAAATACAGAGAATCTAGAATAACAAAACAGTTTTGCCAAAGAAGAACAAAGGAGAGCAATGTTATTTAAGTTTTAAAAATACCATATATGGGGTTGCAGACATGGCTCAGCAGTTAAGAGCAGAAGACCCGGGTTTGAATCCCAGCACCCACATTCAAAATTAAAATAATAAACAGCATATTTAAAAAGTAATACTTTAAATGCAGCTAATATTCAAGTTGTTTACTATGGGAAGGACAAGCATGTGCTGACAAGAACACCCACACACGGCACATACATGAACACTTCCTTTTTGCTGTGTCAGAGTAATTTAATGGAAAAAGACAAACTTGTCAATAAGTGATCTCAGAACTCAAAAAGTATGATATACCTAAAATTATATTCCATAGGAAAACATAAACAACTATCTTTTGATGCTTTGGAATATGCAAAAATATTCTAGATCACATGAAGCATGGTTCATAGTGTAAAACTAATTCTCAGTATCAAGAAGATAACTGAATTTTTGATGAGCAAAATATTTTGACAAATATTTTATAAACATACATAAACTGATCATCATAGAAAATGATGTTCAAGATTGTTAATCATCATAGAGGTACAAATAAAATGTATAAGGATATTACTCTACATTTAATATATTAGCTAGTTAAAAGATTCCTGAGTTAGGGGAACAACTGAGATTCTCATACATTGCTGATGGAATTGTGAAGTACTGGATTTACTACTGAAAACAGTTTGGCAGTCTCATAAGTTACAATATGTTTTATTCCATTTTTACAGCTATAACAGATTACTACAAGCTGTATAATTTATAAAGAAAAATTATCCTTCATACCACTAGAGGCTGGGAAGTTCAAGGCCAAAGTACCAGACTCTGATACCTGGTAAAGGCTTTCCTACTGCATCTGCACATAACAGAAGGAAGGGAAGATGACTGATCTCCCTTCATATATGGCAGAAAAGTAGCAGAGAGCAAACCTATCAAGAGCCCTTTCTACAGCAGCATTAATCCATTCATATTAGCATCTAAACACCTTCATTATATCTCATCTCCCAACTAGGCTGCGTTGGGGATTAATTTTCCAACAGATGCCTCCTGGGTAACACATTTAGATTATAATACCACATAGAGCAACTCTGCTCCTGTTTACCCAGGGAAAATTAAAATATATTAAACACAAATGTTTGTATGCATTGTTCATAACAGCTATAGCCAAAACAACCTCTACGCCCATCAATACAAGAATATACAAATCAATTGTAGCATATTTTAACATAGAACTCTACACAGCAACAGAAAGGAATGATTTACAAATACACAGAATAGGAAAAAATGAACTTCAAAAGAGCACACAATAAAATAAGCAAGACCCAAAACAGTACTCAAGCATTGTGAGTTGACATTGGCACAGAACCGACTGGGTGTAGGGTATGTGTAAATGTGTGGCTATCGCCCCTAAGTCCCACCTGAAAGTACCTGCTTTATGATTCCATTTATATAAAATTCTTTTTTTCACATAAATTTTTTTTCACATAGATTTATTTTTTTAACAAATCTAGACCCGTGTTCCTGCCCATTCCCCCACCTGCCAGAGCTCATGCATTCTGCCAAACATGCTTTTCATCTCTTTCTCAGTCTTTCTCAATATTCTCCATGAGGAAGTTGACTGTTTTGAGCAGAAGTTCACTGTTTCAGTCAGTTCTTTGATGCAGTCTTTTCTGTTGTTGTTGTTGTTGCTGTTTCCAGTATGCATCACTCCCAACTACTTTGGACAAAAGCTCAGGGGGCCCTACACAAGAAATACTTACAACTAGGTAATTGGCACTAGCATCCACAGATGAGGGATACGATTCGTCGTTTGTTTTTCTGGGACTGTGTTACTTCACTCAGCATGATGTCCTCTAGCTCCAGCCATTTTCCTGTAAAGCTCATGATGTCATCTTTCTTTACTGCTGCATAGAACTCCATTCTGTAGATGTGCCATATTTTCTCTATCCACTCATCAGTTGAGGGGCATTTGGGTTAGTTCCAGCTCCTTGCTATTGTGAAGAGAGCTGAAATAAACATGGCCATGCATGTATCTCTGTGGTGGGGTGAGTCTTGAGGGTACATGCCCAGGAGTGGTATGGCTGGGTCGGGTGGCAAGTTCATTCCAAGTCTTCCAAGGGTTCTCTTCTTGTGCAGCTGCTGTCTGATTTAGGAAGTCTTTTCCTACTCCTATCTCTTGTAGTCTGCTGCCAACTTTTTCTTCTATCACCTTCAGAGTTTGGGGTTTCACATTGAGGTCTTTGATCCATCTGGAGTTCACTTTTGTACAGGGCAAGAGGTAGGGGTTTAATTTCATTCTTCTACAAGTGGTGATCCAGTTTTGCCAACACCACTTGCTGAAGATGCTGTCTTTTCTCCATTGTGGCTTCTTGGCCCCCTTGTCGAATATAAGATGGCTGAAATTGTATGTGCTCAGATTTGGATCTTCAGTTTTGTTCCATTGGTCAACAGGTCTGTTTTTGTGCCAGTACCAGGCTGTTTTTATGACTATAGCCCTGTAGTATAGTTTGAAGTCTGGTATAGATATCCCCCCACCCCCTGTGTAGCTCTTTTCACTCAGGGCTGTTTTGGCTATTCGGGGTCTTTTGTTTTCCAAATGAATTTAAGAGCTTTTGTTTCCAAGCCTGTGAAGAAACTCTTGGGGATTTTGATTGGAATTGCGTTAAATCTATACAAGAGTTTCGGTAAAATGGACATTTTTACAATGTTAATTTGCCCAATCCATGAGCATGGGTTTTCCATCTTCTGATGTCTTCTTCAATTTCTTTCTTTAAAGGTTTAAAATTTTTGTTGTAGAGATCTTCAGTGTCTTTGGTTAGGTTTATTCCTAGGTGTTTTATTGTTTTTGAGGCTATTGTGAGTGGGAAGGTCTCTTTGAATTCTTTCTCCAGTTGCTTGTTGTTGGTGTAAAGAAAGGCCATTGATTCTTTTTTAAGGTTAATTTTGTATCCTGCCACTTTGCTGAAGCTGTTAATCGTTTCTAGGAGTTTTCTGGTGGAGTTTTTAGCATCCCTTAAGTAAACAATCATATCATCAGCAAATAGGGATAACTTGACTTCCTCTTTTCCAATTAGTACTCCTTTAATTTCCTTTTCTTGCCTTATTGCTCTAGCAAGTGTTTCAAGCTTATATAAAATTCTAGCACAGCTTAGACATATAGGTTTGATCAGGACATACAGCCCCCACTTTCTACAAGTCTACCACCTCTCAATAGTCTATTCAAATTTTGGATCTATCAATGAATTAAGTTATTGGTATGACCTAATCTGTTCTAGAAACGTCCTCACAGACAAAGTCAGAGAGGTGCTTTCCTAATCTCCTAGGCTTCTCTTAATCCAATCAAACTGACAGTCAAAATTAACCATCACATTCTGCAACATATACATGGATTCAGGTATGCAATTTTCAATGCAATTTACTGACATTCTTCCTACTAGACTATAAGTTCACTTATACTTCAGTGGTTGGAAAAAAAAGCATACAGATGATAGAAGTTTCTCCATGTAGCTAGATGGTAGTAGAGGCTTTGGTGGCTCACACTCCTCTCAAAAAATACAATGAATGAAAGAAGAGGTGGGGTGCAGTTTTGACTTGGAAACTGGTGAATGGCTTGTTATGTTCATGGACCACACTATGCAGGGCCTCACTCTATAAATAAATGAACGTAGGTAGGATGAAACTACTCTTTAACAATAGCACTGTACCCAGTTCTACTAGAAAAACTGCAACACGCAGTCTTCCAAACTCAAAATAAGATGCTATGTCATCTTTAGTTTCATTTCCTCATTTTATCTCTGAGAACTTAGAAAAAAAGAAAAAAACAGTGACATTGCATTAAATCATGGATATTGAGAAAGAATTTTGCTTTCATTCTAAGTGTGCTCACAAGAAGTTACCTGCAACGTAGTCCATTCATTTAGAGGATGAAAACAACTAACAGTGAATACAATTTTTAGACAGCCACTAGCAAGTTTTCACTCCCGTGTAGCCCTTAGGAGGGAGATGGTAAATACACGTTCACATTCTTTTTTTTTTAATTTTTTTTTAATTTTTATTTATTTATTTATTTTTATGTGTATGAATGTATTGTCTGCATGCAGGTCTGCGCACCCGTGTCGTGCGATGCCGCGGAGGTCAGAAGACGGTCTCGGATTCCCCTGGAACTGGAGTTATCCTGGAACCGGAGTCACAGACGGTTCTTAGCTGCCATGTGGGTGCTGGGGATCGAACCCGGGTCCTCTGCAAGAGCGGTCGTCGCTCTTAACCGCTAGGCCATCCCTCCAGCCCACGTTCACATTCTTATACATGGTGAACATTTTCCCATTTATTTCTGGGTTTTCTGCTCAAATTGGCCCAAGTTATGTCATACACAAGATACAAACTCTTTGCAAAGAGATTTCTTCGTGGTTATGAATCGGTGGCTCCTCTGGAGTCCTGTACAGAGCCCCTTACTACCAGCATGGACCTTGTCCTTTATATCTTATGTCCTTTGGGACTGGTGTACATCCTCTTCCCTGAACAGACACAGCTAAAGAAGGAACTTAGGCCAGTCTGTCCCTCTTTGCCCTCTGTCTGTCCTTTCAAACACTCTCTCTTGCTTCCAGTGCCAAAGAAAGAGAAACTGTTCATGCAATCACCAAGTCTAGGACTCAGATTGGGACAAGCTACAGGGAGTGACTGTGGCTCCTTGAGAATGGGAATCCAGGCAGTCTTCCTGCCTCTCAGCAGAGTCCCAAGCAGTGTGGCCCAGGGCTCACCTCCTTCTCTCAGTGCTACAGGCAATCCAGCTCTCTTTCCACTTTTTCCCATATACATATATAGCACCTCTTTCCTCATAACCCATCATGATTATGTTGCTTTCAGACTCAGGACCAATAAACTAGGAAGCCTTACTTAGGCCTGGAGCTCAAGCAATTTCCCATTACAATCTTAGAAAATACGATTCTTGGATGCTTATCAAATTAACAAAGTCATTATCTTGATTCCTATTTGGTTATTGTTCCCTACTGTGTGTTCCTTCTGGAAAGAGTTTCCAAAAAAAGGAAGGATAAGGGTTAGGTATCCCAGACACTTTCCTGAAATGGAAGAGGCAGAACTAATTTCTTTCCCTCCATCCTTTGCTATCCAAACTATGATCACAGCCATGGTATCTCTATTGACACAGTATCTTTAATTCTCAATTTTTACATTTACTATCTTACTTACATTTCCTGTAACTTCATGAGGTTGCTGACACAGAGAACATCAACTCTCTTAACAAAAAACCTGAGGCAAAGAAGAATTCGTTGGCTCACGTAGTGAGTTTACACATGGTCAGAGCCCAAAGGTGAAATCTCTAATGTGTATATCAGGTCTTCTCCCTGAAAGTACAAACACAGACTCTGTGGTCACTTGTTCCTAAAAGGAAAAATGGAAGTGTGCTCAGGAGACATGTATAAGGAACATTCTGTGAATATGTGATACAAAATAAGTGTATCTGAGCTGGCCATAGTGGCATACACTTTTATTTTTTTATTTTGTTTTTTGGTCTTTTCAAGACAGGGTCTCCCTGTTGCACACTTTAAATCCCAGCACTTGGGAAGCAGGGGCAGGCAGATCTCTGTGAGTTCAAAGCCAGCCTGGTCTACGTAGCGAGCTCCAGGCCAGCTGGGACTAAAGGGAAGCCCTGTCTCAAAAAAAAAAAATGTATCTGTGGGAACCCCTTCATTGACAAAGAACTAGAAAATGAAAGAGATATACATCATTTTTATATACTGCAGTTTTAGTGTCATCATTCTTACAAATTATTTTCAGGATTATACTTCTCCAGTCTCCTGCTTCTTGGAAATTTGCGCAAGTGTGAGAATCCTCATAACTCCACCTTTATGACATTTAGTTAATTTACTTTAGAATTCCATCAGGCTTTCCCATCTACAGGAAGTATTAAATATGCTACCATCAATTGTTAGATGACCTCACATTCTTCTTTTCTTCCGTAGAGTAAGCAACATACATCTCAAACAAACATATTTTGTTACTAATAGTACAGAAGTTTACCTGCCAATTTTGTCCTTACCTTGGTACTTCTGATCTTCAAAATATGACCTTTAAATTAGAACTATAAGACTGAAGCTAGAATATGTCTAGGTCAATGCAAGGGTGAGAAGGTGTAATAAGGTCATCAGGATAAACATACAAGTCATCCCTGGATGGTTGGCATAGAGACCTACCTTAACATTTCATGACATGTGATAAAAAAATGATTCTGGCTCAAAATAAAAAAGCCTACTATAGATGGCATCATGAACTTTGCAGGTAAATGGATAGAACTAGAAGATATTATGCTAAGTGAAGTAACACAGTCCCAGAAAAGCAAACGACGAATGGTAGCCCTCATTTGTGGATGCTAGCACCAAGAACTGAGTTATAAGGCACACTGAGCAACATCAACGTTATACACCCCTTTCTCTGAAAGTAACTGTGGTCTGATAATGTAAATCCATTAACAAGCTCTGGAATTAATCAGCCACTTACTTTTAGACTTTGGAATCTTGGTATATGGGTGGAGGATACGTAGGCATATTTTAGAGTAATATAAATTTAAAAAGGAAAAATGTGAATCCTGAAACATGATTTGGAAATAACAGTTTGTGTTCAGATGATATAATTTTAGTATAAGTGTGACACATATATATGTGTGTGTGTATATATATATATATATGCATATGTTGAAGTGGTACAGATTAGAGGGAACAACAGCGAAGGAACAGGGACAAGGAACTGACTGAAACAGTAAAGTTCCCCCAAGGACAAAAATCCTCTGCTTTGAAAAGAATCAGAAAAAGATACAGGGCAGGGATAGGAGGGTGCATGAACTCAGGTGTGGTGGGGGGCATGGAAGATAGGATGAGTCTAGATTGGACTGAGGAATGATGTATGAAATGCACATAACTTCAATAAAAATGTTAAAAAGAAAAAGAAAGCCTACTCTAGCTATTCATAGTGACAGTCAAAAAATAGCAGCAATCCAGGGCTGGAAAGATGGCTCTGCTGTTAAAAACACTGGTGGTAACTCTTACAGCTTCGTTTGATTCCCAGCACCCATGTGGCAGATAACAACCATCTGTACCTCCAGTTCCCGGGGAATATAACCCCTTTTTCTGACCTCCAAGGGCATTGCACAATACAGGTGCATTTACCTGCATGCAGGAAATACATGCATACACATAAAATAAAAATAATAAATAAAACATTTTTTTTAAATAGCAGCCATCAAGTGAAGTAACACAGTCCCCCTGAAACAAATGGGGAATGATGGTTTCCCTCATTTGTGGATGATAGTACCAAATCCCTCAATTTAAAGAAAAGCTGAGCAATGTTATTGTTATATTTCTTTCTATCTGAAAACAACTGTGATGTTATAATGTGACTATCTTAATGAGCCCTAGAATTAACTTACCACCTACTTTCAGGCATAGTAATTAATGTACATGGGCGGAAGGTATATATTCATATTTTAGAGTAATGTAAAATTAAAAGAAAAATCTGAACCCCTGAACATAATTAAAAAAAAAAAAATAGCAGCCACCTACTCCCAAAGCACAGCAGGCTGTGGCGATGGAGCAGAAAGACAAAGGCAACCATGTTAACCAGGCCAAGCAAGCCATGGAACCAGAGTCAGCAGAGGAAAATCAAATCAACTTTACTCCCGTAGGGAGACTGTTTGCCAAGTTCCCAGGAACAGACGCTGCTGGGGAGCTCTAACATGAGTAGAACAGCTTAAGTGCTGACAGGCCATAAGGTCTGGGCTGGCAGACACGGCTCTAATGCACAGAGCATGTTCTCCAGTTGCTCCTAGTCTCATTTGGCTGAAGGATCTTCTAAAAATTTGCATATACCAGAGTTCTATAAAGTATGCTTCATCGAACATCTGGGTCTACAGACAAAGCCATAAAATGAATTCCACTAGATTTCCATGAATTATATATGTCACGGCATCTTTTCATCGGCTGCAAAGCTGAGTTGCTTACAGTATGACAAGGGGCGCTCTGGATCTGGAGACCTTGACAAGAAGCAGGCCTCAAGGTAAATTCCTCCATCTGTTATATGGTAGTAACAACATTACCCCACTTGCTTTTGTTCGGACGCTTTAACATTGTATCCGTTGATTGTTGCCTCCGTTAAATCCATTTGTGGCACTCATTATCTGCAGCCAGGTTGGAGGGAAAGAGACAAAGGATAGGCAACAGCAGTGAACAAATCCTCCTGCCCAAGAACTTACATTCTGTTGGATATGGGTGGGAGAGAAGAGCCAACAATATGCAAATAAGCAAAGGTAGAAAATATAAAAATGTACAAAATGCTATGGAAAACAATGATGATTGGTGTCTGTTTTAAGTGGAGGATGAGGAAGGCTCAATGATAAGATGTTTCATCATGATATCTTTCTAGAGATGCAAAATACTTAAAAATCCATTCTTCATTCCAGTCTCACTGTTCTGATACACTTCCAAAATGATCTCATAACGAATTATCACAATGGCCATGAGTATGACTTGTTATACAAGATTACTCAAACTGTCTTGCTCAGACCTTAGCTTTCCATTAGGAAAATAGTGAGAGGAACCATCATTTGAAGAAAGACTGCGGAATCAGAGCTTAGAGCTTGAAAAGTCTAGTCTCTACTCTGTGTACCCTTGGTAATTTTTTTTTACCAAAATAAGTATTTTTATTTGGTTGTTTGTTTTAATAGAACCCCCAGAACATTTAGGATGATGTAAAAACCAAGAAACTGAATTAGACAGGGGGGGAAAGGAGGGGGGAGTTTCGTTAGAACTACTTCTAATGAAAGAAAAAGCTCTTAAAAGAGATTTGGAGAATGAGAGAGAAGTAATTTTCCAAGTGAAAGATGAGAAGCAAATCAAAACATTCAGAAGAGAGGGCTTGCGGGGTCAGAATATGAGGAATGACTGACTATTAGAAAAAAAGTCGTTTCCTCCACTGGCACCAAAACAGAGAAGAGACTGATAACCATAGTGAAAAGCGAACTGCACACCAGAGCCAAGAAAGGATCAACTTGAGAATGCAGAGGAAGCCCGGCTACTCCAGCTATGCAAGAGGCTGTACAGAGTGGAAGACAACACTGAGAACACAGACAACATCCAACTACATTCTAAGGCTGTTCTGCAATAATTTTCTGCATGTCTCAGTCTCTCTTAATTGGCCTTAGTGTATTTATAATCAGAAAGAACATATAATTCTGTAGTCTGAACAAGAATATGAGGCCAGAAGTCAACAAGGAAGAGCAACTAAGAATCCAACCGAAGTCATTGCTCCCAGGTCATGGCCCTGCATAAAGGAAGGCTGTGTCCATCACTCAGAATCCCTTCCTTAGGGAAGTTCCTGCAGTCCCGACAGTTGCCCAAAGGCTAACACAAGCAAAAAATAAGAACTGCCATTAGGACCAGAGCCAGAGGGAAGGCTAGTCCTCTAACATGGGTATTTGAGGTAGAAAAAATCAGTGCCTAACACAGAGCCATTTTTTTTTTTTTGGTCTTTTCTAAGCAGGGTCTCCCTTTAGTCCCAGCTGACCTGGAGCTCACTATGTAGACCAGGCCAGCCTTGAATTCACAGAGATCCTCCTGCCTCTGCCTCCTGAATACTGGGATTAAAAGCATGCACCACCATACCCAACCACAGAACCATATTTTAAAACCAATAATTTACAAATTGTCAGTGAAGCCAAGAATAAACACACAAAAAAGGGTCTAACCTATTGCAGCAGAAGAGCCTAGAAGACCACCTTCTCAGACAGAAAATCGTGTCTCCTTCAACCTACAGAGCACCCCTGGGGCACCTCTGTGGAATCCTAGGCTCAGCAGAAGTTGACAGAATGTAGGTTCAGAACCATTGGCTTTCAGACAAAAGACCCACGTGGAGGGGAGAGGTAGACAGGAAGCCCCAGCCTTAGATGAGGAGCTACCAGTGATTGATAGCTCTAGGGAAAGGGAGAGTCAGTTTTCTTTAAGGATGTGGCCCTGGGTAGGTTAATGGTGCTCCAGTGGATGATCACAAAGGGAGCTGGGGTATGGTAGCACACACCTTTAATCCCAGCAGGTAGACACACTGAAAATCTCTGTGAGTTCAAGGCTAGCTGGAGCTACAGGGAGACCCTATCTCAAAGAAATCATACAAATAAATTAGGATTTTAATTTGATTCACGAAGGTTCATATAAATATATCTAAGTAACATAAGTCTAACTATAATTCATATCTCTAATGTATAGCATGAATTTATAGGCTAGGGACATAGCTTAGTGGTAGAGCACTTGCCTAGCATGTGTGGTCATTGGCTCAATCTCTAGTTTCATAAAACAAAACAACAAGCTTTTTCATATGGTTGGTGTCTCTCATCCAAAACGTATCAAGGCCGCTCTGACCTTAGCTGAAAGCATCCACCTTTGAATCACTGTCCTTATGAGTCCACCCCACACCGGGTTTATATAGAATGGATTGGCTAACACACCCCAGGTCCACATGTGTTGACTCAATAATACCACTCTCTATTCAAAGCATTCCTTGGTAAACATACTCAAGAAGAGTCTGTGAAATCCAGTGACTAGGTTATCTGAAAGTCTACGAATAGCTTTAAGAGAGTGAAGAAAATAGGAGATCAAAAAAGGCCAAAGTAAAGCTAACCTGGAATGATCTGCACCTAGGTGAGCTGTACAGGAATCATTTGTTGTTCTTGGAGTTGATTTCCTTTTTCGTTTTGAGACAGTCTTACTATGATGCCCAAGGCTGCTCTTGAACTTCTGAAGGGCTGAAATGAAGTGTAAGCCACCACACTAGAACTGGTTTTGTTTTCAATGTATCTAATTTTCTTTTGCTTTTTCAAAACCTTGATATCGACACTTAGACCTCTTTTTTTGAGATTTTATTTCATTTTTTTACCCTTTTTTTCCCCTAAGTCAATTTTTATTGAAGCTTTGTACATTTCATACGAAATTAACCAATCAAATCTAGACCCATCCCCCTTCCTTGCCCCTCCCACCCCACCAGATTTCATGCATTCTGCCAAACATGTTTTTCATCTTTTTCTCAGTCTCTCTTAAAATTTTCAATGCAGTCTTTTTCTTTTAGACTGAGAGAAAGATGCAGGACGTGTATGGCAGAATGCATGATCTGGGGTGGAGGGGTGTATTAGTCACTTTAATGTTGCTGTGATAAAATACCATGACCAAGGAACTTATAAAAGGAAGAGTTTATTTGAGCTTACAATTGACGGTTCCAGGGAATTAGAGTCCATTGTGGCAGGAGGCATGGGGGCTGGAGCTGGAGCTGCAGCAGCAAGCCAAGGGTCACATCTCGCAATCCGCACAGGAAGCAGAGAGAGAGAGAGAGCAACTGAAGACCACAAGGCTTGTTAAACTCACTAAGCCTGCCCCCAGTGACATACTTCCTCTAGCACAGCCACACCTTCTAAGACCTCCAAAAACAGTGCCACCAACTGGAGACAAATGTCTGAATACTTAAAGCCTATGGGGACACTCATTCAAACCACCACAAGGGAAGAAGGGGAATATGTCTAAATTGAACTGAAAAATGATGTGTGAAATATACAAAACATCAATAAAAGCATTATATTAATATATGTATATATAGATATATATTACTCAAATATCACAAGTAGCATAAGGAGAGCCAAGAGCCACACATGGATTAGTAAGGGGAACATTCTATAGAACATCCTACTTTACAATAATTCCTTTAACTTCCTGCTCCTCAAAGGAATGAAGGTTGGAGCAGAGGCGAAATATCTTGTCTTCCTTAGGAAGCTGTGCTGAATTGCAGTATCCATTTTCTATATATTAATAAATGCTCTTATTGAGAATTTGCATAAAAATTTTTTCAATGCAGAAGTTTTCTGTTTTGGGCAGAAGAAGTTCAGCATTTCAGTCAGTTCTTTGACCCAATCTTTGTTGTTGTTGTTGTTCTTCTTCTTCCAATTTGCATCACTCCAAATATGCATATATGCATGCCGCATATATAACAAGATTATGACATCATAGGTTTTAGCATCTTCAGCTTATGATTTATTTTTTTCTTCTGCTTTATTAGGCTAAAAGATGTTTTCCTTACAGAAGTGTTTGAAGGCTCCTCCTTGGCAAGCCCAAACAACCATTAGTCCTACCCTTGTACTCCACACTGGAGTCTTCCCTTCCCATGGTCACCAAATAAGGTCTAGTAGGTACTGCATCTTGTCTTGATCTTCCTGCACTGGTCTCTGTGATACAGCCTGGGTAGTCCAACAATGGCAGTCTATACTCTGAAGAGGCTGAAACCCCAGAAGACCTCTTAACAAATGATATCTGCATGTATGATTTTCCCTGAATTTCCAGAGTACACAGTCTGTTAACAACGTTCTAGAGAAACTACTGTGATTACTAGGAAAACGATGAAAAAGGTAAAAAAAAAAAAATGACCTACAAGGGACTCTAAATAAGCCCCAAGTTTCTGCTATAATTCTATATTAGTAATGCATAATGGAAATGAAATCATCCCTATTTTGTCCATTTTGACATTTTTATGAGTTAAGGAAAACAGAAAGAACAGATTTAGATCAGTGCTTTTCATGAAGATTGTCAGGGTTTTCAATAAGGCGTTAGTGGGACTGAGGGCGGTGTAGCCCAGGCTGTCCTCAAACTTAAAATTCTCTGCCCTCAGCCTTCTGAGTGCCGGTGTAGGGAAATTTATGGATCAATTTTTTTTTTCAGTCTTTTCGAGACAGGGTCTCCCTGTAGCCCCAGCTGTCCTGGAACTCACTCTGTAGACCAGACTGGCCTTGAACTCACAAAGATCCGCCTGCCTCTGCCTCCCAAGTGCTAGGATTAAAGGCATGCGCCACCACGCCCGGCTCTGGATCAATTTTTAATAGAAACGGAAGTATTCCCTCCCTGCATTTACCCAGTTGAACATACAAAGAATGAGGCATAGATGGTGGAACAGGCCTGTAATCCCAACACCTGGGAGGTTAAGACTGGAGAATCATGGGTTTAAGGACAGCGTAGGCTACAAGACAAAGCCCTATCTCAAAATCAAAATGAACCAATTAATTGGTTAATTAATTATTAATCAATTGTACCAGTAAGAATTGAGTGAGAAGTTGGACAGTTCTCTCTGGAGGCCGTGCCTGAGAGCCTAATTTAAGTGTCTTTCTAGTTCTCCAATGCCCCCTTCCTCTTCCACAGCAAGCCAGACTGTCTTCTTTCACCACCAAGACTCTGAGGGCCTTGAACAAAGGACAGGCAACCCAGGGTTCTCTGAATGTTTAAGGAACTGCAAACAGTAATGTGTGGTTGGGAGGAGGGGCTGCCCTTCCTCTCTTTCTAATGAAATCCCTCACCAGGAAATCCCCTTTCCATTAAATTAAAACCAGAAATGCAGAGGTAACATTTAAAAAAATTAAACCATTCTCTTCAGTTCCTGTGAAATAGGATATCACTTCCAAATCCTCTAGGAACTTCCCCAGCTGGTTCAGCGGCTTCCAGCTCAAAGGTTTTGCAGGCTGGCTCCCATCCAAGCACAGAAAGGATAAAAGCCCATTTGAAGGTGGGTTACTATGATGATGTCTGTTCTCTGGAGAGCTAGGGAGAGAACAGAAAGGTGTCTGTGTGATCCCCTGGATCCCCTGAGCAGGGTGGGTTTGGAATACAAGACTCAGAGCTTAAGGAGTTCCTTTATCAAAGGCAATGTTGGGAGGAGGTGCTGTCTGGGTTCTGATTATACATAAGTGACATGTCTGACATGTCTGCTGGGGACTTAGGTCAAGGGCTCCCTCCACAGCCCATGACACAGTGTGGGGAAAAAAAAAAACGAAACTTCCCTTTTGGCTAGACAAAAGTTGTTCTCATCACATGCAACTTCTTGTGGGACCCTTGAAGAAACAAAAGGAAGAATACTACATCTTTATGTCTCCAGAATATTTCTGTTTAAACAAAGAATACTGTTTAAACAAAGTTCCCAAGAAGAAGAAGAAGAAGAAGAAGAGGAGGAGGAGGAGGAGGAGGAGGAGGAGGAGGAGGAGGAGGAGGAAGAAGAAGAAAAGAAGAAATAATAAAAGAAGTGAAAAAAAGAAAAATAGCATTTTACCAGTGTCTGTAAGTTTTCCCCTTGGTGTCTTGAATCTTTGTAGTTCAGTTTACACTTAGTAGACATATTTTCCATGGATTTCTCCTAGGCTTTATGTTCAACCAGGCAAGGTCATCAAGAGACAAGAAGGTAGGAGAAAAAGCTGTTTGTTTTAATCATCTACTCTCATGAGTGCTATATCAAAACAATCTCCTACCCACCCACCCCCATGCCCTCTGTGTCTGACTCCACAAGTCCGACATAGAATGCATTGAAGGTGCCAGGGAAAGGAAAAGTCATCAAGACTATCTTGAGACAAAGGAATGTTCCAAAAGTTGACAACGTATGTGCTAGGTCTAGGCTTCCCCGAATCCCAAGGGGCACACTGGTACCCACTTCCTCCAGAAGTGGGTACCAGTGTGCCTGAGGGCCATGGGCATAAATGGGTGGACCCCAGCTGGCATCTCTCTCTCTCTCTGCCCCCTTCTCTCTGTCCTACCCCTCTTCCTGGCCCTGCACCCATCCACGTGTCTGCAGGTGGCTCGTTGGCAGTCCCACATGTTAGTAAAGCATGTTCCTGTAGTGACCTAAACCTCATGTGCCTTTTATTTGGGTTCATGATTTTTTATCACCTAACATTATGGTGCTGTGGACTCGGTCAAGTTTCGAGACATTTCGAACAGGTGGAGTGCTCACCGGCATTTTGATCTGGTGGAGCACACGCCAGCTCTCATCCCGAAAAAGACCTCCCAACATATTTTTGGAACCCCTGCACCTGCCAGTCACGTATTTCTCCAGACAACCAGCTTTCACCTTTCAGGATGAGGTACCTCTCTTCTCCTTAGCCTACCCTACTCTATCCCTGTGTGACTGTGCACGAGAGTTAGCGTGCATGTTATGGTTCCACGGCTCTCGGGCTAAGGGATCTGATTGGGCCCTAATCTGCGGTTCTGCTGGGGTCCTTTAACCTCGTCAGGCACTCACCACACACGTGGTGACCTAGCACGGGGTTTATACGTGTGGCCCTCATTGTAAGACCCCTTAAGTCTCCTTGCGGGCAGCCGGACAGATGGGCGTCTGAGGGGAGATTTTATCTCCCACCCCTCCCTTCTGTGTAACCCTGTGTGTGTTCTGCCCCCTCTAGCTGCCCCCTCTGCCTCAACATTTCCTGTCAGAATTCTTCAGAATCCTGTCAGAACCTGCTGCTTTCCACCTGTCTTCCCTCTGATTCTCCTCCTTCATTCTTTTAGCCTCCCCTTAAAGGACACAGTTTCTCCATTCCATTTTGGACCCCTGAGTGCCGGCATTATCAGGGCCCCCCCATCTGATTTTTCTGTCCAGATTGCTCTCCACTGGGATGCTGGGGACAGAATACGCACCCATCTTCCTCATCTCCCCTGTGAATTTCGGGACACCGATCTTCACAGGCTTGCAGACCCTGTCTCAGAGCTCCCCACATTGGTCTCGCAGACCTGGGGTCTCTGACCAGCACACCTGACGTTAAGGCAGATGCACCCTAGTCCTCAAATGGTGCTTTTGAGGCTAAAAAACCTTCCTTCCTTCCTACAGATCTCTCCCCTCTCCTCTCTGCAGTCTTCTTTATTTTTTCTTTCTTTTATTGTGCCCCCACCCTAGTCATGTGGCTCTCCCACACCGCCAAGCACCACCATGCCCTGCTCCCACTACGTGCGGCTTTTCCCATGGGCGCATCCAAACGGAAAAGGAAGTGACAGACTGCCCGCTTGCCTCCTTTCTATGGCAACTGTGGATTAGCCCACTCCTCAGGGCCATCTTGAGACTTTGTCTGCGCATGCCCCCGTTTCCATGGCAGCACTGATCCACACCCTCTGCTACACCGCATGGCAAAAAGCCTAAATTTACATCAGACCTCATAACAACTAATGCCATGTTTTAATTCTTTTACAATTTATTTAATGGCATGTTCTGATCCTTTCACAATTTTGGTTTTTGGGTTTTCTATTGGATTATACAAAGTCAATTGGAATTGAATTAATACATTTTTATACAGAGTAACCAAGTTTTGATTTTATTGGGTTTTCATCCATTTCAAAATACAATCAATTTTCTTTTTTTACTTTTGTATGGATAGTTAATTTTTACAGGCTTTTGTTTGAGATTTTTATATCATTTGGCTTTTTAACAAACAATGTCTTGTTTTTTGTTTTTTATATTTTGTTTACAAGACTTTTGCCTAATTTTAAGGAATTATTTCAGATTTTGGCATTTTCCATTTCATTGTTTTTTTCTTTATAAACCCCATTTTCAGAAATCCATTTTGTGTCTTCTTCTGGATACAAGCTTCTTTTTCCACTAGCTAAATTTATTCTCATTAAATTAGCAGTTAATATACGCAAGCCACCAGATTTTCCTGCCTGCCCTGTCCACCATCCTTTGCAGGCGTACATGAACAGCCTATGCTGCAAAGCACAGTATGGACATACAGGCTGTTTCCACCTAAGTAGATGTCTTAAACTCTAAGTGATTCTGTGTAACTGTGACAATTGCGATTAATGGTTCCACAGCCCTGGACAATGATGGACAACTTTAGATTTTTTTAAAAAGGGATTTTTCCACTGTCCAGAGTTAATGGATACAGTTAGGTCATGTGTCTGTCCAACCTGTCTGTGTGTTATAACCATTCTTCAATGTATCTTTGTAACTGTCATGTGTCCATGTTCTCCTGTGTGTTTTTTGTCAAAACAAAGTGGCCACTTCAAACTTATTCTATTCCATGTTGTGCACAAACACAAAAACAAAAATTAAATTAAGTATACTTTTGGCATGCCTCCTAAATTTTTTCAAAGGCCTGATTTGAACCTGGGTTCCTAGGTTTCTCCACTGCTTATCTGAGGGTTTTATTTCTTATCTGTCCAAATTATTTTTTCCACAGGTATTATAACTAAATAATTTTCTTTTCCAGTTTTTTTTTTTTNAAGTAGAAATTAATGATAAGAGGCATAAATCATGTCCATATAATTAATACCAAAAACAATATAAGATTTATTTCAGAGAATTATGTTGTGATTTGTATATTCTTTTATTTATTTATTTTTTGAGACAGGGTCTCCCTGTACCCCAGCTGTCCTGGAACTCACTCTGTTGACCAGGCTGGCCTTGAACTCACAAAGATCCGCCTGCCTCTGCCTCCCAAGTGCTAGGATTAAAGGCGTGCGCCACCACGCCCGGCATGATCAGAGACCATTTTAAAAATCCCTGGATTCATTTATACTCTGGTACTTGGACAGTGGCAGATGGCTTCCCCTGCAATCTCTTTCCTTCAATAAAACAGCCTAAGTACCTTTGATATTGTCAGTTCTTTAATTATTACATATATAATTCTGTTTTCCATCACTTGTTAAAATGTTTCAATAAGTTCATAGTTTTAGAACCAAAGGTGGAAGACGTCATCTCAGCCTTGGCAGTGCAATTAATCAGAGCTGCATGTTTTAAATAATATTTCTGGTGCTCACCCCTCCCATCTGGGCCGCCACCATGGTGCATATGAATGTCCTGGCCGATGCTCTTAAGAGCATAAACAATGCCTAGAAGAGAGGTAAATGTCAGGTCCTCATTAGGCCGTGCTCCAAAGACATCATCTGCTTCCTCACTGTGATGATGAAGCATGGTTACATTGGTGAATTTGAAATCATTGATGATCACAGAGCTGGGAAAATTGTTGTGAACCTCACAGGCAGGTTAGACAAGTGTGGTGTGATCAGCCCCAGATTTGACATGCAGCTCAAAGACCTAGAAAAATGGCAGAATCATCTTCTTCCATCCCGTCAGTTTGGTTTCATTGTACTGACAACCTCACCTGGCATCATGGACCATGAAGAAGCAAGACGAAAGCGCACAGGAGGGAAAATCCTGGATTCTTTTTCTAGTGATGTAAAACACACCTATAAAGAAAACGCCTCAGTGGAAAAATAATAATAATAATAATAATAATAATAATAATAGTATTTCTAAAGGTGTTTTTTTTCCAGTGCATGTGACTGTTAAGTACAACCACTAGGATAAAAATCTCTTAAAGGAATGTGTGGATACATGTTTGTATGTGTATGACATTGTTAAACAGCATATTAAGATCTGTCTGTGTGTGATTGCAATGCATGTGACTGCTCAGTACAAACACTAAGATAAAAATCTCTTGAAGGAATGTGTGGATACATGTGTGTATGTGTATGACATTGTTAAACAGCGTATTAAGATCTGTCTGTATATGATTGCAATGCATGTGCCTCCGCTTAGTATAACCTTTACAAAGTGTCATCACCAAACTTATTTATTATAACCTTATTTATGAGTGTATGCATGAAGTTCTGTTCACTTTTAAGAATTCTATAATGTAATTATGGCATATACAAGAAACTGTGTTCCACCTACCAGGTACTATATACCTAGTTATAGCTTCAACTGAAACAGACATATATAGAGTTACCCATACATACTAAAATTGTTTTATATATCTGTTATACTTTGCACATGTTACTTTTAATATTTTTAAGAGAAATTAGGTTTTACTTCTGGTGACCACATGGACAGTCTGAATGTAACCAATTTGGGTGAGTCCTAAGCATTTCCTGTCTGCTGTTGGTATGTGACAATGTCCCCTCCCCTTCCTTTTCCTTTTCAAAGCTATAATTCAAAATCTGGGGACAAGTGACATGTCCTTCATTTGAGAAGGTACTGGTTTTACCCTCATTATTATTTTGGGTTTGTTTCATGGGCTATGTTAGAACTTTTTGCCTGTCATGGTTTAAATCACTGTACTTTGAGTACCTAAATGACCTTCATAGACCTTAAAGAACAAATTGTAGGACTTACTGCATAGGTTTAATGTCAACTTGATACACCTGAGCTGAGAAACTTCAATAATTGCCTTTATTGGACTGGCCTGTGTCCATTGTGGGCAATGCCATTCTGGGCCAGATATTTCTGTATTGTATACAATAGGCTGAATATGAGCCAGCAACACAAGCCAGTCATTAGTATCCTTTCCTAGCCTGTGCTACAGCCACTACCACCAGGCTCCTACTGTGAGCTTTTTTATTAGTCAGAATATTTTGCCACAGCAGTTAAGAATTTATTAACAGTGCTTAAGTCAATGTTCAAGCTTTACTTAGGAGTTATATGGTAATTAAAGTACCAAATTAATTCAAATAATCCTCTTGGAGGTTTAACAACCACACTTAAAGCTCCAATCTGATTTGGCAAGAGGGATTTGAAGGGACAATATTTTGGCCCCTACCCTCTGAGGTCGACTTGGGTCCTAGGGTCCTGCATTTACAACTTTGTACATGTCCTGTGGCAGTGAGTCACCAGTCATCTTGGGCCAGGGAGGTCTTGGAAATTCACTTAAAAGGACTTCATCCAGCCAGTGTCCTGTCAAAGGAGGAAAGTCCAAATAGAGGAGAAACTCCTCATGCTTCAAAGGGAAGCTCTGGTCAAGCAAGGCCTGACTTTGTCCTCACATAGATGGAACTGGTGAAGAGAGCCAGGTGCAAGGCCTGAGTGACCCTCTAAGGACCAGAACCTCAACTGACCTTAACATCAAAACAAGCTTCATTTATCTGAGCTAACTGTGTGGTTTTAAACACCCTAACCAGAAACTGTAATCTAAAGAAGAGAAAATGAAATAGCTTACTACCAGAGAGATAGGTGAGAGACCTACTGTGCCAAGTTAGGAATCTACTGTGTCATGTTAGAAAATATCTCAGAGATAAATGGCAGATTTAATGTGCCATGCCAGAAAATACCACCTTTTATAGTCTCATGGTTACAGCTCTCATTCTGGAGCCCTGTGTATTAAAGCTGGCCCTCATTCTAGAGCTCTGTGTACTAAAACTTTTTTCCAATTCTTCAAAGCAGGGTACAGGTCCTCTCTCCTTCTGCAGACCCTAGCCAGGGATCCTCCAATTGCTAATGCACCCAGTAGTCCCCTGTTGGTACTGTGAAGTCCCTGCACTGGTATACTCATATAAGACTCAACCAGCTTGTCTTTTCAGTTCCAGAGAAAACGTCCACTAACTACTGGCCACTATCGATCTGACCAAACCCACTGGGCAGAGCACCCAGAGCAGCCAAAATGGGAAGCCAGACTCTAACCCTCCAGCCTGACAGCTGTTCCCCCCAAGACTTTGTCCTCCATCAGCTATGAAGCAGATACAGAAGAGAGAAAAACACCCCATTTCCTTATCATAAGCAAAAGGTTGGGATATTAGGTCTAGACTTCCCAGAATCCCAAGGGGCACACAGGTGCCCACTTCCTCCAGAAGCTGTCAATCTTCTGACCTCTTCCCCTGTACCTGAGTTCCTGCCCCATGGGCATAAATGGGTGGACTTCAGCTGCCATCTCTCTCTCTCTCTCTCTCTCTGTCTCTCTCTCTCTCTCTCTCTCTCTCTCTCTCTCTCTCTCTCTCTGTCTCTCTACCTCTCTCTGCCTCTCTGCCCCCTCTCTCTGTCCTGCCCCTCTTTCTGCCCCTGCGCCCCACGTGTCTGCAGGTGGCTCATACTGGCTGTCCCACATGGAAGTAAAGCATGTTCCTGGAGTGACCTAAGCCTCATGTGCCTTTTATTGGGGTTCATGCTTTTTTATAACCTAACAGTATGCTACCTTTCATGACCAGGCTCAATCTTCCAGCATATCCTTAAGAGCCCAGTTTTTACAAGAACCTTGCTCAGTCAGCTCAGAGAGAATCTCCATACTCCACTTCTGATCACCCCGGTGTCTGACCCAATCTTTGTTTTCCACCATTGGCATCCGCTCACCCTGGCATGACACTGACAAGAATATTACAAGCCGATTTAGCCAGAGTCCTCCCCACCTCGGGCATCTTCAAGAGACTGACTCTCCCCTTCCTAGCAACTATCTATTTCCAGTGCCTCCACAGGTAGAGCTGGGGTTCCTTATCCACTCCCCACCTCTGTGCTGGGATTTTGTCTGGCTTGAGCTTACGTGGTACTTTTCATGCTGTCACTCACTGGTGTGAGTTCATACAAATAAATGACTGCTGTCTGGAAAACTCTGTTTCCTTGTGATCATCCACCACCTCTAGCTCTTACAAGATTTGTGCCACCTCTTCAACAATGATCCCACAGCTTTTGAAGGAGGAAGTTTGATATAGGTGTCCAATTCAGGGTTAATCACTTCAGCCTCTTGTTCTCTGTACATTGGCCAGTTGTGGGTTTCTGTTTAAATCACTATCTGCTGCAGAGGAAGCTTCTCTGGTGACAGTTGGGAGATGCATTAATCTCTAAGTATAAGGAATCCTTCTAAGAATGGATGAATTCCAGAGATCTGACACACACAAAAAAGTGGTTATAAAGTGAGATGTTGGTTGCATAGCATTGGTTAACTATTAAGAAAAAAAAAATCACAAGACTCCAGACACTGAATTTAACATAGGTGCTGTGAGATGCAGGAACTCCTTAGTACCAGGAGCCTCCTGAGCGCTCTGATGGAACTTCTGCTCCTGAGCTTTGTATTAGTTACCTTCCTGTTGCTATGATAAAACACCTTGACCAAAGCAAACATGTAGAAGGAAGAGTTTATTTGCGCTTACAGTTTCAGGTTCCAGAGGGCTTAAGAGTCTGTCATGGTGGGAGCCTTGGGGAGCCTTGGGGGGGCTTGGGGAGGCTTGGGGAGGCTTGGGAGGCTTGGGGGCCTTGGGGAGCCTTGGAGGGGCTTGGGGAGCCTTGGGGGGCTTGGGAAGGCTTGGGGAGGCTTGGGGGACTTGGGGAGCCTCAGGGAGGCTGGGGGGGCTTGGGGAGCCTTGGGGAGGCTTGGGGGGGCTTTGGGAGGTTTGGGGGGCTTGGGGAGGCTTGGGGAGGCTTGGGGAGCCTCGGGGAGGCTTGGGGGGCTTGGGGAGGCTTGGGGAGTCTGGGGGGCTTGGGGAGGCTTGCAAAGGCTTGGGGAGTCTTGGGGGGGCTTGGGGGGCTTGGGGAGGTGCAAGAGCAGGAGCCAAAGCTAAGTGCTCACATCTTCAAGTAAATATAAGAAGCAGAGCCAGACGGGAAATTAAGCAGAGCTTAAGAACTCTTTCAGCCCACCCAGGTGACCTGCTTCCTCCTTCTAAGATCTCCCAAAACAGCACCACCACTGGAAACAAAAATGTCCAAATACTTAGACCCCATGCAGGACATTCTCATTCAAATCACCATAAGCCTTGAGTTTTCTCCCTGATAATCAAGGATTAGCAGCCTTAAGATTAATTATACCTTTTGCCATATTTTAACCTTCTAAGTGCAATGCCAACCAATCTATAAAACACAGCATACCACAATACTCCTGCCCTGGGCATCATTTTGGGAATCATGTAACTAAATCTGCTGTTGTCCGCTATGTGTTTAAGTTCTTTATATAAATGAACTCATTTAATATTTACCACAACTTCCTTGATGGGTTTTAAAGTTGCTGAAAATGTCACAGCCAGGATTCCTGCCCAAGAGGGTTAACTGATTCCTTACACTGTATTACACCAAGATCCAAAGGAGCCTGCAGCTATGAAACTAAAATGGAGGCAGCAATTTCTGCAGGGGAAAGTAAGCTTGGGCTGGAGGTCAGACGATGTGACAAGATCAAAGGTTCTTGCTTTGTTAAAAAACAAATAAGCCTATGAAAAAGACAACTTATGCACTGAGAAAATAAAGTCCTAAATTCTGAGTGCCAGGGCAGAACTCATTAAGGACAAGTCTCTCCTTCCATCAGGATTGCTAAATAGCAGGTTAATGAAAATAGAGAGATAGAGTATCTGAGTCCATTGATACACTGACAATGCCGATCTGGTTTTGTTTTGGTTTGTTTTTCTCAGTTCTACTATCAAAGGAGTGAGTCTGGATGATGGGTTAGGGGCCAGATTGGTATGTCTTGAACCATTGACTGCAACAATAACCCTCCTGTGCAGCCATGAAAATATGCCATCTCTTCACCTGCTGTAAGAGGGATAGTTGGCTGAGCCTCCTGCTATTCCTATACCTCTAAATCCACTACCTCCTTCCTGTAGAGACCTCAGTCCCTGAGAACTGCCCTTTGTACAACAGAAAGGGTACTGAATTTCCAGAAAGGGGTGGTGTCTTGTTTAATGAGAAGCTTTGTCCCAGGATATTCCCATCAGCTTGGTGAAAACTTTTTTGGAATTGTCATGCAGAATAAAATTCTTCCTATCCTATCTCTCTCCTGTCCCCTATCCTTCACAGGAATAAGAACTGCATTGTGGGCTGATGTTCCCTCTGCCTCCTGTCTCACTTCCAGGCAATTTCTTGGGTATATATTTACATCTTGATATCTACTTCTTGGCTAGCAGAACTGACACACCATCTCTACACATTTTGTTATTTTGCCTTTTCTTCATTTCCTCTAATGTCTCCTAATCAAAGCCTCATTACCACCATGTTGAAATTTTACCTCAAAAATTGTTGAAAAAGAATTGCTTATTTGAGAATCTACTCAGGAGAAAGAACTGTTCTCTCACCTGAATGTGGTTTAGAACAACATGCTGCCTTGCACCTCCACACTCTTCTTTGTACTGAAAATGCCTGGAGTCTATTCAGCCTCCTGTGGGCTAGCCCCAGCATTATCCCCTCTGTGAGACTCCCTTGAGGCACCTAGAAATATTTAGTTAGAACTAACCAAAATTTGGGACTCTATGGTTCCAACTGTGAGCAAAAGTACCCAGAAAAATTCTGCATCTTAGACTGAACTTCCCACAAGACTGACCAACTGATTAGCACGTCAATAACTGGAGAGCTTGAAATGTTCCAGATCCAGAGGTTATTCACAATTTATCTTGGGCCATTTTAGCCCCTAAATAGCCACTCTGTCCACCTGTGTTTCTGACAAAATCTTGTAACTAACAGAAAAACCTTAGGAATGTATTAACTTAACAAAACCCTAGCTCCCACCAACCAAAAGGCTAAGAATGCCATTGGAAAGCACCTGAGGCCTGTTACTGAGATTTCTCTGTTGCTGTATCCACCTGCTTAATGTTTTCACCAAGGTATTTGAAAAGTGTCTTGATTTATGACTTTTCTTTAGTCTGTTACTATAAAAACTTTATGAAATGCTTCCACACTGGAACATGGAATTTGAGGTAACCTGAATGGTTACTCAGGATTGGCTCTAGAATAAACCATCTCTTATGCCATTTGAGATGAAAGTTGTGCTGCTTTTTTATTATTGACAGTTATAGCACCATAACATGGGACCCCAAGAGTGATTCACTTTTCATCAGAGGAGTCATATGGACAGAAGCAAGGAATGCGCATAGACCCATTGAGTCCAAGCCACCTGGTGCTGTTTCCTTAGGCACACTGTGGGGAGTTCTCTCTGGGGCTCTGCGCTCTCTCTGACTTCCCTTGGTTTGGTCAATGACCCATTCATTTATTCTGAGTTGGTTAAGGATCATATTTGTTAGATACCTTTTTGGTTTACTTTCAAAGTATTTGTTTTAAGAAATTTATTTCATTTGCTTGTTTTGAAGTATTTTGGTTTCAACAGTCTGATTTTTGGGGCTGCTTTTGGACCTCTGAAGGCATGTTTGATTCTACCCATTTGTTAAACCTTCTAGCAGCAATAATTTTTCTTTTTCTCTGGATATTTCTCCCATATCTAATCTAAGGATGGAGAAATGTTTTGAGAAAACCAAACCCCAACTGATTGCAGGTTTCATTAGTATGGTAATTCAATTTACAAATGTAAAAAGTAAACTAACTAAAAGTACATTCCCCTCAATGGGAAATGTTTACTAGCTCTAAATTGGCTTATTTTGCATGCTTAACTAGAAGTCCCAGGCAATAAAAAATTTAAAAATTTAAAACATCATAAATGGACAGTCTGCTGTAATTGAAATTTAAAAATAATCTGAAAAATCAAAAGAAATTGTAAAATTAGTAATTTACAATAATAAGAGCTCTTCAAAAACATACAAATGAGTTAAAGGGAGATGTTAAAGTTAAGAAATTAATTTTAAAATTTTAGAGGTTATTTCAGAACTAAAGATAAATTCTGAGACTAGTCCCCCTACTCTCTTTTTTCTTCTACTTTACTCTTTATTCTTTATCTCCTAACAGCAAAGTTTTATATGCAACTAGATTATGGTCTGTTTTAAAATAAAAGCTTTTTAAAAAAGAGAGATTCTATGCTATATTAAAAATTCCCATTTATAAAAACAATTTTGCTTTGGAAAGCTGTACTCACACTTGGAAGTAGCTCACATTTTTTTCCCTTGAGTGGCTCTTTTACTTTTAACTTTCATGCTTAAACCTACATTAAAATGTCTTTATTATACTAGCTCGTCCTAAAATTTCTTTCAGCAATTGAAGCCACAGATCTTGGTTTGTCTTAAATGGTGGTCCCTGAAACTTAGGAGAATTCCTCAGTCTCCTAAGAATGACCATGTGGCAGCTATGTCTCAGTCACGGCTGAAGATTCTGGGTGCTCCTGCTGAGATCCGTTTTGAAGCATTATTTCCTCTGTGTCACGTGGCTGACCTACCCTGCTAAGCATGTCCTCTGTGTTCCTTTGCTTCCATTTTTCTCTCCAGAGACCCACTTAAAAATCCGCTAGGCTCATCCATACTCTGGTACCTGGGGTACATTATAAGAGCTGACGAGCTTTGCAAAAAAATGGCTGGAGCTAGAGGACATCATGCTGAGTGAAGTAACACAGTCCCAGAAAAACAAACGACGAATGGTATCCCTCATCTGTGGATGCTAGTGTCAATTACCCAGTTATAAGTATTTCTTGTGTAGGGCCCCCTGAGCTTTTGTACAAAGCAGTTGGGCGTAATGCATATTGGAAACAACAACAACAACAACAGAAAGGACTGCATCAAAGAACTGACTGAAACAGTGGAAAAAAAAAAAAAAAAGACTGAGAGAAAGATGCAGGGCATGTATTACAGAATACATAATCTGGGTTGGGGTGGGGGTAAAGGAAAGGGTAATATGTTTAAATGGAACTGAAAATGATGTATGAAATACATAAAACATCAATAAAAGTATATTAATAAAAAAGAAAAGAAAGACAGTAAAAAATAAATAAATAAATAAAAATTGAAAAAAAAAAAAAATAAGAGCTGATCCCCCCAGAGAGCCTAAACCAGTCTCTTGCCTCCAAGAGAGCAGCCTGAGACAAAATGAGATGATTTCTTCTCCAAAGTAGGACATTCTGGATCCAAAACAGCATGTCCGGAATAATTTATTCTTAACTTGAAGTCTAAATGTTTCCTTTACTATCCTTCCTGTTGTCTCTGATTTCTGCAATGCTAATTGCTTAGACAAGGCCTTATATGTAAAAGCAATTCCCCTTCAGTTTTTAACTCTTGAAAAGAGAGGTATTACCCTGTCAGTAAGGCAAACTTCGCCTTTTGTTCTTTTAAGCAACTAAGCTTTTCTCACATCTTAAAGAACCAGGGATATAAGCATTCAATCTTCCCCATTCTGGGTACACCTAGATTGCACATAATTGTGTCATGTGTATCTGTGATAATTGTGTTTTCATGTGTTGTTTGTGTCAAAAAAGTTTTAAGCAAACTGTAGCCTCTCCAGGTTTTATTGTCTTCATTCTTTTTTTATTGTGTCCTAAAATTATTAGTTATATTTTTATTTTTATTTTTGGCATGCCCAATTAAAATGCACATGTTCATATATATATATACACATATATATGAGTATTTTTGCTGATGTATTAAAAGGCCTGATAAATGTATGTATTTTTATAAGGAAGTATGTACTTCCTTATAAACTTGGGTACTCTGAACATCTTAAAACCTGTGATGGGGGTGAGGTGGGGAGTGGGGTAGCAGGAGGGAAAAAAAACATGAGACAGGCTAGGCTACATCTTGAGATAAGTCTTAAAAAACAAGAGAAGTGAAAGGTGGCAGGGTGAAGAAAACAAGGAAGAGGTAGAGGAGGAGGAGGAAGAGGAGGAAGGACAC
Source organism: Rhizomys pruinosus (assembly GCA_009823505.1). Taxonomy (NCBI): domain Eukaryota; kingdom Metazoa; phylum Chordata; class Mammalia; order Rodentia; family Spalacidae; genus Rhizomys; species Rhizomys pruinosus. Next base: position 1,951,472 of record VZQC01006754.1, read on the forward strand.
AGAAGTATGTTTATTCATTCTAGTACTTCATGTGTTGTCAAGAACAGAGTTCATATTTGCTATCATTTACCCTGAACTTCCAACTCATAAATGTATGACTATCTTATAAGTGATCCAGGCCTATTTACCCAGTTAGTCTGTGAAGCACATTAAAAGGCATGAAATACATATTAGATTTTAAATATGAAAAAAGAACATTAAATATCTTATTGATTTTTTTAAATTTATTTCTGTATGTGTATGAATGTACTGTCTGCATGCAGGTTTTGTGCACCCATGTCGTGCAATGCCGCGGAGGTCAGAAGAGGGTGTCGGATTCCCCTGGAACTAGAGTTCTCCTGGAATTGGAGTTTCAGACGGTTCTCGGCCGCCATGTGGGTGCTGGGAATCAAACCTGGGTCCTCTGTAAGAGCTCTTAACCGCTAGGCCATCTCTCCAGCCCATGATTTTTATTATATTTTTGAAATGATAACATTTGGATACACTACTTAATTAAAATATGTTTTAAACTTAATTTTACCTTTTGAAAAATGTTTCTGAATATGTAACTGCAGAATGTGAAATTAAATACCTGGTTGTGTATTTTTATTGAGCAGTGCTGCTCTAGACTTTACTCCAACCAGTGGAGAATAGAGTCCCTTTACAGTAGCCTTGATGAAATCTCAACTCAACTATTTCCAGGGTCAGAAATGTACTCAGGAAGCAGTCATGTCAAAAACAAAGAATTAGGGCTGAAGAGATGGCCTAGTGGTTAAGAGCACCGATTGCTCTTGCAGAGGACCCAGTTTCAATCCCCAGCACCAACATGGCGGCTGAGAACCATCTTTAGTTCTAGTTCCAAGGGAATCTGAAGCCCTCTTCTGACCTCTGAGGCATTGCACGACATGGGTGCACAAACCTGCATGTAGACAGTACATTCATACACATAAAAATAAATAAATAAATTAGGGGCTGGAGGGATGGCCTAGCGGTTAAGAGCGACGACCGCTCTTGCAGAGGACCCGGGTTCGATCCCCAGCACCCACATGGCGGCTGAGAACCGTCTGTGACTCCGGTTCCAGGAGAACTCCAGTTCCAGGGGAATCCGAGACCGTCTTCTGACCTCCGCCGCATAGCACGACACGGTATGACCCAATTGCACAGTGACGGCAGGGGAAAATCCATAAACGACAGAACTGATTCGGATACGTCTAGAAAAACGTTAGAAGCGTAAAACCAGGAGGTATTAAGACATATCAGTACAAATTAAAAATAAATAAGATAAAAGTAAAACAATGGTAAAAATAAATAATAAAAATTAAAAAATAATAAGATATTAATTAATTAAATTAAAAAAAACACAAATAATCACACATTGTACATGATGACATCATTTATTCAGCTTCACCCTACTTTGCTGGCTGACTTAAAGAAAACTCTAAACTTAGGAAAAAAAAAGAATGTCAGAATGTAGCCATGCCATCATTCGATTTAGTGCGTTCATGGGTACGTAGTCGTAGGTGGTTATGGTTATGTAGAAAAAAGAATAAATTATACACTAATACACTTTCCACTTTCAGGGTGGCTATAAAAAACAGAAAAAAGTCCATTTTCAAGGTTGCAGAGAGACTCCGCACATACGTAAATATGAAACCAATGGTGTAACACAGAAAACGCATATACATCGTAACTATAAACCAACTGCCCAGAAGAACTTGTGATTAATTAATTCTAGACTTGGTCTTACAGAGGCATAACTGAGAAAAGATTCCTCAAATTACCAGTCCTCCAAAAGCCATTCCTAAAAATATAATTCCATAAAGTAAGTGGAAGAAACCATCAGATCTTTTATTTAAGTGGGCCAAAACATAATCCCGAACTGCACTTGCACCCAATATGTAACACACACATACCACACACACCCACACACTTTTTTTTTTTTATTTATTTAAATATTGATCTAGCATGGTGTGTTGGTGCATGCCTTTAATTCCGCGACTTGGGAGGCAGAAGCAGGTTGCTGTGGTTCAAAGGCCAGCTGGTCTCATAGGAGTTCCGAGGACACTGGAAGCTAAGGGAGCCCCTGTTACCAAAAACAAAAAAAAAAACTCCACAAAGGGAAAAAGTACCTATAGACAATGTATCAATAAGGAGCAGTAAGAGGTCCTTTTGTAATGCAAACAAGGCTATAACTAATCTTATAGTACAAAGGAAATGATAAAACTCATTTACAACAAGGTCAGCAGCCCAATTAAAAAATGGGCAGATACTTCACAAAACTCCTGTTTTTAGGAAACAATGGGGCTTTTAAACATATAATAAGCTGTGGCTGGAGACAGCACTTGATATGCTTGCAGAGGACCTGGGTTCTGTTTCCAGCACCCACATGGTAGCTCACAATCACTCATAACTATTTCCAGGGGATCTGACACCCTCTCTCTTCTGGTCTCTGAGAGTACCAAGAATGCATGTGATAAAGACACACATAGGCTAGTGAAATACTTGCACACATAAAATAAAACAAATGAATAAGAACTATAATAAGATAATCAGCCTTATTCCTAACAACAGAAATAAATGTTGAAAGACCTACAGCTGATCATTATTCTTTATGCATTACATTGGCAAACATGAAAGTTTCCAGATGCTCTGTGACACTGAAGGTGTGGTAAGTACACTCTGAAACCATATCTAATTATCGTGATTGAATATAATTATCAATATCCTGTGGATGTACTTACTGAGAGCTTCAGGAACCAATAAGGCTTTATTCACTAAAGCATAATTAGTAGAGGAAATAGTTAAAGCCAAAATGAGTAGCATAAGTAAGAGATTAGTCAAATTATGGTATAGTCATAGTTTATAGAATTATGCAATGATTTTTAAAACAGGCCAAAGACCCAGAATAATCAATGTAACATTGAAGAAGAATCAAATTGCAGAACTGACAATCTGTGACTTCAAATCTTATTATAAACTCCAGTAATCAAAACAGTGTAGTTCTGGCAAAAGATTAGATAAATAAATCAATGTAACAGAATAGGGAGACCAGAAATAGACTTACATAAATATGATCAACTCATCTTTGACAACAGCAAACATACTAAAGCAGAGAAAAAACAATTACTTCAACAAATGCTGCTGGAACAACTGGGCATCTACATCCAAAAATCTGAATTTAGACAAAGACCTTACTTTAAGCCCTTCACAAAATCAACTAAAAATGGATATAATTTAATTCAATTTTTATCGTGAGTGTGTGTGTGTATTAATGCAGATGAGAGCATACCATAGCATACATGTGTGTGTGCATGTGTGTGTATTAATGCAGATGAGAGCATGCCATAGCATACATGTGTGTGTGCATGTGTGTGTATTAATGCAGATGAGAGCATGCCATAGCATACATGTGTGTGTGCATGTACGTGTATTAATGCAGATGAGAGCATGCCGTAGCATACATGTGTGTGCATGTGTGTGTATTAATGCAGATGAGAGCATGCCATAGCATGCATGTGTGTGTGTATTAATGCAGATGAGAGCATGCCATAGCATACATGTGTGTGTGTGTGTGTGTATTAATGCAGATGAGAGCATGGCATAGCACACATGAGGTCAGAGGACAACTTTTGGGAGTCAGTTCTCTCCTGCTACCTTGTAGGATCTAGGGATGGAATCAGATCATCAGGTCTGCACGAGGGCCTCTACCCACTGAGCCATCTCCCTGGTTCCAAAGTGGACATTGTAGAGTTAAACATAAAATACAGAACTATGAAAGTTCTAGAAGATGACATAGTAGAAAAACCTACTAGAACTTGGGGACAATGATGGCTTTTTAGAGATAATACCAGAGGCATAATCCATGGAAGAGATAATAAGTTGGACCTCATTTTAAAAGACCTCTGCTCCAGGAGCCGCCCTTCACCTTTGCAGCTGGAGCCTGGTGGGTCTGGTTTGGTGCCTTTGTGTCTTTTTGCGGGCAGGCTCCTGAAGCACAGAAGCCCGGAAGTCACTCCAGACAGGTAGATTTTAGGGTACATTGACTTCTGGGTTGCTGGAAAAGGGTCTCAACTCTAAACCCTTGTAGGGGGTGGCTGTCTGGGCTGAGCTGCCCTTCGCGTTTGCAGCCGGTGCCGGGTGGGTCTGGTTCAGTGCCTTTGTGTCTTTCTGCTGGCAGGCTCCTGAAGCACAGGAGTCGGGAAGTCGCTCCAGACAGGTACTGGGGCACGGGCTAAGTCAGGCATATCACCCCACCACCAACAACAACTGGAGTTGATGAGAGAGTATCCAAGTGGACTTTTTTGGAGAACCTTCAGAACAGGAAGGGAAGAGTGACTTAGACTTCCAATATCCAACATATAAGCAAAATTGAAAGCCTGAAACCTAGACAAGTCAATACTCCATAAACAATGAGGAGGAAAGAAAAAAAAGAAAAAAGCATCAGAAGGAGGCAAGCAAAACCATCCGCTAACATAGTGAAAAGACACTTGTGATTTGAATCACAAAAGGGAAACCCGCATGCCAGGTACACGACAAAAGGGACAACATGGGAAATGTGCAGGATAATCCTGCACCAGGCTCTACTAAACCTGTAGGAGATAGCTACAATGGGATCCCCCTGGAGATGACCTAAGGAACAAATCTTAGAAGAATAATTACAGACCTATGCAGAGAAATTAAAGAAAATAAAGAATTCAGAGAACTAAAGAGAGAGAATGAAAAACTCAAAAAGAACCTAGAGGGATACAATGACAAACTTTGAAAAGAACTAAAGGAAGAGATTGATAAACTCCAGAAAGAACTAGAGGGAGAAAAAAACAAACTCAGAAAGGAAGTAGAAACACTGAAAAAGGAAGCCAACCAACGAAGTAAGGAGCACCAAGAAGAGACTGAGAAGTTCAAAAAGGAAATGGAAATACTAAAGAAAACAAAGGATGAAATGAAAAAGGAAATAGAACACTCATCCAATCAAGAAGAAAGGGAACGAAAAAGCCTCAGAAGTAGAATGGAGGAAACAGAACAAAGAATATCAGATCTGGAAGATAACACAGAGCAACTAAAAAGCTCAACTAAATATTATGAAAAAATTTTAGTCTCAGATTTTTTTAAATTTTTTTTTTTTTTTGTATGTGTATGAATGTACTGTCTGCATGCAGGTCTGTGCACCCGTGTCGTGCAATGCCGCGGAGGTCAGAAGAGGGTCTCGGATTCCCCTTGAACTGGAGTGCTCCTGGAATTGGAG
>VZQC01006754.1:1967864-2100250 GCA_009823505.1 Rhizomys pruinosus
TTTAAGATGTCATCTTACTCCAATAAGACTGGCTAGGATCAAGAAAACAAATGATACCAAGTGCTGGAGAGGCTGTGGGGAAAGGGGAACACTCATCCACTGCTGGTGGGAATGTAAACTCGTACAGCCACTATGGAAAGTAGTGTGGAGAACCCTTGGAAGACTTGGAATGAACTTGCCACCTGACCCAGCCATACCACTCCTAGGCATGTACCCTCAAGACTCACCCCACCGCAGAGATACATGCATGGCCATTTTTATTTCAGCTCTCTTCACAATAGCAAGGAGCTGGAACCAACCCAAATGCCCCTCAACTTACGAGTGGATAGAGAAAATGTGGTACATCTACACAATGGAGTTCTATGCAGCAGTAAAGATGACATCATGAGCTTTGCAGGAAAATGGCTGGAGCTAGAAGACATCATGCTGAGTGAAGTAACGCAGTCCCAGAAAAACAAACGACAAATGGTATCCCTCATCTGTGGATGCTAGTGCCAATTACCTAGTTGTAAGTATTTCTTGTGCACAGCCCCTTGAGCTTTTGTCCAAGCAGTTGGGAGTGATGCATATTGGAAACAACAACAACAATAACAATAACAACAACAACAACAGAAAGGACTGCATCAAAGTACTGACTGAAACAATGAACTTCTGCTCAAAACAGTCAACTTCCACATGGAGAATATCGAGAAAGATTGAGAAAGAGATGAAAAGCATGTTTGGCAGAATGCATGAGCTCTGGTGGGGAGGGAGGATAGGGTGGGGGACACAGGTCTAGATTTGATAATCTTGTACAAAATATATATTTAAAAAACTCAAGAGACAATATTAAGAAGTATTCTTCAGCTTTTGAGCTCAAACAAAATATAGGCAGCCAAAGTTAGAATCAAGTAATATTTTACACCTTCTGTGGATCTGAAGCCTGTCAGCAATGGCTGGCCCTTGATCTCCTTCCCAGAGCACCTTCTACCCTCCCTGGCCTTCCTTTTCTCTGAAGAAAGTGGATGAGACCAGGAGTCAGACCGCAGAGCTAAGCTACAAACAGTACCATGCATGTCCTTCCACCCTCATCTGGTGCAAATGTGACATGACAGTGTCCCAGTACGAGAGTCTTCTGCCCCACTCAGTTCTCACACAGCCGATGCAAAAAATCAACTAAGATTTTGAGAAGACCACTGTCAGGTCCAGAGTACAACCAGAGGGAGGATCCAGGCACACAAGCATGGATCTTTCATCAGAATTAGTTGCTCCTATACTCTACCCAACCTTTGCCCTCACTCATACAAAGTTTTCAAAATACACCGCTCATGGGAGAATCTAGCTCAGAGCATAGCACACTGATTTACAAACCATGCCTTTGCTTACCATTTTACTTCCTGATGAAATCTGCTTTCCTTGCACAGGCAATGTTATAATGTGAGCCTTTAATGCTCCCTAAGGCTCAGATGCTAAAGATTGGCCTGAAAGGAACTGGTGGAACTTTGGGAGCTACAGCTTAGCTAGAGGAAGTAACGTCACTGGGAGAATGCCCTTGAGGGGGATACTGGGACATTTCTCATCTGTTGCCATAATTCAGATTCCAGGAGGGATTCAGACCTTTATCACAAGAGTGGAAATTAGGAACACACGTTTAGCAGTCATCCAGGTTCTCCAATATTTCAAGAGAAAAACTTCCAGGTTTTCTTGAAAGGAGAAAAAGGAAGCAGTTTTTAATAGTTTCCTTATTAGTTCCTTTTCTCGAAGCTATGATAAAAATACCCAAGGAAGTAAGAGAGGGATGATTTATTTTGCCTCATGGTTTGAGGGGGGTGAGTCCATCATGGCAGAGAAGGCATGCCAACTGAACCAGCTTCTGTGTGTGGCAGCAAGAACATGAGCCTAGGCTGCTTACATGGCACCAGCAGGAAGCAGACAGCTGACCAGAACGGGCACCAGGCTGTAACCACAAGGCCTGCCTTCCCCAGCATCTCACTTTTTCCAAGAGTCCTAAATGCTCCACAGCCCCGCCAGACAGCACCACCAATTGGGGACTAAGTATTGAAGTACACGAGGCTGCAGTGGGCATGTCACGTTCAAATCGCAGAAGTCTCATCATAGGAGTCCGTTGCCAGCTATTTGCTCCTTGACTTGTAACCTAATCGCTGTTGATTTATTTCTTCATTTGTAAAGTAAGAATGATGATCCCCTTCTCACTGGGTGGTAATAAGGACTACAATGCATGAAAAGCACAAAGGTTTTGTCAGTCACCTCTTCTTTGCTGGGAAATTTACTTCCTCTCTCTGTAGGGAAAGTGCTGGTGTTTGATACAGCATTCTGTACACAGAATGTTGATGACTCCTCCATTCAAACTAGCCTTTCAAGTGTCTTGTGTCTTGTGTTGTCTGTCAAATGAACTGTAGCACACGTACTTGCTTTTTTTTTTGAGACAGAGTCTCCCTTTAGTCCCAGCTGTCCTGGAGCTCCCTATATAGACCAGGCTGGACTTGACCTCACAGAGATCCACCTGCCTCTGCCTCCTGAGTGCTGGGATTAAAGGGGTGTACCACCATGCCCAGCCTAAGACACTTCTTAGCCACCATGTGGGTGCTGGGAATTGAACTCGGGTCCTCTGCAAGAGCAGTCAGTGCTCTTAACCACTGAGCCATCTCTCCAGCCCACATACTTGCTTTTAATGTTCCCCAGAAACTAACAGAAAAGATGAACCTTCTGTATTATACGTGTGTGAGTGTGTGTGTGTGTGTGTGTGTGTGTGTGCCCATAGAAGGCAAGTAGGGGAGAAGTCCTAATCCTAAAACACAAGTTTTAGCACTCAAGGATCAGTTAGGCAGACTACAAGAGGGGTTTGCCTTCCAATTAATTGTTCAAAATTTCTTCTTATCCTTTCTTCACAAACCAAACTAGATAATCTCCAGTTTCAGAAAAAAGAACACCCTCAAATACTGAAGCCCAAACAGTACACCAGCCTTGGATTCTTTGACTAATTTTAACTCTCTTAACAACCCTAGGTACTTTCATTTTCCCCTACTTTACTGAGACAAAAGTTGATCTGTCGTTGGGGTCGATCTGTCCCAGGTCACAGAGCCATACAGGAGGCCCAGAGCTAACGCAATCCATGTGTTCAGTCATCAGGGTGAACTGTCCTCCAGTGACCTGACCCACTGCAGAAAGAAGAGGGGGCCGTGTTTGAAGTCAGGAAGGAAGCTCTCTTCCTTTATCCCTCTTCTCAACACCACCTTTAATGTCAGGCTTTTAATTCTGGCTCTGCCCAGTTCTCTAATCTGTGTACTCTAGTTTCTATGAGTCCTTGGTTCCTTAACTGTGATGAGAGCTTTATTTTCAGATGTTTGACTTGGGTCTCCTTTTCCCAGCTCTTTTCCTCCCTTCTTTTTTTTAATCACTTTAATGTACTCACAAATAAAAACATCACACATCTAAATTAAGGTAGCCAAACAAACACTTGCCCAGTCCCAAACTCAATATATCTCCGTGAATTTCTATACTGTGAGAATGGCCATTCTGAAGCCAGGGAGGTTCACTTAGGTTTTACTCTTCTCACTCTCAATTCCATTTCATACTGCTCATCTTTTAAAATACGTATTTGTATTTATATATTTATTCATTTGTGTGTACGAATGTGCCATTGTAGGTGTGTGGAGACAGCGGACAACCCACAGGAACTAGTTCTCTCCTTCCACGTGTGGGCTACAGGAATGAAGCTCGGGTCACCAGGTTTGGTGGCAGGTGCCATGGAGCCACCTCAGTGCCCCTCTCCTCCCTCTCCTCCCACTGTTTTCCCATTGCTTCTCCCAGCTCCGATTCTTGACTTCACCTTCCAAGTCCTCATCCTTTACTTCTGCTCTAATTTAAGGATCAGTTCTGTTACACTACTGGGCTCCTGACCTTCCTAGTGGACTCTGTAGCTGTTCTGACTGGAATAGCCTCCCTTCCCTGGTACCATTCAAAGCCTACAGTCCTTAAAGATATGGCTGGATCCACCTCCTGCATAAAGCTTTTCTCTTCTGATCACTTCAGCAAGGACAGGTGACACCCCTCATGACACACTCCCTTCAAACTCTCATTAAGGGCACTTCTCTATTATGGAATGCCCCAACTCACGCAACATAAAGATGTGTGGACAATCAGGGTCTGATAAACTTAGCTAAATACCAATAGCTCCATCAATGTGGTACTCTGCTCAAGTGTTCCAGCTACAACAGCTATGGCCACTTTTGAGTGGATTAAAAACAAGCTACAAAATTTATACACACACTAGGAGTCTAGAAAGATAGCTCAGATCATAAAGTGCTTGCCACACAGCACGAGGACTTGAATTCAGTTCCTGGCATCCACATCAAAAAGCCTGGTACAGCAGGACACACTTGTAATGTCAGCCCTGGAGAAGCAGGGGCCGGAGGGTGCCAGGGGCTTGCTAGCCAAGCTGTCCAGCTAAATAAGTGAGCTCCAGATTCAGTGAAAGATCTAGTCTCAATAAATAAATAAATAAATAAATAAATAAATAAATAAATAAATGTATGTGGAGAAAGATTGAGGAAGACACCCAACATTGACTTTGACCTCCAGTCTCCACAAGCATGCTCACACACATGTACACACATGTACAAAAATGTATAGTTACATCTGCTCACACACGTGTACACACATGTACAAACATGTATAGTTACATCTGCTCATGATCATGACTGAAAAAGCAAAGCAACTATATAGGGCATCCAACTGAGAGAAGAGAACTATTCCTCAGAAACAGAGAAAGACAGAGGCAATATTAGGAAGAAGAAGAAGAAGAAGAAGAAGAAGAAGAAGAAGAAGAAGAAGAAGGAGGAGGAGGAGGAGGAGAAGAAGAAGAGGAGGAGGAAGAATCCAGAGGGATGCTTCAATAGTCATTGGAGGGATGGATTTGTGGCAAACTTTAAATAGGCAATTCCTACCCTAAGGCCTACTCCAAAATAGAACGCAGAGATGAAAACAAATTCCGAGTGTATATTGAAAAATGTATTTCAGTAAATTTAGTAGTAGTTAAACTTCTGTTCCCCATTATGACAGAGTTAATGACAGGTTTTTTTCTTTCAAGATTTTTCATTTACTCTCTGATTCACAAATAGATATTTGACTGGCCCCAGATTTTTATTGTTTCTAGTTTGTTTTTGCTAATCATATTCAACTAAGAGGAGTTTTCTTTTTTTATTAAAAAGAAATCAAAAACAATTAAATGTGAAGTCCACTGCTGCTTTCCAAATTCACTAGAGCATCGCTAACTCACCAAAGTCAGGAAGCAATAATAATTCCTTCTCTTTATAGAATGTCTTTTCTCCTCAGGAAACTTCAAAGCCCTTGCTGACGGTTGGGCTCTGCAGCTGCCAGGAAAGAAATGTGGCTCCACTTACCTCAAAGGGGGTCAGAGCACATGGGGGACCGGCTGGACCCACAGCAGGCATGCTCCCCGGCGCCCATGCTGCCTCTGCTCCATCAGAGAACACCTCAGGGCTCTGGGGCTGGAGAATAGAAGAGTGCAGAAGTGCCAACCTCTCACGTGCCCCCACCCACTCAGATAAGCACCACACGACAAGAAACAGCCAGATGTGAGGATGTGGCTCTGTAACCCTACCGGTTGTCAGGGTGGGAAATAGGACAGGCAAAATCATGCAGCTGTGTACAGACAGGAACTTCATCTTGAGCTAATCCCGGCAAGACTCTTACAAGAACAGAGTTCTTGCATAAGTAGAAAAAGCAAAACCCAAATTATGAAATCTACTATCTCCTGCCATGCATGTCCTCTCACACTCAACCCAACTCCCTCGGACACCATGATTAACTACTACTTCCTGAATACCTATGTGTGTGAGGCATCTCAGTTTTACTACTGTGAAGCCTTGTAGCTGCAAGGAGCTATTAGCATCAATATTTTTTATTTAAAGTTCAGGAAGATTTTGTTTCCCAAAAATAAACTGTTCTAGGTATCTAAGGAAGAAGTTTTTCCAATGATTTTTTGGGTAGATTGAGGGAGTCCCTGCCTGCCTGTTTGTCTGTCTGTCTGTGTGGATGCCAGAGGCCAGCTCCTTCCTCAGGAGCCGTCCACATTATTTATTGAGACACGGTCTGTCACTGGGACCTGGAGCTCGCTGATTATGCTAGACTGACTGGTCGGCAAACCTTGGAATCTGTCTGTTTCTGTCTCTACCTTGTCAATGTTGGGATGACCATGGATACTGGGGTTGGAACTCAGGTCCTAATACTTGTGTGGCAGGTACTTTGTGAATAGAGCCACCTCCTCAGCCCCATCTTTAATAATTTCTCAATAGACTGCTCTGGAGAAATCATTTCACAGCTGTTGAACAGACCCAACTATCAGGAACTCATGGGTCCCTTGACCCAGTTCTTTGTGTGCAGAAGAATGGTACTGGCAAGGTATCGTGCAGGGCTCGTTTCAGTCCCTACATTTATGGGTTTTGCCCCAGGTGTAAGTTGACGAGGATAAAACACATTTGAAGATATAAACCTGCCATCAGATGGTGAGACAACTGGATGCAGCAACATGGATACTCCCCCGTAAAGTCAAGCTGAGGTGAGGAGACTCCGGGAGACTGACTCTTGCCCCCAAACACATAGCTAGTTGCTCCATGAGAAGTCCACACTTCAACTTGAACCTCTATGCTCCCATGGTGCTCAAGAGTCAGCATTTGCCCTCCCATGGACACCCATGTGGGCAAAGGCACTGAGAAGACGTGCTCCAGTGCCCTCTCATAAGTGTGCTTTACCTTTGGCATTAGCCTCTAGGTTTCCTGGGCATCTAACTTACTGCTTTAAATGGCATCAGGAGCTGCTTCTGCAAAAGCACCATTCGTTCAGTGGGGGAAATGCTAACACTGTTTATCTAGGAGCACCCTTCATGGCATGGAATCTTCATTTCAGTGCTGCTGACCATCAGCAGCCCTAAGCATCACCCTGGATGCGAGAACGGTGGCTCACAGGTATTCCCTATGCTCCCTCCCACCATCTATGATGCTGGATATATTTTATTTAAAAATAATCAAAGCCTCTAAGTTCCATTTCTGCTATTACTGGACCTAACGCAGTCCATGAGGAGGCCTGTGTATCATGAGTATAAACTTTAGAATGGCCAGCCACAGGGAAATTGTAACCAGGGGTGGTCATTCATTCAAATTGCACCTGCTTCTATCTTACAAGCCAAACGTTCATCCAATAAATGTTCTGGGAATGTAGTTTTTCTCTTCCATGTTGGGCTTTTCAGAATAATGTTGGAATGCATCTAGTTTCTGAGTTTGAGTGCATTATATAACTCTCCAAGGAAACAAACAGGAGAAAATGTAAAGATGGACAGACACAAAGTGCACAAAAATATGCTTCAATGTCTGGAAGTCAGGGAAATGATGACGAACATGAACTGGATCAGCTCTTGTTCTCGGTTGAGAAAGCAGCCTTTTTCCTGTGGAAACAGAAGCAGAAAAACAAAGCCCAGGCCCCTCAGTGCTCTGGAAGGTCATCAGTAAATTCAAAACGGAGTGAATGTTACACACGCACCTCATTTAAAATTCCTCATACATCACCAACACTCATATTTTGTGTGAACTCCCAGGGTAGAACTGCCTCTTCTGATTGGTTTTAGACAGTTTGTATATTATAAACCATTCCCATGTGAGGGTGCCAGGGTCCCAGGCTCCAGAGCGCAGGCGTAAGAAATGAAGTTTGCTTTCATCTCCATACATGATCATGGTGGTTCACGGGAGTGAGTGGAAGTTTTCAAGATGGAAAAGAAGTTAGGAAATGATGTCAGGAGACCTGGCCCTACCTTGGCTGGACTGCCAGCCCACGTGATTTCAGGCATGGTGGGGGAGCAACAGCATGGTGCGAGCTCCTCAGCTGTGTCGGGTTTGCACTGTGTTCTGCATACACGGTTATGCCTCTCCATGAGAATCTGAGTGCTACTTATTCCATTTAATAGCTTAGGAAATGGAGATTCCCCAAACTCATATGAGAGCAAATGGTAGGCTGTGGAGATGGGATTCATAGCTGAGGTTTTCTAGCTTTGAAACCAATGTACTTTTTAAATTAGACTAAACTGTTGTCCTAGTTCAGATATTCATGCTTTTTCAATCATGTTAACTCTAAATTGCTGAGATGATTTTGGTTCTGGAGAAAGTTATCATAGTTAACTTCTAATAGAAAAAAATCCGTATATCTTATGAATCTTGGTAGAGAGGATAATAATAAATGCAGGCAAAGTGATCTAAATATAATACCATTCTAATAAAAATGGGTATTTTTCCCTAATGTCTTTGACATTTCAACAAATGGGGAGTTTAAGGTGGGTCCATGAATATGTGACATTGTTAACCAACAAATAAACACAATTTTTTAAATTCTACGAAAACCATTTTAAAGAAGCAGAGCTGTATGATCTAGCACTTTAATAACAACACATACTTTCTGTATGTACATGTATATAGTATAAGCATGTATGCTTGTTACTTGAAAATAAACATGAAAGATGATAGATAGATAGATAGATAGATAGCAGGTGGTAAGTAGATAGATGATAAATATATAGATAGAACATAGTAGATAGATGATTAAGATAGATGAAAGAAAGGAAGGAAGGAAGGAAGGAAAAGAAAGGAAAAGAAAAGAAAAAAGAGAAGAGAAGAGAAAAGAAAAGAAGAAAAGAAAGGAAAAGAAAAGAAAAGAAAAGAAAAGAAAAGAAAAGAAAAGAAAAGGAAAGGAAAGGAAAGAGATTTGACCAATTTTTTTTTTTTTTTTTGCAGGGTTCTTATCCTCAGCGTTTAACCACTGTGCTATACCCCAGCCTGATTTGACCAATTTTTACCCATCTGGTCAAATGTAGTAATCAGCCTCTAGGCCCCATCTTGCTTTTTATCTCCACACCATTTGGCAGGATTCATAAGTCCCTCAGTTTTGGATAGGTGGGAGGAGGAGACATTATTTCACATTATCTCAGTCAGGCATTGAACTCATTAAGTAGCCAAGATTGACCTTGAACTCCTGCTCCTCCGCCTCTACGTCTCAGGATTGGGATTGCAGGTGTGTACCACCATATCTGGTTAATTACCCCGTTCCTGAAATGCTGTTTCCACTTCTATGCCTAGCCTCTGCACTTCCGATAGCGTCAACTGCTTCCAAGTCACCCCTTCAGATAATAACTTAGGTCTCCTGTTCCTTCCTTCAAAACAATGGAGCGCTCTAAGGCATCCCTCTAGCTACATTATCTGTTTCTTTTCTCCTCCTTAGGGCTTTACATGGCATTTACACAGGCTCCAAGACCTGCACCTCCAGCTCAGCCTCCCCTCCAAACTCCTGGTTCATAGATCAAATTGTCTTCTGGATGCCACTCTTAGCTGTCTGCATGTCCCTTTCTGGGCACGCCCCACGAGCTGGGATGACTATGATGGTGTAGAGGTCTAAGATTGGCCACTAGGAGGTGATATCAGTTGACCTGTATCAGCTGCCTATTAACATAGAATAAACGGATTTTCATGGATTTGCACCATCTGATGTAGCCCCCAGACTGTCATTGTGCGCATGCGTGGCTGTGGGGCTATCAACCCCACAGCTAGCTCTTAGGCTCCTTAGGTCATGGAGCAGCTCCATTCTAATGCGTGTTTGGCCATGGGACCATCAGTCTAGCATTCACGTGTTTAGCCCCAAGTGCCTGCACTCTTCAGCTTGTCCAACCATGGGGTCAACAGCCCCACACTTACAGGCATTTCAAACTCAGCACATCTAAAATATCATTATTTTAAACTAAATCCCCTTTCACATCATTGTTTTATACAAAACCCCCAAAGCCAGCCTATTCTCCTTACTCTCGTCATCTACCCCATCCTTCTCACCTCTCCCAAGCACATTTCAAGCTTGCTCCTGCCTCAGAACTTTGCCCTGTGTCTTTCTTTTTCTGTAACATGACCCGCTCATATGATCCCAGAACCCACTCCTTCAGATAATAACTCAGGTATCTCTCTGATCAATGCAATCTCATGGTTGTTAGCTGCCATGTGAATCCTGGGATTTGAACCCAAGACCTCTTGCAAGAGCATCCAGTGCTCTTAACCACTGAGCCACATCTCCCTCCAGTCCCCTTCACATAATCTTGGTCACACCCTTCAAAAGGAGAGAATGGATCGAGCATCAATTGAGTGATTACAGATTCCATGGGGCCTGAAAAACAGTCTGATCTTTTTGCTTTTGCAAGTGATTTCCATTACAGGTCTTCCTGCACCAGGACGACTTACAGCCATCTGTTGCCTGTTTTCATGAGTGAGGTCAATTTTGAATCACTATGCAATTATGTAAATTTGGCTTCTGTAAAATACAGGAAAGCTATGTTGCTGTCAGTCATTTGTAGAAGCCTTTCAACAATAGGGTCTCTCTTTCTCCACTACTAACATTGTTTGTCCTTTCAATTGTTCAATATGTTTTTTTTTTTTTTTTTGGTATTTTTGAGACAGGGTCTCCCTTTCGTCCCAGCTGGCCTGGAGCTCACTCTGTAGACCAGGCTGGCCTTGAATTCACAGAGATCTGCCTGCCTCTGCCTCCCAAGTGCTAGGACTAAAGGCGTACACCACCACGCCCAGCTTCAATGTTTTAGGAGGAAATGTTTATACAGATCTTTCTAAAATCATCTAATATACCTCTTTCAAAAGCTTATTTATTTTTAAAATACTCTGGCATGGTCTTTAAGTATCTTCAAATATAAGTCTGTGAGCATGGTTCATTGGCTATTTCTAGACAAAGCCAATCTGACTTTAATTCTTTTTTGTATACCAGCCAGGACAAAATGCAGACACAGTCTTGCTCATGCTGTGACAACAGTGGAGCCTTCTAGTCTATCTCCAGACAAGGTGAGATGTCATGGTGCATGTTCATGTCTTCTTTCTTCGATATCATTTCAGTTGTACAGCGGTAGACACAAACTGATCCTAGACAGGTGGCAGGAAGTGACACTATGCCAGCGCATCTCATATTTGGCTGCATCTGAGGCTGAGGGACTAGGAGGGGGCAGGTGAAACAGAAAAACTCTCTCTATAAGGGGAATCGGATTGCGTTCTCAGAGGAGAAACATAGTATCAGTGCTCTTTCTACTGTGAGCATACAGGTTGTGTATGGACTGCTCAGACAACTGAAGGGTAAGGTAAAAAGGCAGCAATGTAGCAATTAACAGAGAAGTGAGTCTAGCCATAGTCAATGTAGTGGTGGCTGTGTGGAAGGGACAAAGATTCAGTAGATAAGAACTATATCCTGTGTGAACTTGAGAGGGGTTCATGGCCAGACATCAAAGATAAACATGGATTTAGAAGAATAGCAGGGGACCACAGAAGATTCAATTATTCAATTCACATGTTTCCCGAGTGCCTGCTGTGTTCTAAGCTCATTGGTGAGCCCCAGAAACACTGTGGCAAGGGACAGGCAGGGAGCCCTGGAGGTGACGTATCAAGGAGGAGGTACATATTAAGCAGGCAGACAAATCCATTTGTGAATAAATGTACATAGACAAATAATAACACAACACAGGTGGTAACAAAACAATGCCCTTCAAGATAAAACAAAGGACACTGCAGTTAAACTGAGCTTGGAGTATGAATTTGGATAGTTCCTCCAACTTCAGTTCCAGGGAATTCAGTGCCCCCTTCTGATGTCCACGGGCATTGCACAATACGGGTCAACTTACAGGAATGCAGACTCATACACATAAAATAAAAATAATAAAATATTTTAACAGATTATGTGAAGCCTCCTAAAGTGTCCTCCAGTGGTTTTATTTACCCGAATTTGGCCAAGGAGGGAGCAGAAGGGCTTCCATAATCTTTGCAAGGCAAGCAGTCAAATGTTTTTCTGCCTTTACATACCATTTCCTTTCTTATCTGTTCTGACTGTGAATGCACAGTGGTCCTCGACAACCAAGTCCAGCAGGAGGCTGAGCTGTCCCTTGTTGACCTGGAAGTCAGGTGGAGAAGCCCAGTTCTCTGCACACCTTATTGAAAGAATGCAAAAAGTATTTTAATTCATATACTCAAGATAGGAACATGGGTTGTTGGAAAAAGGTTGTATATACACAAAAATGATATCTTTCTACATGAAATACAGTTAATGTAGAAATAAAGGAAACCATTGTCTTCCAAACAAGCAAATACACTTCTCCCAACATAGTTGGTGTCCTAAGCAATACAAATTGTTAAAATAAATAAAATATGCCTACATACCCCTCCAGAAAAATCATATACATGATCCGTGAACTTTACATAGCAAATAAGAGATTGACTAACCAGCACTGTTTGGCTCCCAGGCAGCCCTTTTTCCATGTACCTATTATGAGCTGGGCATCTACCTGGGCTCTGAAAATAGTTGGCTTTTCTTTCCTTAAAAATGAAAAGAACAAGCCAGGCGTAGTGGCGCACCCCTTTAATCCCAGCACTCGGGAGGCAGAGGCAGGCAGATTTCTGTGAGTTCAAGGCCAACCTGGTCTACATAGTGAGCTCCAGGCCAGCTGGAACTAAAGGGAGACCCTGTCTCAAAACGACGAAAGAAAGAAAGAAAGAAAGGAAGAAAGAAAGAAAGAAAGAAAGAAAGAAAGAAAGAAAGAAAGAAAGAAAGAAAGAAAGAAAGAAAGAAAGAAAAGAAAGAACAGAAGGGAGCGGAGGGAAGGGCGGGCGAGGAGGGAGGGAGGGAGGGAGGGAGGGAGGGAGGGAACACACCGTGCCTCTGTGAGGCTTCCATTCACCACCTACTGCAAGGCAGTGCACACAAAGCAAGGTTACTATCCTTTATTTGACTCATTATGAGACACACCTACCACTTGTCAAAGCAGGAACTTCCAGTGCCCTCACTCTCAGTCCCAGCTGTCTCAGGCCCATGCATGAGACACCAATCATGTGCAGCCCATATCTGCAGTCTGCCCTGCTCCTAACCAGCAGCCAGCCCTCATTCTCCCGACTCAGAAAGCAAGTTCTAAGACAGGGCAGAATAGAGTTTTCCCTAGGAACGTCTGCTTGCATGGAGTCGTCTGACTCCCCTACTCACCTTCAGAAACAATGCAAATCCACCCTACTAATTTCCTCCTCATTTGCATATCTGTTTCCTTGGCAAGGAAGCTAAAAGAGAAGAGACCAAAGGGGACAGGAGGGTATCAAAGATGCAGGGAATGATAAACAAAACATACTGGTTTGAGCCTTAGAAATGGACCAGCATTCAACTCTTTGACCAGTTTCATAAGGCTTAATCTAATAATAAAAGATGGCTTGATTTCTTTTTCTCTTAGTCTAAAAGTTCAGCTTTTCAAAGACCAGGCATGGCAGCACTCAGGACGCAGAGGACAGTAGGAGGATCTGGAGCTTCAGGCCTCCTTATTTACAGGAAGAGCCCATATGCAAATAGGGCCGGGGCTATGGCTCAGTGGTAGAGTGCTCGCCTGGTGTTATGGTTTGAATATGAATTGTTCTTGTGATGGTTGGAATGAGAAGACTGTCCTCCAAGGGCCCCAAGTATTTGGAAATTGTGTCCTCAGATGGAAGTGTGGTTTGGAGAGGTTTTAGGAGGTGTGGCTTTGCTGGAGGAAGCACATCACTGGTCATGCTGGGGTTTTTTTGGTTTTTTTGGTCTTTGTCGAGACAGGGTCTCCCTGTAGCCCCAGCTGTCCTGGAACTCACTCTATAGACCAGGCTGGCTTTGAATTCACAAAGATCCGTCTGCCTCTGCCTCCCAAGTGCTAGGTAGATGCTTTTTTTTTTTTTTTGGTCTTTTCGAGACAGGGTGGTCATGCTGTTTTATCACAGCAACAGAAAAGTAACTAATATCATTCTCTAATAGATTCGTGTGCTTGAATACGTATTCCCAGACTGATGGAATTGTTAGGGAAGGTTCTAGAATCCTTAGGAGATGGACTTGCTGGAGGAAGTATGTCGCAGGAGTTTGGCTTTGCCCTGACCCCTCTTCTGTTTTCTCTCTACTTTCTGAGTTCAGATACAATATGATCAGCCAGCTACCTACTCTTGCTGTCATGGCTTCCGTGCCAGTTACTATGTCCTCCCCTCCGTGATGGATTCTATCCCTCAGGAAGTAGAAGCCAAAACAAACCCTTTCTCTCATAAGTTGTTTTTTTGTGGGGGGGGTTTGTTGTTTTCTTTTTGAGACAGGGTCTCCCCATAGCCCCAGCTGTCCTGGAACTCACTCTGTACACCAGGCTGGCCTTGAACTCACAGAAATCCGCCTGCCTCTGCCTCCCAAGTGCTAGGATTAAAGGTGTGCACCACCACACCTGACATAAGTTGTTTTTGTCAAGGTATTTTATTATAGCAACAGAAAAGAAACTAAAAATATACCTAGGATGTGCAAGGCCAAAGGTTTGATCTCCATCACTGAAATTTAAAAAAGAAAGACAGAAAGAATGGGGAGAGAACAGACAATGTTAGACCGTTAAAACTGCCACTTCCCTCTGTAACCTTGCTGTTACAGGGACCTTCTTGTACATCGCTAACAACTAACCACGAACAAATTTTGGAACACAACCTATTCATAAGTTGAAGACTGCCTTCAAAGGATGCTTTTCCCTGTGTAAGACAGGCTGATGGATTGCATTTATTAGAATTACAGGATAAAGAAACCACAAAAGGCTGACTTCAAGTCGCTAGATATCCCTCTCAGCTTTCTGGCTCCAAAGCATAATCATAATCTAAGCTTGTCTGGTAATGAGCCAGGCCAGCTCAGGGAAAAATAGAACCAGGCTGCAATCAGACTCAGGGGGGCTGAGGGAAGGCCACACATCTAAACATGGAAAGGCTAGAAAGCCTGATTCTTCAACACAAAAGAGTAGACAGTCAGGGAGCACTTGTGTAAAACAGGCTGCAGCCAGGCCTGCCTGCTGAAATAACCTGTGGAAGGTTTGTAATGCCAGACAGCACTGAGTCCCCAACTTCCTTCCTCTCTTTCTCTCTCTGGTCAGGAGCCTTCCTGCACCCACAAGAGGCTTTATTAACATACGGGTAGGAATGAAGATTTTACAGGCAAGAGCCCAGCATATTTTAATATTGTCTCTCAGAATAAATAGCTCAAATTTTTATGTTTGCTGAGCTTTCAAAAGGGGCTTTCTCCTTCAGATTTTGCTCAAGAGCTTTTTTTTTTTTCCAGAAAACCTTCCAATCTAATGACAAAGATAGAGGGGCACAGTGGTACAGTTGTCATACTACAGGAAAAATCCAACTGAGAGTGATGGAGACTAAAGTCACGTTTCCAGACACAGGGCTTTTTATGTCCAGAGGATGTTCTTTCTATAATTTACACAAAGACAGTGTGGGCCAGCAGCAGCTCTGATGGTGACATTTGACTTGAATCTTTTCAAATATTTGTTGACTGAATAATGAATCTACTAACTCTAACCATCTCCGTGTCAAAATAGACAGAGAAATGCTGTATGCTAAACACTGGACAAGGCTTTCTGCACTCATCCTGCAAACACACATTTTCTTCATAAAACTATTCATGCACACATTTTAAAAATTAATCAATGTACCAACAGAAAGTTTGTTCTCTGTCCAACCAATTTCATTTGCTGACGACAGCAAAGCAAAGCATAACAGGCCCCTTGTTTTGCTGTCTTTGTTTCCCATGTTCTGAGGAAAATTGCACAGGAATTAGGAACAGTTAGCAAATGGTGTATAAATGACCAAAACCCAAATGACAGCTCTGTGAACAGAAGCAGACTGGCCCTAGTGAGCCAGGCTGGTAAAATTCTGGAACAAGAATTAGGGAATCAAGATCCACCCCTGGCACTGTCCCCGGTTCACTGCTGACCGTCACTTGCCCTCACATCAGTGGGGCTGATGTGACCACGCACAGGGCTTCATGACCCAAATTGTGGTGCAAAGATCTCTCACCCACTGCCAGGCAGGATCTGAACATTTCAGGCTGAGGCCACAAAGCCAAGTGGCTGCTGGAAAAGGCTCTTCCAATGTGCCTCCTCCTGGGGCCCAGCTCCCCCAAAGGATCTCTCTGGGGCTGGGGAGCTATTGTTCAAGATTCAGCCTTTGATGTCACGGGAATCATGGGAGGAGAAACGAGCTGTAGAGAATATCTCATTCCTCAGTGGAGCAGATGTTTTTGACAGCCTGATCCAGCAGTATAGGAAAATTCAAGTACCATCTGACTGTCTTCAAAGAACAAAGTCTATCTGTCCAAACTGGCTTTTTCTCTGTTCTCCCAATGGGACCCCTTTTCCAGGCTTAGTCATTGTGAAATCCTTTCATAAACTTTGTTTCTTCCTGTAACTCTGTTGTTATTGTTTAAGTTCAGGTAAAGAAGATTCAAAGAATCTCATATCCACCCTGGTTTCTAGCCCTTGTCTCTTTCTTCATCAGAAAAAAAATCACCTAAACCAGGCATTCTGACTATATATCAAAGCCCGGTTTGGAGAATTAGCTCCTTTCTCTAAAACTTGAGGTATCCCCAAAAGGGAGCCAGGCATGGAACTCACCTAGGCAACTTGTCCCAGTCCAGATTGGGGCTCACATCTGTTTCATACTCTAACTTCAGTGGAATGCACCGAGTGTGTAAGACAGACTAAAAGGAAATCCTTCCTGGATAGTAAATGGACTTTTACTGATCTACTCACCTTCTCGGGTGCATCTAATCCAGTAATCTATCTTGACAATTCCTCCAGCTGATGGCCCCTTCCTCAGGGAATTTACGATGGAGGGGCAGTCGGGGAGGGACTGGATTTTATAGTTCATTTTGCAAAGAACCAGACCTCTGGTTCTACTTTTAAGTTGGTTTGCATCTTCCTCAACAAGAAGAGATTTAAGCCAAGACCCTATGGGACATGCCTTTATCCCCATGTGGTTCATACTCCAACCACCACACCCCAGTTTTCTGACTCAGAAGTGGAACCAAGTACCCCCTAAAATCCTGATAGAATTCTGTCTTTTCCAACTTCTTAGAATTTTTTCAAGTAGGGCTCATTACAGGTTTTCCCTTTCTCAACATTCACGTTCAAGATAAAATCAGAGAATAAAAAAAAATCTGCGCTTATTAATAAGAAGTTATACTTCATAAAAATCAATCTCATTTCGGGGTGAGATGTGCATCATTATTTGTTTCTTTGGCTGTCATTTCTAGGTCATTACTTTTTTTCTCCATCAAAGGTATCCCCCAAGAAAACAAGGAAGTAGAGCATATTTAAAATGTAAATGAATAAGGAAAGCTACCTAATACAGTGATTCTCAATCAGAGGTGGGTTTTGCTAGTGGACACTTAGCAATGTCTGGAGATGGTTTTGACTATAACAATAGAAAGAAGATCACTACTGTACATCCTACAATACGCATCACCCCCATCCATCACAAGGAACAATCCAACTCCAATTGCCAATCCTGGCAGTGTTGAGAAATTGTCCTAGAAATACAAATGGTCCTGGAAACACAAAGCCATTCGGGTGTACAAAATAATAAATAGTACAATCAGTGCAATGAGGAGTCACATAAACAGTGCATTAAAGGTACTATATCCGTTTGAGAGTGGACACTGAGGAGCCAGGACTCACATCTCCCTTTATTGCAGGTTTGCATAGCAACAGAGGAATGACTACCTAGGCGCTAAAGGATGATGCTGCCATCTAGAGGATGAAGACAGAATCCCTCAAGCACGCTGCTGTGCCCGATGACCACAAACCGCAGGATCACTGGGTACGTCTCCAATTCATAACACTAAAAAGAGAAAGAAAGATTAAAACCCTAGGATTTATGACAAGCAATTGTTTAAAATTTTAAAAGAATGTTAGTTGTGATCCACAGGCCTTCGGTTCCTTTGTTTTCTCCACTTCATGTGTTTGGTATGAAACTGAGAGTCCAGGTTTCTGATAAGGATAACAAGAGTTTGTCTTTTAGCAATTGTAGTGGAGCAGATCAGTCACTGACCCCAGAGCTCCCTGACAGACCTGTATCTCTACACATCCTTTCCTCTGGATCATAGCAAGACAGCACTAGGTCAAGGATCACATAGAAATCTAGGTGCCCCCCCCCCTTGCTTATATCACAGTATGAAATTTTAAAACCTAAAGAACCAGGAGTTAAAAGTCAGAAGTCTTTCTCTAGGCAAACAAACTATCAGAAAAAGAGAGAGACAGAGGCAGAGACAGAGACACAGAGCCTACAAATAAAGCATTACTGAATGACTTCCCTAAGAACTCAGAGAAGAGTGAAAGGGGGTTTTCTCTGCGCCCTCTAGTGTGTAGAGAAACTGTCCACAGACTGCAGGTGAGGTGAACCCACAAACAGATGTCCACTTTCCATCTGTGTCTGTGGCCTTCCTCAAGCGTCATCATGGCTAGAGAGACTGAACCTTGGCTATCTTTCAGCACCAGAAGTAAAAAGCTTCCAACTCCACCATAAGGATTCGCAAACATTCTAAACCAATGCAAAAATAAATGTATTCTGGTCTTCATAACATGCTTTTCAAGTAAGTCTGAATTCATTTTGTTTAAAAATATTTTTTTAAAGATGAGGTCTTCTATTCTGACTTACTTATCTGAACCTTCAGACCCCAGACCAGTTCAAAATTCATTCATAGTTAAACAGCCCAGTTCTGGTTTTTGTTTTGGGGTTTTGTTTTGTTTTGTTTTGTTTTTGGTCTTTTTGAGTCAGGGTCTCCCCTGTAGCCCCAGCTGTCCTGGAACTCATTATGTAGACCAGGCTGACCTTGAACTCACAGAGATCCACCTGCCTCTGCCTCCCGTGTGCTGGGATTAAAGGCGTGCGCCACCACGCCCGGTCAGTTCTTCTATTTTAATGGAGCAAACCTACCCACCTTCCACCTCTAACCTTCTGCAGGGCCATAAATACCATGTCTACACCTTGTTTCATTCAAAGAGTTTGCTTTGCAGGAAACTCCCATCAGAATAAAAGAGAAACTCATATTATAACTAAGACATGATTCCACAATTGGCCAAAAAGAATAATCTGATTATCAACACTGCCACTGTTGTAGCTAATGGGCTGATAGATGGATGTTGTTTGGATGGATGAATGAGGGAGGGATGGAGGGAAGGATGGATGTAGATAGACAGGCAGGCACAAAGTTTTCATTAGAATTCAAACATTTCCTTAAGTTTTCTACAGCTCAGTTCACCTAAACAGACTCCCATGCAACATTATATGAGAGACCCCTTCTAGAAATGAAGATTTTTCTCAATGCTGTCAAACAAGTAGCTATTCTGTGAGCTCTACCATTTGTAACATCTTTCTGAGGGTTTCTCTCTCCTGCTTCTCCCTGGATCTGTATTTGGGTCTCCAGTCACCACCATTCTGGAAATTATCTGTCTCAGCTCCTCCATTCATATCTTATTCTCTGGATTTCCTGATTTCTCTAGTACATCGTTCTGTTTTTCTAAAGCAAACTGGTTAATATTGACAAAGAGAGAAAAGGAGATAAAATTTTGAGGCCTTGTCATATGTTTGAAAAGCTTTTATTACTCCATCATACTCTCTTGTTCTGAGATAAGTATAAAAGTCTAGCTTGAATAACCTTTATTTTCTCTCCCTCCCTCCCTGCATTCTAAATTCTCACGACGATGCAGGTTGTATTATGGACTGTCCCACCTGTCTCTGAGTTACCCAGTTCAGTCCAGAGGCCTACCCTCTTCTAGAAGTTTTTCTTAATTCACTTCTTTCATAACATCCTTCTACTTCTTTCTAATCTATAATTCCTATTAATTGGCTGCTTCAATGCTGAGTTAATTGTTTAATTATTAAGAAAATTCTCTGATTTTCTGTTCATCATTTTGTTATATTTTCTGGAGTATATTTCATCAACTTTGTCTCTCTGAAGATGCTATTGAGATCTTCATTTGTGCAGTCTTTTTTTTTTTTTAAGTTCCCAGACCTCTTTTGCTCTCAGAATATTTAGGTTTTTTTTAATGACATTCTGTTCTTGTTTCACAGATGCAATATTATTTTTAATTCTCAGAAGATACTTTTTGTATCTTTACTTTTCAAAGATTTTCCCTTTTTCTGTTCTTTGTTGTTTCTGTTTCCTTTATGTTCCTACTGCTCCAAATATCTCTATTCACATCTTTCAAATTAAAAGCCTATCCCTAGCCATCACTGATATGTGAAGCGAGAGGCAGTAAAAAGCTGACTCAAGGTTCTTAGTTTTCAAAGTGACCAACTTCACTGTAGGACCATTTGGCTGGGCTGTGAATTGAGGAACCCATACAAGTCAGCATCTGTGGGTCTCCTGGACTCCTCCTCACCCTCTCTACTTCCTTCTCAAAGTGATGTGGCCAAGCTCTGGACATCCTCTCACAAGTCTCCCTCTGCACTGTAGATGTTCTCTTCATTCTCAGCGAGCCTGTTCTACTACAGATGTGGTTCTCTCATACAAGTGAACTCGTGAGCAGCTGACAAGAGAAAAATTATGTCAGTACTGCACGGAAGTAGTCACATGAACTAATATGTGATGTTTCTTAATCGTGGGAAAACAATGTGGAGGATACCTGCACTCCAGCAATAAAGTCTTCAATTCGGTTCTTGCACTGGCAATAGGAAAAAAATTTGCCCGTGGCTTAAAAATTAAAAACAGATCCCTACACCTTGTTTTGTGCCCCCCCAAAGAGATATCTGAGGCTCTTGACTTCCTGCAAGTCATATTTCTGCACCTGTGTGCACAGCCTCCATTCCAGCCAGCCAGCCTTACCAACATTCTTGTCTGACCTTTTTTCTCTGACTTACCACCAGCTGTAACAGACCCCTGCCACAATGAGCTTCTGACCTCCATAGCTGCAGTTTACTCCCTAGGTATAAGTTACTGTTGGTACTAATGTTTTGTATAGGTTTGAACTTGTTACCCCATTTTTTATGTGCAAGTGTGAGAATTATGAATTTTTCAGGATTCCTACCATCACTGTTTTTATGGTTGTTTCCAAAACTGGTCAATATTTCTCTCCCTATATTTCCACACCTTCACAATGTGATTATATAGCTCTTTCTGTCAAGAGGTAGCATCTATCCCTTTGCTAACCCTTACATCTAAGCTAACCTGGTTGAGAGCTTTCCTCTACTAGATGCATGGAAGATACACTATGGGTTCCAAACACCAGCCTCAAGATCAGCCTCCATGTACTCTCTTCAACCCTGTCCAACCACAATACGGAAAGCCTCAGCTCAGCCTACTGGAAGATGACAGCAGGAAACATGGTGCATAAATCACTCTGCTCAGATCTCCTAGACTGAAGCCCCAGAGACATAAGGTGGGGTGGGAGAGGGCATCTTTGATTTATTTGCTTTTTAACCGTGTAGTTAGCTCGTCTTCCTATTCTGATACCGTGTTGCCCATTCTTTTAGAGTTCCTAGGCCCTATTCCTGAGCCTTTCTGGGTCTGTGCAATAACACATTTGCCCCTGGGCCTCCCCGATCCCAGCTAACGTTCTCGTTCCTTAAATTAGCTTACTTGCCACTTATTCACCTCCTTCTTGATTCGAAGATGTTATAGTTGTGATGTCTTCCTCTGTTCTCTTTGTACTTGTTTTTAATGGTTTTTTTCTTTTTTTAACATTTTATTGAAGTTTTGTGCATTTCATACATCACTTCCCAGCTCAATCCAGACTCATTTCCCCCTCCATGCCCCCCACTCCTCCCAAACCCATGCAGTCTGCCATATATGTCCTGTATCCCCTTCTGAGTCTTTTCAAAGTTTTTCAAAGCAGAGGATTTTTTTGAGGGGGGGGGAGAACTCTACTGCTTCAGTCAGTTCCCTGTCCCAGTTCTTTTGTTTTTGTTGTTGTTGTTCCCTGCAATCCGTATTGTTTCAACATATGCATTTATATATGTCACACATGTACTAAAATCATATCATTTGAAAATCAACTGAATGTTATTTCCAAATCATATTTCAGGATTCACATTTTTCCCTTTTAATTTTATATTGCTCTAAAATATGCAAACATACCCTCCACCCTTGTACCAAATTTATAAAGTCTGAAAATAAGTAGTAGGTTAATTCTAGAACCCATTAAGGGATTCATATTCTAAGAGCACAGGTGCTTTTAGATAAACAGAAATATAACATTAATGTTACTCAGTTTGCCTTACAACTAGGTACTTGGTGCTAACATCCACAAATGAGGGATACCATTCATTGTTTGTTTTTCTGGAACTGTGTTACTTCACTTAGCATAATAGCTTCTAGTTCCATCCATTTACCTTTAAAATTCATAATGCCATCTTTCTTTACCACTACGCAGAACTCCATTGTATAGATGTACCACATTTTCTCTATCTACTGGTTGGTTGAAGGGTACTTGGGTTGGTTCCAGCTCTTCCCTATTGTGAAGAGAGCTGCAATAAACATGGCTGTGCATGTATCTCTGTGATAGGATGAGTCTTATGGGTATATACCCAGGAGTGGTATGACCGGGTCAGGTGGCAGGCTCATTTTGAGATTTTTAAGGGTTCTCCACACTGCTTTCCATTGTGGTCTATGAGTTTACATTCCCACCAGCAGTGGATGAGTGTTCCCCTTTCCCCACAACCTCTTCAGCATTTGGTATCATTTGTTTTCTTGATCCTGGCCAGTCTTATCAGGATGAAACAATATCTTAAAGTGGTTTTAATTTGCATTTCCTTAATTATTAGTGGTGTTGAACACTTTTAAAGATCTTTCTCAGCCATCTTTACTTCCTTATTTGTGAAGTCTCTGTTCAGCTCTTTACTCCATCTTTTTAAGTGAGTCATTTGTTTTCTTACTTCTTTGTTTTTTGAGTAGTTTATATATTCTGGAAGTTCATGCTTTGTCAGATGTATCAGCAGTGAAGGTTTCCTCCCACTCTGTGGGTTTTCTCTTCACTTCACTGATTGTTTCTTTCACTGTACAGAAGCTTTTGAGTTTAATGAGGTCCCACTTGTCAACCATTGACCTTATTTCCTAGGCAGCTGCTGTCCGATTTAGAAAGTTTTTCCTACACCTATGTCTTGTAGGTTGCTGCCAACATTTTCTTTCATCACCTTCAGAGTTTCAGGTTTCACATTGAGGTCTTTGATCCATTTGGAGTTGATTTTTGTACCGGATGAAAGGTAGGGATTTAATTTCTAACTGCAACGTTTAGTGGGTTTGAGAGAATACTTAAACAAGTGTATCAGACAGACTTGCCAAAATTAACAAGCTTCATCTTCATTTGTTTGTTTTTTTTATTTTGGTTTGATTTGGTTTGTTTTGGTTTGGTTTGGTTTGGTGGTTTGGTTTGGTTTGGTTTGGTTTGGTTTGGTTTGGTTTGATTTGGTTTTGATTTCTTTGGTTGGTTGGTTTTGGTCTTTTTTTAGAGAGGGTTTCCCCTATAGCCCAAGCTGGCTTGGAACTTACTATGTAGAACAGGCTGGCCTTGATCTCATAGAGGTCTGCCTGCCTCTGCCTCCTGCATGCTGGGATTAAAATGCATACACCACCGCACCTAGCTGATCATCAATTCATTTCATAAATGAAGAAATGAAAGACTATGAAATCAAAGTCGCTCACCCAAAGCTACCCAAGAGTGGTCAATGAAAAATTCTGGACTCTCTAGAGGCCCGAGGCAGTTCTTTCCTCTATTCTGTATCACCTCCATTATTATGTCAGGAAGCTCATGTGATGGAGCCAAATCTCACCCCAGGTTGATATTATCACAGATTCCTCTGTGTTGCAATAAGAGTCTGAGTGCCACTGTCTGTTCCATTCTTGACAAATACTGTGATCAGCTTATCCAATAAGTACTCTCAAGTGGGGAATAAACCATTTTCTATTTCTCTACTATCTAACTAAGCCATCATTCACATGGAATCGGGAATTTTGTAAATTTTCATACACAAACTAGAAACAAGTCAGTCAATGTTTCACTTTCTAACTGCATAGACAAATGCTTATGCTCCAAACTAAGAAAATTGTAAGCTACAGGAAATGGCCCTGCTGGGTAGGTAAATGGCTCTCAAACCAGTTGGAAGTAGCTAACACATCGGTGTTTCAGATGTTAACAACTTTGTCATGTCTAATGATTCCCATGTCAGTTGTGGATACCTACTTTCTGCCAATAATCATCACAGATTATGGAGAAACTCCGCCCAGATACCAAAGTCACCTGTGTGAAACCATGGCAGCCTGCATATCAGCTACTGACCCTTTTCCAGAGACCATGCTTAGTCCCACCACACAACTCCAGGAAGGAAGCGGCAAACCAGCTCAGGAACTGAAGAAGAAACCAATAGAATGCCTAGTGCCTCTGATCCCCAGGAGTAAGAAAGCACTATATCTCGATGGCACCTCTTTTCTTATTTCTTCACATGTATCTGTCTACATAAATGAATATCCCCCAGACAATTTCACTTTTGTCTCTAAGCAGCATTTCACCCCCTCTGACATAGTAGTATAAGCAACTCTGCCTGGCTTGCAGAATTCAAATCACTCAAGTGAAATGAAGAGATATTTAGTGCAGAGCCTTTCATCACTTGTTCACTTTCCTTAGCTACCTTCTCTTTCCTTAGCGCTAACTGTAGATTCCGGCCTCATGTACAGGCTCTGCTCCTCTGCTTCATTCCCCTCCCAGGAGTGTTCTGTTCACTGTTCTTCACCTGACACCGTGAGGAGGCTCAATTGACCAGAGCTGAGCGGGCTTCTTAGTGAGTAACGAGAAATGTCAAGGTTGTTGCTAAAATTTAATGAACTCTTGGTCTTACAATAACACCTTGAAAGACACTTTACAGGCATCTCACGTCAACCCCAAGACAACTTTATGAGGCAGATATAATTATTATCTTCCACTTACAGATTCAGTAACTGAGACTTTGGAAAGTTCTCGGGATGACTCAGTTTACAAGCCTAACAAGTAAAGGGCAAACCAGCTTTGCCACATTCGAAGCTTGTGTTTTTAAACACTGTGTTTCCATAATTACTATAGGAACAACCCAAGGTAAAAAAAAAAAAAAAAAAAGCTCAGATTTTATGTGACAGAAAATTTGTGGCCCAAGGCATTTTAACACACATGATTCTAAGAGTCTGATGACAGTGGTCTTCGGGAGAGTTTGGGGTTGAAAAATAATTGCCAAAGTACTCTGGAACTTAGCTAACTGTGAAGAGTCCAGACCCTGAATTAAGGTAAAACAAATAGGGCAGAAAATAGCAGAGCTTATAATGAACACCTTAAGACTATTCAATAGTCATTTTGTTGAAATTTTTATAAACTTTTCTGTTTTATTTTATGTGTATGAGTGCACTGTTTACATGTAAATGCACCTGTGTTGTACAGTGTCCATGGATGTCAGAAGAGAGCATCAGATCCCCTAGAACTGGAGTTATGGGATAGTTGTTGCTACATGCATGTGCTGGGAACCAAACCCAGGTCTCAGCAAAAGCAACCAGTGCCCTTAACCACTGAGCTGTCTCTCCAGCACCAAATTTTAAATTTATGTTTCAAGAATTTTACACACTACTATGATATTTACGGCATTCCCACCCTTTTACTCTCCTCTCCAACTCCTCCCAGGTTCCCTTCTTGACTCCCTCTCAGTAGCTTGAGTTTTTAAATTATTATTGGTGTGGGTGTGTGTGTGTGTGTGTGTGTGTGTGTGTGTGTGTGTGTGTGTGTGTAAACAACCTACTGAGTCAATTTAGTGGTGCTAGTGTATACAGATGTTCAGGGCTGACCACTGGGAGTTGAATGACTTATCAGGGAGCTCATTCCTGGAGAAAACTGATTCTCCTCTCGGCAGCCATGGATTGCCTGTAGCTCTTCATCTCGAGTTGTAGCCTTGTAAACTGCCCCTGTCCATGTTGGCATGTCACCCGGTGCAGTCATTAGGAACCATGTTTTTGTCATATTTCTTAATATGAGTTAAATGGTTCAGTCCAAGATGATCCCCAAATTAGAAATGAGTTAGTTTTGAAAAGTTGAGATCACTTATACAAACAGAGCTTTGAGATTAACTTAGAGCTTAGCTACTCTAAATATGTTAACATATAGGAATGTTAACATAACCCTATCAGTGAACTATCCATTTCAAAATAGGTATTGGAAGCACAAGTCAACAGTCAATTACTGACTATCATTGACTAGAGTTTCAAGACCTTGATATGGGTAATGTTAGAGATAGTATGTGAAGGTACTAGACGGACTCTAGTGAGGGAGATGACCATATATGTGAATAATAGAAAATAGTGAAAATATAATAGAGACGTAAGCTAAGTGCTATGGGATTTCAGAGATGCAATTCTCCCGGCTAAACTAGAAAATCCTCTACGGGAAAACTAGGAAGCATCTGAGACGGGATTTCAATGACAGACCAGACATCAAAGGACAGAGAAGATAGGAGGGAGGTTCCCAGTAAAGTAAGCTAGGTCCGCACCTCTGCGGAACAAGCTGTCTAGGAATGCAGTTAGTCCAGGAAGTAAAAGCAGAAGGTCCATAGACTGGGGAGGAGAAAGCATAGTAAAATACTGGGCAGAGGAAGTAGGTTGGAGCCAGTTAATGGAGGGCCTTGAAGCCCATGGAGGAGGGCCTAGCTTTTGTTTTATAGATACTTTGAGGTCATCAAAAGCTTGATCATGTGTGACTCTTATGCTAATCTTGTATTTCTTTCCATCCATAAATACATGATTTTCGTGGAGTTCTGGCTTTTACCTCTGCCCAGTCCCTCTGTTTTCTTTAGTAGTCTGTCCTTGGGTGGATATTCCTGAAGTCCTCTGCAGTTTTTTTATGCTCTGCCCAGTATTTCCAATTAACCTTTTCTCTAACCTGAAGCTCTTTTTTTTTCTCCATTCCTCTCAGTTTACAGCTAAAAGTGTCATCAGTGTCAAACAGGGATGTCGATAAAAGAATTCTTCCTCTTTGCTTCTAATCCTAAAGCCTGTTTCTAATACTCTACTCATTTGACCCAGATCCCATTGTCTGAATGCTTTCACCGAAGCTTTCCTTTGGAGAGCTCCAATATTATACCTTCTTTGGGTGTTTTCCTTCAAAGAGCTCAGCTTCAAACAAAGATGCATCCAAAGAAGTAAAAATACTTTTAGGAAGGCCCTCTAAAGATATCCCTCCTGCCTAGGAAAAACAAAAAAAGTATCCTGGATGTTAGAGCACTATTTAAAACCTTTTCCAGTCTCTTTCAGTTCATCCAACAAGAAACAGGAGAAAAATCTAAGGAGCCATACCTCTGACATTTCTCCCCAAAGGAGTAACAAAAATACTCCACCAGAAAACAGAGCTATATTTAATTATATTCTTAGGAATTACGCTTTAGTTGTTAGCTAAAATTCTTCCTTTTGTGACATGAATCCTTTCCACAGACTCTCTTCCTCAATAAAACAAAGAAAAACAGAAGTTCCCTTCCAGCTTAGCTGTCATTTTAATTATATTCCTTTTTAATCCTTAAAGACTAAGTGTTAACCTTTGGGCATTTTACATACAATTAAAGAAACTCAGCCACTTAGTATTTTATAACCGGCTCTCTTAAACACCAAACTATTCCGAAAACAAGAAAGAACCATAAAACATCCTTCCCACTCATTTTTCCCACCCCTGCCCACCTTCAAGTACATGGTCCTCTTTAGTTTCTTGAACCCTTTCAACTCTCAAGCCTCCATGAGCCGAGGCAGGGGCCATGGAGAAACAGAGGACGCTCGGCACTGGAAGTCAGTAGCTGCTGGTCAGCGCTGCTTCAGAAATGAGATCCTAGTGCTGCTTGATTTTATAATTTTTCAAGAGAAGTGGGGATTCAGAAATCTCCTTATTCTAAATGAATATTCAAAAGTAAAAATTCACAAATGTCTGTAGAACATTGTGTAGGCCAAAGTAGTTATGTAGGAGGCCCCAGTCTAAGCACTAAGCCGTGACCCGACCGTAGGGAGTGATCCAGAATCCATTACCACACATTCTGAGGTCCTTTCTCCTGGGGTTGGTGGTGTGATAACTAAAGGAAGGCTGCCTTCAGCAGGCGGGTCTTCTTCCTGTTACTCCTGCTCCCCTTTCCTCCTACACTCTACCCCAGAGCTATCTGCCCACTCACGTTTCCCTGTCAACAGATTTCAAGCTGCCTTGATGTGAGAAAAAGGGAATTAAGAAAACCCTCAGGAGGTTTTAACGGTTCCATATATCTAAAATAACCCTCTCCCTGTGTCTCCTGAAGCCCCAAGAAGGCTACATCCTTTGTCAAAAAGAAAAAACAAAACCAAGAAAGTCCCTACATGGAGTCATATCCTCCCAATCAATGTTTCCCCTGGAAGACAAGTAAATTAGGCAGCTTTCATCCTGCATCCCCTTCCAGTCAGTGTCCTTTACCCAGGACAGCACATTTCCATAACAGCAGGGCACTCCGTGTGTGTTCTAGTGTTCCACAGCCCTCAAACCTGTTTTGCCAGTTACAGCCATGCTGGGGCCACTGTTTGATCTAAATAAAACTGGGCAAGAAATCACTTGGTGCTTCAGTAGTCATCAAGCCAGAATGAAGAACAAGTACTGACCACCACAAGTAGCCATGAAGCACCCAGCGTGTTTGGTTTTAGCGTTTTATGACAGACTAGATTCATTAAATTCACCTTTAAGAACCCAAGATCTCTGCCTCGGGTCATAGCTGCTTACACAGTTTCTTCTTCTCCAATTCCATGGCATAGTCTCCCCTAACCCCTGCAGGGCTTTGGCCACTCACACTTTGGGTGTCCTCTCAGCTCTCAAGCAAACTCTCTGATTCCAGCCCATTTTCTCCAGTGCTGTGATGTTCAGGGTCTTTATTAAGACCTCATTTCCTTGTCCAAGTTCACCTCACTTCACCTCTGGACTCTGGTGCCTCCTGTCTGATTGGCTTTGACTCTTGATGTACTTTAAAGACCATTAGATTTATTCAGTTACCCCAGGCTCATCTCATTTCCAAACCAGAGCCCCTGCTCCACTTTCTACTCTCTTCACATGGACTTATGGTCAATGACCTAAGACAGCTTCGCTGGGGATCTGAAAGTTGACAGCTGGCAGGCTCCTCTTCCCATGTGACTATGATGCAAAGGATGCATTTGTCTTCCTGATTGGGTTTCTCTATCCAATGGCCTATCCTCCTACTTCCTCTGGAACTTGCTCTCACAATGTACTCTTATTTTAGATAGATTTGCCTCTTGTAAATGCCTTTCATTCTCAATCTGAGCATTAACACATCATTTCTTTTCATCCAGTTTGAAAGTAAGATAGGATATCCTGGTATTAGAATGAAACATTAACATGGCATTTGGACATTGAGGAAGATGATCCTTGCCAGCTTTCACAGGGGCACACCGTGCTAGCTGCTTCTCTCACTGGGGGCAGCCTTTCTTTTGATCTGTCATTGAACTCTTGGGTTGGTCTACTTGAGCTCAAACCTGAGGGTAACACTATCATTTTGGTTAGTTTATTCTTTTTAGTTATAGTTCATTTCTTCTCAAGGGTGGATGGTGTTCACATACTTTATACAGGTTGTCATGACAATTAGAGAAATGATGTGTGTATGTGAAGCATTTAACAGAAAGGTTAATACACACTAAGTGATTAGTAATTACTATTTTTCTTGTTCTCCCTCCACCTTCCAGAGTCAGAATTCAACTCATACAACTCAGGGCCTGTCTCCTTCTTGAATGGTGTTTGGTTTCTGTCAGTAACGGATAGACTTTTGTGGATATGGATGCTTTTCACTGTTCAGTCTTCCTCCACTGTTTTTTTTTTTTACCTTCTTCTCTTTCCTTAAAACCAAAACATCTTCTCAAGTTCATCTAATACACACAGAAACATTTAGCACAAAGACACTCAGTGATCAGAAATCACTGTCTTGTTCTCCCTCACAAATGATGCTCAATGGCATGCTGCGGGGCCATTGTGGCTGCGTATAAGAGGGCTGGCCCTTTACCCCGAAAACCTAGAAGGCTGGCCGGAGATGGGAGCTGCTCCCACTCTTCATATTGAACATGAGGCACCTGCAGCCCAACTGCCAAAGGACTGTAGCTTGAAGTGTAGCATTTCTAAAGCTTATCTCTCCTGAGGCATGTCTGCCCTGTTCCCTGGAGGCAAATGGAGCAAGCCATAGCTTATCCAGTGGGAAGGGGGCCTCTCTGGTATTCCTGGCATAAAACTTAGCCATTGGAGAATGCACGCAGGCTTCCCCTCTGCCCCCCCCCACCTCCTGGTCAAAGAACCCACCAAAACTCTATATAAGTGCTTAAAACCCCGTTAATAAGTGAGTTTTGCTTGCTGACACAAGTCCCAGATCTTTTTTCTGATCTGTTCTGAGGACCATCTGCTCCCTCCTGCTTCCCTCCTTTCGGGCCAGGGCAGTCACTCCACTGTAAGCACAGACTGCCATACCTGGGCTCTGAGGTTGGTGACCTGGGAGGCAGACGACAGGACACGGAGGAAGCCAACAGCATGCTTTCAAAAATAGGGTAAGGGGTGGGCGTGGTGGCACACGCCTTTAATCTAGCACTTGGGAGGCAGAGGCAGGCGGATCTTTGTGAGTTCAAGGCCAGCCTGGTCTACAGAGTGAGTTCCAGGACAGCTGGAGCTACAGAGAGACCCTGTCTCAAAAAGACCATAAATAAATAAATAAATAAATAAATAAATAAATAAATAAATAAATAAATATAGGATAAGGAAGAACGTCTTAAACTCTATCTTTGGCCCTTTTTTAATTTTTTTTATTTATTTTTGTATGTGTATGAGTGTACTATCTGCATGTAGGTTTGTGCACCCGTGTCATGCAATGCCTCAGAGGTCAGAAGGGGGGTCTCGGATTCCCCTGGGACTGGAGTTCTCCTGGAATTGGAGTTACAGACGGTTCTTAGCCACCATGTGGGTGCTGGGGATCAAATCCCGGTCCTCTGCCAGAGCAGTCGTACTCTTAACCGCTAGGCTATCTCTCCAGCCCCATATCTTTGGCCCTTTTAAATGACAGAAGGAATCCTGCTGCCCTACAGAGTGAGAAGTGGTCTTGTTACAGAAAGTGGGTTATGATGGGTGGGAGCCAGAGCCACAGCTGGCTACAACATGCAGCTGATGCTTCCGTCAGATTTTCCTTCCACACACAAGCACTCCTTCTTCCCACCTGTCTTGAAGGAGCCAGGTTCCATTTGCTGGAAGGTTTGCTAGGTTTAAATTTTTCACACGACATTTTAAGCAAAGTTCTGTATACTAAAGCAGATACTTGGAATATTACTATAAACTTCATCTAATTATTTTGATGGATTTATCATCTTTAATAAATCATTAAATACACATTATGAATATATGACATCATGATTAATCTGTTTGATCAATATGAAATGTAAACATGGGATTGTATTTAACCACAAATAAATGAGACCTTTATTTTTAAAGTGGGTCAGCCATTCTTATCAACTAATGAACACACGCATGTATAAAAACACTACACTAGCTACCTATCCCTGTTTCTATCAGACCCCTTAAACATCTCTACCGAGATCAAGTATAGCAGAAGGAGAGTGTGCAGGCAATCAGCACGCGTACAAAACTCAGTAAGTGCAAAAGGAAAGAGAGCAGGGAACACAAAGGAATATCAGTGAGGACCAAAGAGGAAGACAGCGGACCTCAGTATTCTGACCTGGCGGCAGCAGAAAGGGGCCTTATTAAAACTCCTACCCTCAGCAGTTCAGTTAAAGAGATGAGTCTAGACAGAGTTAATCACTACAATGCAGCCTCCCAAGATGCACCAGCAAGCAGTCCCTAGTCACAACTCATACAACACAACGACTGCGGCATGCAGTCCACTTCCCTTCTCATGCCTGCTGATATCCAGACTCAGCCTCAGCCTCACAATCCTCATTGAGCCTTGGGTAAAGACCTAGTTCCAAATACTCATCCACGTCAATGGTCATCATACCTGTGGTACTATTTTCCCTGGCCCCTGTCCATCCTATGAGACAGCCCAGAGGTCATCTTCCTTAGGCCTCCCCTTCCCTTTGCCCTATCCACAGGCTCAATCCACTCATGAATCCCTGTTCCTTCTACCTGTCTGCCACATTATACTCCTGCGTATCTGAGAGTGGCATTCAAAATCTTTGACAACTGGTCAGCAACAGTAGGGTGCTGTCAAACCACAAGCTGCCACTCCATGCCAGTGCAAAGTGGGGGGGTGTCTAACACAGTATACCAATACCCAGCACATGGGAGAAGCCTAATCAGTGTTTGTTGCTGGGATTAATAATTCTAAAGTTACTCTGAAAAGGAACTGCTTTCTGTTCACAGTGACATTGTTTTCATAGCTCCTCAGCCCATTGTCCTGAGGTATAATGGCCATACCTGTCCTTATCTTGGTTATGCATATCATGCTAGGTAAAATGTAAAAGAAAACAAGATTCTGGGCTTTCAGAAGTTAATTATAAAGGCCCTCAGAGATTTAAGTATATATAGTATATATACATATATACATACACATACATAGGTCCATCAAGAATAGTATTCCCTTGGAAACCAATATTTGGAAACCTGCCTTCCCATGTTTCACACAAAGGGGTACTTTTCTAACATTTACCCAACCTAAGAGATGGTATTTTTTAATGGCTGTTGTTTTGTGGGGGTATTTTATTTTGCTGAGACAGGATTTCCCTCATGTAGCCAGAGCTGGCCTGAGACTTTCAGTTCTCCTATCTCTGCCTCCTAAGTGCTGGAATTATAGTTATACACAGTCACACCTTGCTCAAAGGGCTGCTAAATTATAACATGCCCTCTTGTATTATTGGAGTTAAAACAAACTTTTACCATTTTAATTAACAATATATAATTAATGCAATTTTCTCTTAGGACATTAAAAACTAAAATAGAAGCTATCAGTCGTCTACCCGATCATGTAGCAGTCTCACTCCTGAGGTTTCTATGATGCTGTGTGATCTTAATAGGGGCAACCTTTAATCAA
This sequence comes from Rhizomys pruinosus, assembly GCA_009823505.1. NCBI lineage: Eukaryota > Metazoa > Chordata > Mammalia > Rodentia > Spalacidae > Rhizomys > Rhizomys pruinosus. Next base: position 2,000,792 of record VZQC01006754.1, read on the forward strand.
AGGCAATTCTTTTTTTTTTTTTTTTTTTTTGGTTTTTTTGAGACAGGGTCTCCCTTTAGTCCCAGCTGTCCTGGAGCTCGCTCTGTAGACCAGGCTAGCTTTGAACTCACAGAGATCTTCCTGCCTCTGCCTCCCGAGTGCTGGGATTAAAGGCATGTGCCACCATGCCCACGCCCGGCTTAAAGGCAATTCTAAGGAAGACAATGGTATGAGACTTCCCCTAGTATCATAAGGGCTCCTCTGCTGACATTTCAACTAGACTGGAGTTCATAACTCACAAATAGGGGCCCGTGATAAATACGATGTACATTATTTTCTGTTTTTAAGTAGTTTGTTATAGGGAAATTTTCTTAAAAGACATTTCCAGAAGCAGTATCCCATAACAATAAAGTTTTATAATCAAAAGCTTTGTTGTACTACATGAAAAGGAAGTTCATAAAACCTTTTAGGTTAAAGGGTCAGTTCTTCAGGGCTCAAAGGAGGAATTTTTCAGTTGGTCCTGGTGGGGTCCAAAGCAAGATCACTGGTCTTGTGGTCAATCACACTTTCTTCCATGACTAATTTTCAGACAAAGGTTTCGAAAGTACATTATAGAACTGGGATTACCCCAGAGAAAAATAATTCAGTTTCAAACTGAGGACCAGAGACTCACAGCATGGTGTTGCCATAATGTTGGCTAAAGACACAGGCTACATCTTGTAGGCTTTGAACCCAAAGGTATATATCTGCTCAGTTATGAGAGGCTGTTGTTTCAACTTACAAAGTCAGCTTTGGTAGGTAAAAGAACAAATGAACCAAAATAAAGGTGACTTTGGAGAGCTGAGATGTGGCTATGTGAAGTAACTTTGCTTTAGAAGAGGCCAGTATCCTATTTTCCCAACGCACATGGGAACTTTCTTAATTATTTCTTGGTAACACATTCCTGACATCCTCCACTTCATCAAGGTACACATTCACCAGTTTGTCTATATTTATGTATTAAACATAAATTGAAATAAACTGTTCCTATGAAGTCCTCAGAGTGTAATGTATCTTTAACTCAAAGGAAAGCAACACTGTCCCAATTGAGTTGAGTTTAACAACCACAGACAGGTTTTATGCTATAATATATGCATCGTGAAGATCAAGATGTTTAAAAGATCAAGTATATAATTTTCAAGTATATAATTTTATGTATTCAAGAATATAATTTTAAATTTTATCTTATTACTTAATTTGTTCATTGTCATCTAACCCAAAAGTTTTCTAAATAATTTTTACAAATTAAATTATTATACATTTGCATTTTTAGCTCAAAATCACTCAAAAACATTACATTTTGCCTCTGTGTAGTCAACATTGACCCAATAAACCTAGTTCTAGGAACAATGTCTATGTAGAGTAATAAATTTTGTTATAAGAAAATACAAATAATAAAGTATAGTTATTAGATATTTATATCAGAAAAATATGTAGTGGTTTATTTTATTGATAACTGTGACTTTTACTTATGTCTGGTTGATTTGATCTCTGTTAAATATCTCTACATCTTTCATGACACAAGAATATTCTGATTTGAGCATTCTGATTAAAACCTTTAGTCCACTCATTATTTCCATTCATTAACAGTTTCTATCTTGATGATATCTTGTGATTAAGAATCTGATAGGAAAGAAAATCTTGAAAAATAAAGGCAACAAAATCAGAGCCTTCATATGAATAATATGTTAGAACTGAAAAGTTCAAACCAGTATACAGAAAATGAGTATACAGAAAATGGGCTGTGAGGCAAGCTTAAGAGGGAGTGGTGCAAAACAATAAACTTCTACATGGAAAAAAGTTTTAAAAAAAAAGACTAAGAAAAAGATGCAAGACAGGACTTGACAGGTACGACATCAAGCGAGTGCTGGGGCAGGGGAGGCGAAAGGGGAAACAGGCCTAAAGTTGAATGGGAAAGGTTGTATGGAATCCACAGAAGCTCAAAGCCCTGGCAGCACGGTTCCCCATCCCACCTCTAGCTCTCTTTCATCTTATTACATTTCTTTTTGTATCATGTAGTTATCTAGAGATCTTCCCAAACAAGCTGGCCGCTGTGTGTGGGTTGCCTAATTATAGTAACCTGAGATTTGGCCACTTGGTTGTCAGTTTTCCCTTTATGAAAGAAGTCCTACTAATGATTTTGGTAATTATCATCATTATTAGTACCTCAAAGGTAGCTCCAGCCGGAAATGCTGGGAACTGGTGGCATAGGCCGTGGGTGGGGTCGGTATGTTCCTTTAAATACCCATGAGCATAGTCCAGCCTTCCTCTCTGAAGGCAGTCTGAAGTGTTCTCTTTCTTGCACATCATAGTCAAGAACTTACCCTCTAACTTCTATTCACCTTCTGGAAGATTCCAGCCAGCAACATGGTTGATGACGAGCTCTCTGCCTTGGTAGTAGACAATGGGTCAGGGATGTGCAAGGCAGGTTTTGGGGGTGATGATGCCCCCCGGGCTGTGTTTCCCTCCATGGTAGGACGACCCCGACATCAGGGGGTCATGGTAGGCATGGGCCAGAAGGACTGCTACGTGGGAGATGAAGCTCAGAGCAAAAGAGGAATCCTGACCCTGAAGTATCCTATCGAGCATGGAGTTGTCACCAACTGGGATGATATGGAGAAGATCTGGTACCACACTTTCTACAATGAGCTCCGTGTGGCACCTGACGAGCATCCTATCCTTCTTACCGAGGCGCCCCTCAACCCTAAGATCAACCGGGAAAAGATGACTCAGATCATGTTCGAGGCCTTCAACACACCTGCCATGTATGTAGCTATCCAAGCTGTGCTGTCCCTGTATGCCTCAGGAAGGACCACAGGGATCGTGATGGATTCTGGGGATGGAGTGACTCACACTGTCCCCATCTATGAAGGTTATGCTCTGCCCCATGCCATTCTACGCCTAGATCTGGCAGGCAGAGACTTGACTGATTACCTCATGAAGATCCTGACGGAACGTGGCTATAACTTCACCACCACAGCTGAACGAGAGATTGTGCGTGATGTCAAGGAGAAGCTGTGCTATGTAGCCCTGGACTTTGAGCAGGAGATGGTCACTGCAACTGCTTCCTCCTCACTTGAAAAGAGCTATGAGCTTCCGGATGGGCAGGTGATCACCATTGGGAATGAACGCTTTCGGTGCCCCGAAGCCATTTTCCAGCCTTCCTTTCTAGGCATTGAGTCCAGTGGGATTCACGAAACAACCTTCAACTCTATCTTGAAGTGCGATGTAGATATTCGCAAGGATTTATATGCCAACACCGTGCTGTCTGGAGGCAGCACCATGTACCCAGGCATTGCTGACCGGATGCAGAAGGAAATTGCAACCCTGGCACCAAGCACCATGAAAATCAAGATCATAGCTCCCCCAGAGCGCAAGTATTCTGTTTGGATTGGGGGTTCCATCCTGGCCAGCCTATCCACGTTCCAGCAGATGTGGATCAGTAAGCAGGAATATGATGAGGCAGGCCCTCCTATTGTTCATAGAAAATGCTTCTGAATGGACTTCCATATTCCCTTTTCTAGGTCGTAATAAGGATACAGCTCTCATCCACTAGAATTGAGGTAATTAGTTCTCTGCCTTAGGAGTGTATAGACCAGCAAACCCATCACTCCATCCAGTATCCTGGGCTGTGGCTCATTTAACCACACCCTGATATCTGTCTGCAGAAGAAATTATGATCCCATAGTCTATATTCTTTTCCTATAGAGATCAGAGGATTGTAAGTGTGCTTGTATGAATGTAAGTAGCAAGGAGGAAAGTCATGAGAAATGTAACTTCTAAATGGATAACTAAATTCCTAAGCTTTAAAACCTAGTTCTTACTAAAATATTCAACAACAGCAAGCTGTATAAATTTCTAAAGTTTTAGCATCCTCCTTATTAGTTAAATATTTTTGTTTTGTTTGCTTCTTTCTAAAATATAATGAATTATACAGGTCAACAACATCCATATCCACAAATGCATCAGGGAAATAGAACACTGCATCTTAAAATATGATAATGTATCTGACTGAGCAAATAATGTGGATTTCTTCAACCCCCCCCCAGCAATCAGCATTTTAGTAGATCCATATTTCAGTTATTTCCTTTATTAAAGAAGCATAATCAAGCAGCCAACATTCTATGACTGTTATATATAACTCAACTAAATTTTCAGCTCATGGGGAGTTCAATTGGTCAAACAAATTTTAAGGTGTTAGTTCTTGGACTTCATTATACTTGTAAAACAGAAAACATACAGCTAATGCCTAATTTTTAAAATAGAAAGATACTGTCATATCAAATTAATTTTTCTCTGCTACGGTTTGACAAGAATAATTTCATTTGCATTTCTTAGAATAATAACAAACATGTCTTGAGTCTAATAGCTGTTGACTATGATTCTGGATATTTTTTCTTATGCTAAGGTTTCACTGTGGGGAAATATAGCTGCAGCATTATTGTAAGTTACATATTTTAGTAGCAGTGCAGTGATCTCAGGTGTATTCTTGAAAAGATTTTGTTATAATTCTGCTTTATTACATCCATGACTAGCAACACTTCTTTATGTGAATGTCTGAGATACTAGCACCTCAGAAAATATTGGCATTTCTTCCTGCAATGTTTAAAATGTTTTGATGAATCCAGGGCTGATTTAATAACTGATTTTTAAAGCTTTTGCATTTGTTCTATCTATATTGTGATTTCTGATTACTTGGAAAACAGGGTTATTTGTATTTTTATGTTTATTTTCTGAAATTTTAGATATTTATTTGAGTTGCTTATAAAAACATTGTCAGATGCTTGGGAGGGAGGAATTTCCTCTGTCCTCTCATTCTGAAAACTTCTATTTGTGTTTTGCATGTCTGAATCAGGGTCTTTAAGCACTTTTTTGTTTAAGATAGAACTTTTAAAATAATTTGATTATTCCTAATTTCCTTTATTGGTTAACATAATTTTAAAACACATTTAACAAAAATTAATCTGCAAAGGCACTTAATTTTACAAGACTTGGAGTCTCCTTTAATTTAATTAAAACTGTTTCATACTAGTATATTGGATTTCCTGTTATTTCCTCTGCAATTGTTCCCGAAGAGTTGGAGATTGATTCAGAGAGTACCACTCTCTGTATGTGTGACCTGTCCATATACACATTACTAACTTGTACCTGCTACATTTGGCCATGCAAGCATTAAAAGGCAATTTTTTAAAGGCATATCAGTTAAGATTATAAATTCCTCATAATAGTAAGGTTCAGAGGACGACCTGGTGTGCAGGTAATTACTAGTCAGAGCTAATGGCAACATAATAATATCCTTGATTTGTTGCTACAATGCTTCTCATTTGCCTAATGAGTATTTCTGACCTAAATTCCGATTTACCAGAAAAAAAATACCTCCCCACTCATGAAAAATTAATGGGATAGGTGAGGTGAACTCTCAAGAGAGTAAACAGTAGAACTCTGTAACATTCGATGAAAATGTTAACCCCATAAGGCACACAAAAATTTAGACCTTAGACATTTGAATATGCTATTCATGAACACTGATTGATTGTTAGATGAGCTCAATTAGGGCAGAGCCCATCTCACTGATTTATATTTTAATCAATGTCATGTACCTAGCTAGTACAATTGGCTCATTAATCGGCAATGGTTCACCAACCTGAGTCATTAACTGAAGTACTGAGAGAACCTTAAAGAGATTCCCAAAGCCTGGACTCAAACATTCTCACTCAGTAGTTCTAGGCTAAGGACTGCGAGGTCCAAATGTGTGACCCAATTAAAGAATCACAGCTCAAGAACCCTAAACATAAAAGACACTAATGACCCAAGGATGAGGAGGCAGATTGGATACTTGAACTATCCATCTTCTTCCTAAGATGAGACAGCAGTAAATCAGCCTTGTCAGATGAATTTCACAGCAGTTAAGACCACTGCCTACTCTTGCAGAGGACAAGGTTGGATTCCCATCACCCACATGGCAGCTAACAACTCTCCATAACTCCAGTTCCAGGGAAATCCAACTCCCTCTTCTGACAGCCACAGGCATTGCAAGACATAGGTGCACTTACACACATATACAAATATACAATATACAATATACTCATACATCTAAAATAAAGTATATTTTTAAATTCTCTAATACAAAAAGGCCTGGGTGTGAGCACTGAAGTTCCCATATAAACAAGGATAATCCTTTGAGTGTCTGGGCCTTTACCACCTTCCTTCACTCACTCCCCATCTACTTACTCATCTGATGCCTTTTGCTATACTATACAAGGCAAATGCTGTCAAGCACAATGAGGAATTTATAATACATTAATGGAGAAATTCTTTACAATAGGAAGCACTATACTTGAAGATAAATTCACAAACTAAACATAGTCCACGGTCAGCCATATAAGGATACCCCAAAGCTAGGGGAGTGAAAGGTTGATAGCAGAGATAGCCACTGAGTTGTCTTAAAACATGCAGGTTATACGGAACACAAATACAGATGGCTTATGCAACATTATGATTACTATTTAAGAGGGATAATAGAGTTATTAATTTTTTAAATAATATTTTATTAATTCTTTGAGAATTTCATACAACATATTTTAATTGAATCTTTGCATTTTTTTACAATATATTTTGAGCACATTTAATCCCTTTCCTCTCTCTGTACCCTCCTTATAGCCCCTGACAAATTTCATGTAATCTGTCATATATATTAAGGCCTATCAACTCAAGTTTCTGTCCACAAATGTCCTTTGGTGTATGTCCATTCACTGGTGCCTGGTTAGCCTATATAGTGTCACACCCTTAAAGAAAACCAACTCTCCTTCTCTCAGCAGTTGTTAGTTGCCAGTAGTTCTCAGCTAAGGTTGGGGCTTCTTACCCACTTCTCCAGGTCTGTGCTGGGATTCTGTCTGGCTTGAGCTTGCATGGATCTTGTGCATACTGTTACCATTGCTGTGAGTTCACATGAGTAACTGCGCAGCTATACAGAAGACTCTGTTTCCTGGTGGTCACTACCTTTGGCACTTAAAATCTTTCTGGCCCTTCTTCTGCAATGGACCCTGAGCCTCTGGAGGCAGAAGTTCAATATAGATGACCTATTCAGAGATGAGTTCTCCATAGTGTCTTATTCTCCACACTTTAGTCAGTTGTGGCTTTCTGGATTAATCACCATATGTTGCATGAGGAAGCTTTGCTGGTGAGAGTTGAGGGATACATTAATTTAATTGTTTCCATTGGATACATCATAAAGAAGCAGACAGTCACTAACACTAACTTTGAGTGTCACCTCTTATGTGGAACCTCCTGAGCCAAAGGAAAATTTACAAGCTTCTACTGTACTGGTTTTTTTTTTTTTATTTGACCAGTAAGTACACATAGGCAATAAACATAAGGAGTGTCCATGTAAACCCAATCAGTCAACATCTGAGTCCAGTTTTTGTACAACCAGGGTCCCCAAGTCCAGTTGAAGAGGTTTGCTTACACAAAGGTGTTGATGAAATAAAAAGAAAAAAATCCAGTCTGTCCTTGCTGTGATCACTCGATTCATCTCCCCTCTTTGGCCCTGATGATCTGATGCACCAACCTCTTCCGCAAGGGTCCCTGGGCCTTGGAGAGGAGGGTGAGAGAGCAATAGATAGAAGCTCCAGGGTGTTTTTTCTCTAAGGTGACAGGTCAAACTCTTGGGACCTTCCAAGTTCTGTCTGCAACGGACTGGTGGGTCATCTAGCAGCCTCCTCTTAATTCTAATAATAAAACACAAATAGTTACAAAATATCAATGATTATAATGGGTTACTCTATGGGCACAGAAACATAAGCTTGGATAATATCTTGGTTGAGGCATTATAACTCTTTGACAAAGGGATGCCAACAGCTTTCTAAAGTGGTCAATAAAGTCTCCTGATGTTAGGCAGCACCAAGGCTACAGTGTCAGCCATGTGTCATACCCCACCAGAGAGCAAGCCATAGATCAAATTGGGATTTTTATTTTCTTTCTGGGTGCACATTTATCAGGCTGCCACCACTCCACTACACCTTCTTTGGCATGTAGAAGTGTAGCACAAGAAGTCTGCAGTAAGGCTTCAGAGACCATCTCTTTCTAGCAGTTTGCATAATGTGCTCTGACACCATGAAGATCAGCTGTCGATCTGCAGTGCGACCAGGGGCTGTTGTCTGCTGTACTATTTATATGCATTTCATAAACATATCCCACAGATATGCCCACACTCCACAGTGAGGCACCAGGAAGACATAGACAGTGTTTATTCAGCTTTGAATTTTCTAGTGCAGAATACATAGTATTAATTCAACACACAAAGCTTGAATTACTAAGCTGATGGATTTGGGGGCACCTCGTGCATTGAACTCATAAACATCAGTACTCACTGCCTACTTCTCACTGCACATTCAACTCCTGTCCATTAGTATTTGCTTCTTGTTGGCACTATACTTCCTCTGAGGCATATTTTCTCTGCCTTTTCTTCTTTCCTCTTCCCTTTTCTATTCGCAGCTTTTCAACAAACGGGACTGGATTTAACTGGCTTATGCTTTCGCATAAGTCTTCTGTTCTTCTGATTGACCAACAGATTAATCAGCCTTGTCTTTTGAAGTATGTGCTAGCTGCACAGTTACTGGAATTTTGGAAGAGATAACGGGAACAAAGGAAGGAAGAAGGGAAAATGAAAGAGGAAGGGAGGGAGAAAGAAAGAAAGAAAGAAAGAAAGAAAGAAAGAAAGAAAGAAAGAAAGAAGAAAGAAAGAAAGAAAGAAAGAAAGAAAGAAAGAAAGAAAGAAAGAAAGAAAGAAAGATTAGAAAGGAAGAGGAAAGGAGGGAGAGAGGGAGAGAGGGAGGAAAGGAGGGAGGGAGGGAAGGAGGGAGGGAAGAAATCATTCATTAAGTATATTTAGCTTTTGCAATGTAGTTGCATTCTTGCTGATAATCTTCTCTTTTTCCTAAGTTCTCAATTGTCTTAGAGTTGAGAGTTTCAGGTATAATCAGCAATAATTCAACATTATAAAACACTAAAAGTATGCTTTGGGGTGACTGTTCATAACCTCGTTCTAGTTTACAAAACATTCTTTCTCAAACAATGTTTGAAGCTAGGAACTAAGAATGTGGCTTTCCCAATACTGCTTCCAGTTGTTGTTGATAAATATGGTTGTTGGGATGCAGATGTAGACACAGACACAGACAGACACACACACACACACACACACACACACAAGTATAATTATATATATATATATATGTATATATATATACATATATATACATATATCAGTAGAAAGACTTCATTAAAACTAATTGATACTTTATGACTTCCTTTCTAAGTATGAAAAGAACCATGGGAACTGTAACTGCCATTTCTAAGCTAGCCCTGTAAATGATGAAAACTACAGCTTCCTTGAGTTGGCTGCCTTATTTCCAGACTATTCTAAATCTATTATTCTAAATATCTAATGATTTTAGGTTATGTTAAACCTCCTCAACAGATATGTTGGTGTAATGTGATTATAGACATTTTATCTAGACAGCACCCTAAAACATCTTTAAAAAATGGAAAATCTTATTTAATTGGCTATGTGACAATATGTAAGTTAAAAGCCAAATTACTCATTTTGGCATTGGTAATAAGGCTTTTGTGATCATGCACAACCCACGGAACTCTGTGTCAATGAAAAGGAAAGTGGATGAAAAGCTTTTCCTGGCTACATTATAGGTTGGGATAAACTTTATGATCCCATCCCTCCACAATGTATCATACCCTCTGTGACCTGCTCAGATGGATATCATAGGGCATACACAACTATTGTTCCACTACAACATGAAGAGGACCATACACAATTTATAAATAATGTGACCGAATTCTCTTTTTGTAATTTTTAAATTTTATTTTCATTTTATGTATATGAGTGTTTTACCTGCATGTAAGTGCAACCATGTTCAATGCCTGTAAAGACCCAAGAGGGCATCAGATCCCCTAGAATTGGAGTTACAGTCAGTCGTTAGCGGCCATGTGGGTGCTGGGAACTGAACCCAGGTCTTCCACAAGAACACTCTGTGCTCTGAACTGCTAAGCCATCTCTCTAACCCCATATCATAAAACATTTTATTTGCCAAAACAGGTGACAGGCTGGATTCAGCCTATGGGCCATAGTGTGCTAAACCCTGGTTTACAGGAAGAAAATGTTTACACATGAAAAAAAAACATCTTATTTAATTAAGACCCAGTCTATTCGTTACTTTCCCCATCTTTATGAACAAATACCTGAGGAAAAGCAACTTATAGGAGGAAGAATTCATTTTGGCTCATGGTTTAAGAGGGTAGAGTCCACTATGATGGGGAAATATGGCGGAATTGATAGCGGCAGTAGCTGAGACTCCTCGCTTCCAGGAAGACCAGGAAATGGGAAGAGGTAAATACTAACGCTTGCCTGGCTTCCTCCTTTTACTCAGCCCATGAGATGGTGCTGCCGACATTCAGAGTGACTGTCCCTCTTCAGTTCAACCCCTCTGAGTATCCACAGAGATGCCTCAAGGTTCATCTTCCAGGTGATTTCACAGCCGGCAAGTTGACAAGAAAAGTCAACCATCACAAGGTCCTCTTACCAGTGAAGGAACTTACGTAGAGTACATTTCTGTTAGTTTAGATCATTGATCCTGGCAGGCCAGAGGAAGTTTGCTGTTTTATCAGAGGGACGAGGAATATGGAGATGCTCTAAGCGATGCATTCTGGTAGTGTTCAGGAATAAACATATTCAAAGACACTGTAATTCCATACGGATGGCACACGAAGGCTCAGTTCTTCCTTGCTGAGGAATTGCATTTACTCCAGACAAATATACAAATATACAGATAAAGAAACACAATCAGCTGAGTTTGGAAGGAAAAGTTTTGAGTTACAAACTAAACAATTTCAGGGTCCAAGAAGAAAATGGTTTGAATACACGCAACACCACAAGATATTAGAGGCCACAGTCCTCTCTTCCACAACTCAAAAAGTCACTTACATAGTAGATAACTGGAGCTGTTGAACAGGTCAAAGAAATAGAAAAGCTAAGTTAGCCAGAAAGGAACCCCAAATCTCTCACATATGGAGTCCGTTAGCATTCAGAATCACAGCATAAGGGTCTGGGGCAGGGTTAGGAGGCAGTGTGCTTCTTTGCCTTGATGATTATAGTTTCATCATTAACATAACCCTATGTGAAGACTAAGGATGCCAAGGACAAACAAGAAATGTGCCTGCTCTCACCGCAGTGCTCTGAATGACAGACTCTCAAGTTCATAGAAACTAAATGTGAAATGAAGCTAACTCTACAAGTGATATTATAGAAAATAGCTCTGAGAAAAACCAACCAAGCAACATGTAGTTTTTCTGGTGATTACTGGAGCAAGAGGTAGGGGTGGGGCCTTTCTTTCTGGTGTCCACTTGCTTTATATTCAAGAAGCACCTCTGGCTCTCCTGAGGGTGGTTTAACCAAAGTATGTCTAGCAGCTGCTTAAACAATAATGTGGCCATTGTTAGAGGACTAGGCACTCTATTCCAAACAAAGCCTGGGGCTATGAAAAATTATGTGACCCAACAGAGTGCCAGAGTCATAATTCCTGGATAGTAGGATCTTTAGAAAACTTTTAGAAAGAGATGAGATATACTAAGAAAATACCAGTCTTCTTCATTCTGAGTGTGGTAACTATCATAGAATTTGCAAAATCAAGGTACTAACCAGGCATGAAGCAGAGGCAGTAGAGGACCAGTAGCCTGTGTAGGAGCAGCAGAGTTGGCTCAGGTAAGATAAAAAAATGAGATCCACGATACTAACTGTTCAGACCCTAAGTGGCTGGAGGGAACAGATGCCACTAGGCTAAGAGAAAGACATTCTCACTGACAAAAAGAAGAAAAAAGCAGCAGGCCAAAGGTTAATGAGACCTATCGGAGCATGCCGTATACTTGAGAGAGGAGGGGTGAGACCTATCGGAGCATGTCGTATACTTGAGAGAGGAGGGGTGAGACCTATCGGAGCATGTCGTATACTTGAGAGAGGAGGGGTTAAACTCTGCATCAAACCAACTCTATAATCTTTGGTGACCTCAGAGTAATAGGGAGGTAGGAGGTCTTTCCTGCTCCCATGAGAACCCACAGCAGCAAACAATTATAGGTGTGTTCAGTGGAGTACGAGGCTTTTATATGAGGACCTGGCCTAGGAGGAAAAAGACTCGCTATCTCCTATGAATCTCCTAGGCATATGGAATAGAATTTCAGTTGAAAGTGAATATTTTCTTGGAACTTGTAAAGCTTCAACCACTCACATTGGTGGAGTCTGTTGTCTTTGAAAACACAATGTGAGAAATTTTTGACATTTAAAATTTTTATTTCCATATCCAGCACTATTACGTATTGCAGTTTTAGAAAAGAAACATGCGCTTTAAAATGTGATAAAATATCAGACTGTTCCAAGGACACACTCAGTAATTTAAGTTGGTCTAACAGGACTTCAGGATGTAGATAACTCAGATAAATCATACTCTTCTAAAAGAAAATCTGCAGCGTTTCTACTAGTTCTTTTCATTATTCACAACCTTTACTTTGCAAAGCTAAGAAGGTGTTCTGGATAGCTTTAGTGTCAACTTGACACTCCTGGGTTGAGGGAGCCTCAGTTGGGGAATTGGCTTGATTGGACTGGCCTGTGGGCACATCTGTGGAGTATTGTCTTGGTTGTTGAGCAATGTGGGAGTGCCCAGCCCACTATGGGTGGTGCCACCCTGGGCAGGTTGTTGTGTACCATACAAGAGGGCAGGCTGGCATAGGCCAGGGGAACAAGCCAGTAAGCAGCATTCCTCCATGGACTGTGCCTCAGCTCCTGCCTCCAGGTTCCTGCCCTGAGTTCCTGCCTTGGGCTCCCTGAGTGATGAACTGTGACCCAGGAGATGTAAGCTGAATAAACCCTTTCCTCCCCAAGTTGGTGTCAGTCAGAGTATTTTGTCACATCAATGGAAGAGAAACTAGAACAGAAGGCATAACATATTTCAGTTATAATTTCTAGAAAATAAAAAATACATTAAGAAGCACTATTATGGGCTGGAGAGATGGCTCAGCAGCTAAGAGCACTGGCTGCTCTTGCAGAGAACTTGGGTTTGGCTCTCAGCACTCACATGGCAGCTAATACCTATTCAGAACTCCAGTTTCAAGGGATCTGATGCCCTCTTCTGATGTCTGCAGGCATTGCATCACCCAGGTGCACTTACACACAGGTAGGCAATACACTTATACACATAAAATAATAAAATAATAATAAATAAAATATTTTTAAAAAGAAGAAACACTCTTACAATACTAGGAAAACTAATAGGACCAGTCATTAAAATCTAAATCCAGGGCTAGAACAATGGTTCAGAGGTTAAGAGCACTGGCTGCTCTTGCAGAGGACCCAGATTCAATTCCCAGCACCCACATAGTGACTAACAACCATCTGTAACTCCAGTTCCAGGAGAACCTGGTACCCCCTTCTGACCTCTGCAGGCATTGCACAAGTGCACTTACATACCTGAAAGTAAAGCACTCATATACATAAAAATAACAAATAAAAATTTTTAATATAAATCCAATAAAAACTCAGAAATAATTAATTCTCCATTGCTAAGCTTTTTGAGTAAAATGGCAAATTCTTTTAAATTCAGAAGGAAAATTAGCTCTATGAAAATTATATAGATTGGCCCAATATGAATTTTAGATTGAAATCCTCAAACCAGATTAGCATTATATTTTTAGTTCTTTCAGTACAAACAACTTCAAAACTTTAGTCTAAGTTACTGTATTTATAATAAGTCTTCCAACTACTTTTTTTTTGGTATTTTTTTGAGACAGGGTCTCCCTTTAGTTCCAGCTATCCTGGAGCTTGCTCTGTAGACCAGGCTGGCCTTGAACTCACAGAGATCTGCCTGCCTCTGCCTCCCAAGTGCTGGGATTAAAGGCATGTGCCACCACGCCTGGCTGAGTCTTCTAACTTCTTATGTGGCCTAACTACTTTCTTGGAAATCACAGATCTGAGGACATTTGTCTCTTTCCCTAGCTAATATATCCACCAGCTCAATCCACCCATATATTCCATGACCTTGGATAAAATAATGAAATGAGAAATAGAAAAGAGAATGATAGGGTTGGAGAGATGGCTCAGCAGTTGATAGAGTGGCTGTTCTTCCAGGGGACCCAGATTCAGTTCCTAGCACCCACATGGGGGCTAACAACTCCACAACTCCTGTTCATAACTCCAGTTCCAGGGGATCTAAACCCCTCCTATAGCCTCCATGAGCATTGCACAACACAGTTGCACTTACACACATGCAAGCAACACACACATACATACAAAATAAAAATAATAAAATATTTTTTGGTCTTTTTGAGACAGGGTCTCCTATATAATAAAATATTTTTAAAAGAATATTTGTTCTAAAAATCCCAGCTTTTATTTTTTGAATTTAAAATACCAAGTTGACAAAAAGGATGGTAAGAGATCAGTGCATGCACTGTGGTTTCCTATGCCTTTTTCAAACTGTTAGATCAACTGGACCTAGAATTACAGATGGTTGTTAGCCATCTTTTAAGTGCTGGAAACTAAACCCCAGTCCTCTGTAAAAGTAGCCAGTGCTCTTAACCAATGAGCCATCATCTTTCCAGCCCCCACAATTTGAATTCTTATATGAACAAACATTGTTTTGAGATTTAAGACAGTTCTGGGTTTGGTTTGAAATGCTGGTCTGCTCTGAGCATCTGGGAATAGCTGCAGAGAGAGTGTTTAGCAAGCAGGCAGCAGATGTGACCCTGTCTCCCCAGTCACTGCTGCAATCATGCAGGTCATGATGGTACGGGCCTGTACACGGGAGGCTGTTGCAGAAGGATGGTGTATTAGTCACTTTTCTGTTGCTGTGATAAAACCACCATGACCAGCCAGGCGTGGTGGCATAGGCCTTTAATCCTAGCACTTGGGAGGCGGAGGCAGGCGGATCTTTGTGAGTTCAAGGCCAGCCTGGTCTACAGAGTGAGTTCCAGGACAGCTGGGACTACAGGGAGACCCTGTCTCAAAAAGACAAAAAAAAAAAAAAAAAAAACCCACCATGACCAAGGGACGTATAAAAGGAAGAGTTTTTTTGGTTAGCTTATGATTGATGGTTCAAGGAATCAGAGTCCATTGTGGCAGGAACGCATGGTGCCGGGGCTGAACGCAGAAGCCAAGAGGTCACATCTTCACAATGAGCAAGGAAGCAGAGAGAGATGAGAGCCTGAAGACCACAAGGCTGTTAAAACATTCACAAAGCCGTGCCTCCAGTGACATACTACTCTCCAGCACGGCCACACATTTAAACCTCCAAAACAGTGCAACCAACTGGAGACAAAATGTCTGAACTTAAAGCCTGATGGGGACACTATCATTCAAACCACCACAGATGCAAAGAAGGAGAACAGCCAAGGAAAAGGGGCAGCCTACAGAATGGGAAAAGAAGCTTTGCCACTGTACATCGAGAAGGGAGTTATATCTGAATTTACAAAAAACTCCAAAAACTAAACACACGCACAAACGAAAATGAATTTAGTACACAGTTCCCAAAAGAAAAACTACAAATGCCTGATAAATTTAATGAACACAATGTTTAACATCTTTATCCATCAAGGAAACACAAGTTAAAACTGTACTGAGATTCCATCTTACCCCATTAAGAATGGCTACCATTAAGAAAACAACAGGGATTGAAGAGGTGGCTCAGTCCGGAAGAGCCCTTGCTGTGCTAATATAAGGATGTGAGTTTGAATCCCTAGAACCTACATAAAAATATGGGCCTCTATGCTCCAGTAAAAAACCTCATGGTCATGCAGGTAACCCTATATAAATTCCCATACACAAAAGAAGGCATGATATTAAAAGGAAGCTTTGGGGGGAGAAGGAGGATGAGACAGGGTTTTAGGAGGATCAGAAGAACTAAATCATATCATAATATATATATATATATATAATAAGATATATATAGATATATATATATATATATATATGAAACCACCGAAGAATATATATAAATAAGCAAATAGGCATAGACGCATGTATCTATATCCCCAGAGTGGGATAGGGTGAGAGACAGCAGGGTCAGTAGGGTTTGCTGGCTGCTAGCCTAGCATAAAAATAGTAAGTTCTTCGAAAAGTCCAAAAAAAAAAAATAGTGAGCTCCAGGTTCCATGAGAGACCTTGTCTCAAGGGCATACTGTGGAGTGTCATAGAGGAGGTCACTTGACATCTTTCTCTGGCCACAAGCACACACATCTGCACATGCACGCACACATAAAAAAGAAAAGAACAACAATGACTGAAGAATATTTAGAGAAAAGAAGTCCTTTTGTACTGCTGATGAGAAGACAAGTCTATCCACTATGGGAATCAATATGTGGGTCCTCAGAAAACTAATAATAAGTTTCATTAGTTTATTAGTATATTGCTGTGCTCTTCATAATGGCTGAGATATGGAATCAGCTAGCTGCTCGTCACCAGAGGAATGGATAAAGAAAATGTGCTTTATACACACAATGGAGTTTTATCATCTGTAAAGAAGAATAAAATCATGACATCTGCAAGAAAATGGATAAAACAGAAGATCATCATGTTTAAGCCAGACAATCCAGACTCAGACAAATGACTCATGCTTTTTCTTGGATGTGTTTAAGACATGAAAGTAGAGAGACTGTGTGGGAAGAGGAATGGGTTTAAAGAGACAAAGAAAAGAGACAGAGAGGATAACTGAAGGAAAGAAGACAAATATCACATGTTCTTTCTCCTAGGTGGAACCTAGATTTAAGTATTGGCTCACCTGTTAGGGATATTACTTTACAGGCTTACTTCTGTCTGTGCATAAGACTGAATTCTTAGTTTCATAAGCTCTAAAATTCCCCATTTCACTATAAAGAACTTTTCAACATTAGGGTTGAAAGTGGTAATTGTACAGTGAAGGGTATTCTTAACAAGCTTCACTTTCAAGTCCTTAGGCCAATGGCTCTCATAGAAGAGTCTCTTGATTTGTTCCCTGTGGATGTGATTCCCACGGAAAAGTTAATCAGTACTACAAACCCCACCTCTTCATTCAGGCTTCAAAGAGCCCATTTTTCCTTTACTACTATGGCCTAAATATAGTAATTTGCTTTCCATAGAAAGCCTCTAGCAGGTCTGCCACACCTGCAGAATATTTGATAGCAATGATCCTAGGTTCACAGGCAGCATGCAGCACAGCAAGACAGAGTCATGTAGTTAAGTGATCAAGTTTCCAAGTAAAGTCAAGTCCCTCAGAAGCCACCAATGTAGCTGGTCATGGGTGGTGGGGGTCCCCCCGTAGCTATCTCATTAAGACAGAGGCTCATTTCTCTCCTAAAATGCCAAAGAATACACTGAGACATTTCAAAATCTAAGCCAAAAAATAAAGCAACAGTAGGGTGGCACTAGGAATTGGAAAACAACTGGAAATCATCAGGTTATTTAAAAAAAGCATCCAAGAACAGCTCAAGTTCAAGGAACCAGGCCACTGCACCAGGTAGGTGGATTGTGGGAGATTGGGAGGTTCAGCCTACTGTACATAGAGGCAGGTGGCCTCTGCCAGAGCAGCTCAAGAGCAGGGAGGAACTGGGTGGCAGCAGAGGGAGTATAGTGCTCAGAGGGTATCATATGGGTTGTTACCTACCCAGTTCTTGCAAAATAGAAAGGGAAGAGTGAGCTATACCTCCCAATATATAATCAAAATTGAAACCCTGAAATCTAGACAAGTCAACACTCTATAAACAAGGAGACTACAATTAAGGAATCTGAAGGAATCAAGGAAAGCAATCCTTCAACACAGTGAAGAGGCATTTGAGATTTGCATCAGAATACAGGCAAAAGGAAACCCACATGCCAAGAGCACAATGAAAGAACAATATGGGGGTGCTGGATAGATGGCCTAGTGGTTAAGAGCACCAACTGCTCTTGCAGAGGACCCAGGTTAGATCCCCAGCACCCACATGGCGGCTGAGAACCGTCTGCAACTCCAATTCCAGGAGAACTCTAATTCCAGGGAATCTGACACCCTCTTCTAACCTCTGAAGCATTGCATGACACGGGTACACAAACCTACATGGAGACAGTACATTCATACACATAAAAAATAAATAAAAATTAAAAAAGAAAGAAGAACAATATGGGAAAAGCACAGAATAATTCCACACTAAACTCTACTGAGCCTGTGGAGGATTCCAACAATGGGAACTCCCTGGAGGTAGCCCAGGGCACAGATCACAGAAGAACAATCACACATGTATTCAAAGAAATCATAGAATTAAGAGGAGAGAATGAAAAACTCAGAAAAGACCTAGAGGGAAAGAATGACAAACTTTGGAAAAAACTAAAAGGAGAAAATGACAAACGCTGGAAAGAGCTAGAGGGAGAAAATGACAAACTCCAGAAGGAAGTGGAAACACTGAAAAGATCCCATGCTGAAATGAAAAAGGAAACCAACCAGTGAAGCAAGGAGCTAAAAGAAGAGATCGAGAAGCTCCAAAAGGAAGTAGAAATACTAAAGAAAACACAGGATGAAATGAAAAAGGAAATCAAACACTCATCCAATCAAGAGGAAAGAATGGGAAGCCTCAGAAGCAGAATGGAAGAAGCAGAAAAAAGAATATCAGACCTGGAAGATAACACAGAACAACTAAAAAGCTCAAATAAAGACTATGAAAACTTAAAAAATACATGAGTGGAACAACCAGGAAATGTGGGACACTATGAAAAGATCAAACCTGCACATCATAGGGATAGAGGAAGGATAGAAGAATCCAAAGAGAATGGTATTGATCAGATCTTCAACAGAATAATAGATGAAAATTTCCACAAACTAAAAAAAGACAAACCCATACAAACACAAGAAGCACATAGAACACCAAATAGACAAGACCAGAAAAGAAACTCCCCATGCCATATCATAGTTAAAACACTAGACACCCAAAACAAAGACAAAATTCTGAAAGCCACAGAGAAAAACAACAAGTTACATTTAAGGGGAAAACTATCAGAATTACAGCTGACTTTTCAATGTAAACTATGAAAGCAAGAAGAATGTGGACCAAAGCATTCCCAGTGCTAAATGACTACAAATGCCAACCTGGGTTACTACTATACCCAGCAAAAATGTTGATTCTAATTGAAGGAAAGAGAAAAATCTTCCATGACATAAACAAGAGGAAAGAATACATGTCCAGAAAACCTAACCTTCAGAGAATACTTGAAGCAATTCAAAAGACAGAGGAGAGGAGCACTATCCCCAGGCACCTTAAAAAAGAAATTAATAAAAGCATAACTGCAGAAGTAGAAACCTAGACCAAAAATGCAAATGGATGATAAGGGGAAAGGAAGCAACACACATCTCTCAATTATAACCCTAAATATTAACGGACTAAACTCCCCAAACAAAAAGCATAGACTGGGAGAATGGATTAGAAAACAGAAGCCATCTATATGCTCTCTACAAGAAACACATCTCACCCTCAAGGATAGGCACCAACTGAAAGTGAAAGGATGGAAAAAAAAATATTCCAAGCAAATAGTACCAAAAAGAAAGCAGGTGTTGCTATTTTATTATCAGACAAAATAGACTTCAAAGAAAAAGAAATCAGAAGAGACAGCGAGGGCCATTACATCCTTATCAAAGGGAAAATTAACCATGAAGACTTCACAATCATGAATATATATGTACCAAACTCCAGTGCACCAATCTTTATAAACACAACTCTACAGGACCTCAAGGCACAGATTAACCCCAGCACACTCATAATAGAGGACTTCAATACTCCACTGAGCCCCTTGGACAGATCAACCAGACAAAGAATAAACAGAGAGACATCTGAACTGAACAATGCAATACAGCAAATGGACCTCATAGACATCTACTGAATATTCCACCCAAGCACCAGAGAATACACTTTCTACTCAGCACCCAATGGAACATTCTCCAAAATTGACCACATACTAGAACACAGGAAAAACCTTAACAAATAGGAAAAAAATGAAATAATTTCATGCATCCTATCAGACCACAGTGCAATAAAGCTCAATATCAACACTAGGATAAGTCCTGCTACCTACACAAACACATGGAGACTAAACAACACTCTCCTGAATAATGAATGGGTCAAGGAAAAAATAAAGAAATAAAAGCATTCCTGGAACTAAACGACAATGACAGTACAACACAACGAAACCTATGGGACACCTTAAAAGCAATCCTAAGAGGGAAGTTTATAGCCCTGGGTGCCTACATTAAAAAAAAAAAAAGAAAGAAAGAAAGAAAGAGCACAAGTGAACGACCTAACACTGCAGCAAAAACACTTGAAAGACAACAACAAATGAATCCTAAATGCAACAGACAGGAAACAATCACAAAAATCAGAGCAGAAATCAATGAAATAGAAACAAGAAAAAAAAACAATACAAAAAATCAATGAATCCAAAAGTTGGTTCTTTGAAAGAATAAATAAGATAGACAGACCTCTAGCTCAGTTAACTAAAAGAAAGAAAAAGCAACTCCAAATCAATAGAATTGTGATGAAAAGGGAAACATCACAACAGACAACAAAAAGATCCAGGCAATCATACGGGAATATTTCAGAAACCTATATTCTACTAAATTTGAAAACCTAAGAGAAATGGATGAATATCTGAAATCCTGGAAATCACTAAAGCTAAACCAAGAAGACATTGACAGCTTAAACAGACCTATAATGTATGATGAAATTGAAAATATAATAAGAGAACTCACAACTAAAAAAAAGCTCAGGCCTACATGGTTTCACAGCAGAATTCTATAAAACATTTAAAGAGGTCTTGGGGCTGGAGAGATGGCCTAGTGGTTAAGAGTGCCTACCACTCTTACACAGGACCTGGGTTCGATCCCCACCACCCACATGGCAGCTGGGAACCATCTGAAACTCCAATTCCAGGAGAACTCCAGTTCCAGGGGAATCCGACACCCTCTTCTGACCTCCGTGGCATTGCATGACATGGGTGCACAAACTTGCATGCAAACAGTACATTCATACACATACAGAAATAAATAAAAAAATTTTAAAAATTAAAAATATATTTAAAGAGGTCTTACAACCATTATTACTCAAACTGTTCAAAAGGATACAAGCAGAGGGAAATCTATCAAATTCCTTCTATGAAGCCAGCATCACTCTAATACCCAAACCAGGCAAAGATACAAACAAAAAAGAGTACTATAGACCCATCTCATTAATGAACTCAGATGCAAAAATTCTCAACAAAATACTTGCAAATCGCATACAGACCCACATCAAAAAGATCATCCATCATGACCAAGTTGGATTCATACCAGAGATGCAGGGATGGCTCAACATACAAAAATCAGTAAATATCATAAAACACATAAATGGACTGAAAGACAAAAACCACACGATCATCTCAGTTGATGCAGAAAAAGCCTTTGACAAAATCCAACACCGCTTCTTGCTTAAAGTCTTAGAGGGAATTGGACTGGAGGGATCATTCCTCAACATAATCAAAGCCATATATAAGAAACCCACAGCCAACATCATCCTAAATGGAGAAAAGTTAGAATGATTCTCCTTAAAGGTAGGAACTTGGCAAGGGTGCCCCCTGTCACCACTCCTCTTCAATACAGTGCTTGAAACACTTGCTAGGGCAATAAGGTAAGAAAAGTAAATTAAAGGAGAAGTAATTGGAAAAGAGGAAGTCAAGCTATCCCTATTTGCTGATGATATGATTGTTTACTTAAGGGATGCTAAAAACTCCACCAGAAAACTCCTAGAAACAATTAAGAGTTTCACTAAAGTGGCAGGATATTTCAAGAGATGCCCCCATGCATAGTACCCTGAGACTTAGTTGACCTCTGAGGGCAAGGAGCAAAGTTATCCCTTAGGTCCCTTGGCCAAATTGGTATAGGTATTAAGTATGGTCATTAAGCACCCAGAAAGGCTAAGTTACACCAGCCTGATACATCACAGCTATACTAAAATTATATCTTCTGAAAACAAACTATGTGTTATTTATATACATATTTCTTGATTCATATTTTTCCATTTTAACTTTATGTTACTCTAAAATATGTATACATGCCCATAATCATATACCAAAATCTCCTGAAATGTCCTGCAAATGTGGGTCACAAGTCTTCCTGTGTAGGGAGGTCTTGGAGACCCACTAATGGGACTTCAGCCAGTCTCCAGTCTATAAAGAGGAAAGTCTGCTGATGCTTCAAAAAGGGAGGCCTGGTCTAGCAAGACCTGATTCTGTCCTTGAGTGACTGGAACTGGCAAATGAAAAGCTGAAAGGAGCCAGGGGCACCCACCCCCCCCCAAAAAAAAACCCAAATGACCCCTGAGGAACAGATCCTTAACTGACCTTGAGAAAACAAAAACCTTGATTAATCTGGACTAACTGTGTGGACTTAAACATCCAAAGGGAAAGTATAACCAGAAATAAATAATCAGTAAGGTCTGATAAATTGTACTTCAGATATAAAACTTGAGATCTTGATAAATAGACGAAAAGAAAAGAGAGAGAGAGCACTGTTGTTTTGCCTGTCTTCCATTCTTACTGGCAAGTGCATCTACTCTGTGGCTGCCACTGCTTTTGCCATTCTTCAAAGACATGAGACAGTTTTTTAACCCTCCAATATGGACTGAAGACTCATATCTCTCCGAGAATCCTCCAAACCTTCAATACCAGATGGGGACTACTGAGATATCCAGCTTGTGGACTGAGCAGCTACTGGGATTTCAGCCTCTTCAGAGTGTAGACTGCTGTTGTTGGATACCCAGGCCGTGTCATGTAAGCCAGTGCAGGAAGATCAAGACAGGACAAATGCTTGCTGAACCTCATTTGGGTGACCATGGTGGGGAAGGACCCCAGTGTGGAGCACGGGGGCAGGATTGATGGTTGTTTGGGCTTGCCAAGGAGGAACCTTCAAGCACTTCCTTGGGGAAAACATGACATATTTTAGAAAAAAAAAATCCTCCAATTCAGGTGATATGTGTATGTATGTATATATTTATGTGTGTGTGTGTGTGTGTGTGTGTGTGTATTGAAGCAATACAAGTTGGAGAGAACAACAACAACAAAAGAACAGGGGAGAAAAAAGACTGAAATAGTGAAGTTGTTCCCAAAACAATAAGCCTCTGCTTTGAAAAAAAAAAAAGAAACTCTGGAAGACTTGGAAAAAGATGCATGGCATGTATGGCAGAGTGCAGGAACTCAGGTGGGGGTGGGGGTCAAGGAAAAGGAAGTGACTCTAAATTTGATTGACAAATGATGTATGATGTATGGAAATACTTTAATAACAATAATAAATTTAATAAATAAATAAATAAATATGGACTGGATTTTAGAAGAATGTGTGTACCTTAAGAAATTGTAAGCCCTGCCAGGCGTGGTGGTGCATGCCTTTAATCCTAGCACTTGGGAGGCAGAGGCAGGCAGATTTTTGTGAGTTCAAGGCCAGCCCTGTCTCCAGAGTGAGTTCCAGGCCAGTTGGAGCTACAGGGAGACCCTGTCTCAAAAAGACAAAAAAAAAAGAAATTATAAAAATTATTAAATTTGCATCAATCCACCCGGGCGTGGTGGCACATGCCTGTAGTCCTAGCATTGGGAGGCAAAGGCAGGTGGATCTCTGTGAATTCAAGGCCAGCCTGGTCTACAGAGTGAGTTCTAGGCCAGCTGGGGCTACAGGGAGACCCTGTCTCAAAAAGACCAAAAAAAAAAAAAAGACCAAAAAGAAAAAAAAAAAAAAAAAAAAAAAAAAAAAAAAAAAAAAAAAAAAAAAAAAAAAAAAAAAAAAAAAAAAAAAAAAAAAGACCAAAAAGAAAAAAAAAATTGCATCGATCAAAAAAAAAAAATAATAAAAGAAGCATCCCTTGGGCTGGAGATGATGGCTCAGCAGTTAAGAGCACTTTCCATAACCCCAGTTCCAAGGGATCCAATGCTGACCTCCACCCGTGCTACACAATACAGATGCACCTACATACATGCAGGCAATACACTCACACACATACAATGAAAACAATGAATAAAAAATTTTAAAACATCCCAAAGGCAGTGGAGTTGAGGCTATGTTGTCCAAGAGGCAAGCAGGGATGAAGATGAATAAAAACGGAGTTTGGGTTTCTATTGCTCTTATAACACATGAGCCTATAATGACTTAAAACAACACAAACATTATTTCCCAGTTCTGGAGTCAGGGGTCTACATTGGTTTGGCAGAGCTAGGTTCCTCCAGGATGGCTCCTGGCCCTCTCTAAACTTCGAACCCTGGGAATCTGGCCTTGTCCTCACTGACCCTCCCTCCTGAACCTGCTCTCTTTCACTTAGAGCCTGTGATTGCACTAGGTACCACCTGGATAATCCAGCATAACCCATCTCTTAAGTCACATCCGAAAAAAAATGCCTTCTGCCCTCCAGGATGACAGAGCCACAGGTGTGGGATGCAATTAGATCAATATCTGTTTGAGGGTCAGGAACACTGCTCTGCCTCCTATGCGGATGCCGTTTCTTCCATCTGAGATTCCATGGACAATTCTTGGACACTGTGGGAACCACATACAGATATAAACATAAGCCTAACTATGACACGTGATTGGCTCTTCTTCAATGTGTACCTGAGTGAGGAAGTGTGGACTAGACTTTGTGCTCAGAGTTATATTCCTACTCTAATCGTGGTCTAAATGTGGCCTCAGAACTCAGTTTTTTCAACTAAGTACATATTTGTGGGATTACTGGGCTACTTCAGGGAAGTAATGTGTGAATATACCTGGTGGATTCTACACACCTAGAAAATAGTGTCTACTCCTGATGTGTCCAGAAAAATCCGAAACCAAAGAAAAAATGCCCATCACCAATGTCCATCTGAACTTCTGCAGGTAATCACTATTTCAGGCAAAGCTCTGACTTTTTAAATGCCTGAGAAGAGGTTGGGAGGCAGAGATTGCTAACAAGTGAGAGGAAATAGTTCCTTAGAGGAGCCAGGCCCATGCTCAGGTCAGAGCTTTGGACTTTAGAAGACTGCTCTTCAACCCACAAGCACCAAAATAGATGGATTTGTTGTTGTGTTTTATTTTGTATGTTGTCTCAAAAGGAGATTTCCAGAGAGTTTGGTAATTAACTGAATAAAGAAAATCATAGGAAAAGGAAGTGGGAGCTTTAAGGGCCTCTCATGAAGTCACTAGTGACTCAGAGC
This sequence comes from Rhizomys pruinosus, assembly GCA_009823505.1. Lineage (NCBI taxonomy): Eukaryota > Metazoa > Chordata > Mammalia > Rodentia > Spalacidae > Rhizomys > Rhizomys pruinosus. The sequence goes on from VZQC01006754.1 coordinate 2,026,059, forward strand.
TCATGTGTGGGTGTGTTGAAGGGCAGGAGAGGAAGAATGAAGGTCGTCGTCCCTGCCCTGACTCTTGCTTAAAGCTCTTCTGCTCCTTTGGAATATTTTTTTTTTTTTTGTCTTTTTGAGACAGAGTCTCCCCTGTAGCCTGGAACTCACTGTGTAGACCAGGCTGGCCTTGAACTCACAGAGATCTGCCTGCCTCTGCCTCCTGAGTTCTGGGATTAAAGGCGTGGGCCACCATGCCCAGCCTCCTTCACAATCATTCTTGAAGGGGCTTATCATCACTTTAAAAATCCAGATTTGGAGGCTAAAAAGATGGTTCAGCAATTAAGAGCACTGGCTGCCCTCACAGAGGACCCAGTTTTGGCTCCCAGCACCTACCTGGCAGCTAACAACTGACCATAACTCCAGTTCCAGGGGATCCAGTGTCCTCTTCTAGCCTCTGCAGACATTGAATGACACAGGTACACTTACAAACATACAGGTAATATATTCCAACAACTAAAATAAATAAAATTAATTTTTAAAAAATCCAGATTTCAGGGCTGGAAAGATGGCCTAGCAGTTAAGAGTACCGACTGCTCTTGCAGAGGACCCGGGTTCAATCCCGAGCACCCACATGGTGGCTGAGAACCGTCTGTAACTCCAATTCCAGGAGAACTCCAGTTCCAGGGGAATCCGACACCCTCTTCTGACCTCCACGGCATTGCACAACACGGGTGCACAGACCTACATGCAGACAGTACATTCATACACATACAAAAATAATAAATAAAACTTAAAAAAAAATAGTTTCTCTGCAAAATTGATTTCATGAATGTTATCTGAAGGTAAGTAAAAACAGTGTTCAAGCCAACCACATCCTCCATGATAAAACAAGGCTATCAGCAGAGTGTCCACAAACCTTAAATACAACCCTCATCCCTGCCATAAAGGTTTTTCTCTCATGAGGTGGCTTGAGGAGTTTCAGTAAGTGTTTCTGGACAAGCATGTCTGATAAGGCTCTGGGGTATTGCCACTGGGCTGCCCTGGGAACTCTCTTCTGCCACTGTCTCTGGATCTCTGCCAACTCAGTGCCTGGAGATCCGGCCTTCAGGGGAAGCTGACCACCCACGAATCTCTGTCTTAACCATCTCCCACATTTCCAGCATGAGCGTCAGAAATGCTGCACCAGTGTAATAGAATGTCTCTTCAAGGCCTTACCCTAAGAAGGGAAACCATCGATGGTAGCAAAGCCAATCAAAAAGAAGCACGACAACAGGAAAATCCAGGATGCACAGCCAAGAAAATGAACGAACACATATGACAGAAGGGAGCGGGGAGAGAAGACAGTGGAGAGACACCCTAAACGGACTTGCGTTGGGATTACAGTCATCTGTCTGGCAGCTGCAGGAGAGGAACAAAGCTGGTCTGAGCCCCTCAGCATGCTGGGAGGCCTGGGACATAGATTTCCTCCCAGCTTTCCTCATCCCCTCTTTTGTTTCTAATGATCAACCACATCTCCTCTTTCCTTTTTTGTCCTCGGCTTTATTCTCAAATCTTCAATGCAAATATTTTGACATCTCCGCTATTGCCAAGTGAAGAAATGGTTTGCATGGCATATTACAGAAAGAAAAAAATAAACAAAGAGAAAGCCAAAGTCTAGAGCATTTAAAAAAAATCAACCTCTGCATCCAGGAACTGGTTTTAGAACAGTCAACAGACAGCGTTCCAAGCCCTCAGGCCCATAGGAAAGGTCAGGGAGAGCTCAGGCAAGGTAGGATGCAGACTTCTCCTTTCCTAACAATGTAATCTTTGTAAGTTTAGTATTAGGCTCTCTGGAGACCTTTGTAAAACTCTGTGTCTCCTCACTGACACCAGCCCAGGGCCTGCTTTTTTAACTCAAAGATTCATTTTTACACCACAAGGAGTGGTCTCTTAACCACCAGGCTCTTCTTCAGCAGGAAGTGAGGTCACAGGGGTCATTATCCATCGGACGCTGCACTTTTCTAGTACCTTGACTCTCTAAGTCTTCCTGAGGCTGCACGACCTCCTTCCCAGCACAGGCCCTCCTGCATCTACTGCTTTGGACTGTGAGCTAAATTTAAAGATTTATCAGGAAAAAAAAAAAATCCTTTCTCCCTTGTCAGAGTTTAGCTTCCAGTTAAAGCACACATCTACGGCCTTATCCCCATTCCCACCCTATCCCCATTTATTCCCTAGCCCCAGGCCCTTGACCCCCTGGAGAGCCTGCATCTCTAGGGAAATGGGGTTCCAGGTACAGAGTGCCTGAGCAGAGGCCAGGCTGAGAGCAGCCATGGAGTCTCAGAGCCTCTCAGCCCCTGCCTTTGTCACTCAGCTTAGGAAGCCACTTTGCTGCATTCATCTCTCCCTCTGGAAATGGGGATAGCAATTTGCTTTGGAGCCTGGCTGTACGCAGTAAGCAAGCGGTGTGCCTGAGCTGCAGCCCCAGCTGCTGCGCCCCTGCTTCCTTGTTGGGGTGTCTATTTGTATAAAATGCTACAAAATGTTTAATGAGAAAAATTCATCTTAGCAAAGGGACCCCTGTGGAAGAAAACACTCTCAAAGGATCAAGTGGTCAAGGCATGAGGCTGGACAGTCGCCAAAGGACAGTTGTACCAACCTACATATTTAGGTAGGCTTTATATTGTTTCTTCAAGTCTCTAGGAAAGTCTTCCTGAGCAATGGTTCCAGTTTGGAACCATCGGCTGGACCCTTTGGACTAACTCTAAGGAAATGGACAATGGTATGCTTTGTTCTTTATCAGAAAGGCTCTGCTAGATAGTAATCTCATCCTTGGGGCAGTTTAGAATGCCATGTCTCTACCAAGGACCAAATATATAACTCAGATCAGATGCCTTCTGGGGGTGGGGGGTGGCTGTGAGATGGCTCTTAAAAGCTCTCTGATCTCCACACACACACATGCATAATTAATTAAAAAGAATGTAAATGCAGGTGTCTGTGCGGCCCTTCCCGGTCCCTCCGATGCTAACTCCCCCGCCCTAATTGCTTCCGTTGCACTTGCTGTCAGTTGCCATTTGGCTGTCACCCCTCTACCCACCCTCTTCAGATGAAGAAGAAAAGATGGCCAGGAGGGAGAGGAAGCCCCAGTCAGCCTTGTCCACACCCCACACAGGTGCCTTTAGCCCAAATCCCAGTGATGCTAGGAGTCGGGATCAGAGTATTTTGTGACAACTGTCCTGTTGGCACATTCAGGGCCATTTAGGCCCTGGATCACTTTCTAGCAGTCAAACCCAGTCCTTTTAAAGCTTTTTTTTTTTTTTTGAATTATAGCCTGGGATAGTCTTGAATTTGACATCCTCCTGCCTCTACCTGCCAGTACTGAAATTACAGCTTGCAGCACCGTGCCATTAACATATTAAGAAAATCAACAGAGATGTAGAGATGACACATCAGTTAAGAGCACTGGCTGCTCTTGCGGAGAACCTGGGTTCAATTCCCAGAACCCACATGGGAGCTAACAACTGTCTGTAACTCCAGTTCCAGAGGATCTCAAGCCCTCTTCTGACCATCATGGCCATTGCATGACAGGATGCCCTTATAGGCTTGCAAGCAGGCCACTCACTCATACACATACAATAAAAATAGTGAATAAAATATCTTTTAAGAAAAAGAAAATCCCCATGAAGGGAAACAACCTGAACAGACTAGAGTCGAAAATGACAACTCCAAAGAAAGTAGACTGTTTTCTTCTCACCCACTTGTGCCCCTTTCCCAAAGCCTAGGGAACAAATTGCAGAAGAGGACGCGTGGTAGAATGTAAGGGCTGCGGAGAGATAGGGGTGAATCATGAGACTACAGCAATATAGACTGGACTCCTAATTGATCAACATGCCTGTGCATACAAGCATCACCAACTGGACTATGGGAACCTTGGGTTGTTCAAAATTTGGACAAAGATACTTGCAAAATGCACCAGTTACCTAATTGTACGGCAAACTGAGTAACATCAATGTTATCTGAAAACAACTGTGTTATTATATTGTAGAATCCCTTAAAAATAAACAAATAAAAGAGGGGGAAAAAAAGAAAAAGAAAATCAGGGGCTGGAGAGATGGTTCGGTGGTTAAGAGCATTAGCTGCTCTTGCAGAGGACCTGGGTTGCATCTCCACCATCTACCTGGCAGCTAACAACTGTCCATAACTCCAGTTCCAGGGAATCTGAAGCCCACTTCTGACCTCCAAGGGCATTGCACAACAAGGGTGCATTCCATGCATGCAGGCTATACACTCATGTACCATAAAATAAAATAAAAATTATTTTTTATAAAAGAAGAATCAGGAGTTGGAGTGAGAGGCCTAATGACATGCCCAGTCCACACCAAGTATTTGGAAACTGGTTTCAAAGGCAGGTGATTGGTGCTCAGCAGGGACTTGCTTTCTTTTGGAGGAAAAGGTTCAGTTACATGTATTTGAGCAGCTCAAGAGGGTGGCTGGCCCTCACAGGGAATCCTTGAACTGCTTTATCAAAATTAGAGCCTCTGCAACACACCACAGACGTTTGTTATTCTGCTGTTTTGTTCTGATTTTGCCCTAAAATATTGTTCAAAAGTCATTGCTTTCCTGTAATCAAGAAAACCCAATTTAAACATTTCTGGATTATAGTAGGTACTTAACAAGTGATATTTTTCTTCCTTTGTCTTCTGTTTCTCCTGTGCATCTTACAAAAGCATGAACAGCATTTATTTATTCTTATTTTCATTTCATTTTATTTTTGCAGTGCTGAGGAGCAAACTCAAAGTCTTGTGCATGGTAAACAAACACTGGGCCAGTAAGCCATATCTCTCCAAGGTCAGAGGGGCTCCGAGAAGGGGGGAAAGAAAGGGAGGCTTGAAGCTAAAGTAGACTCAAGTATTTGAAGTCTTAACCCGAGCCAATCCATGACCTTTCTCAGTTCAAACTTCTGACTTGGTCACTATGTTCACCTCACGGTCACTCTTAGTTTCTTCTATTCCATTAACATCATTTAGCAACTCTTATAATGTAGGTGGTATAGAAATTCTTAAAACACCTTCTCTGAGAGGGATCACTAGTCAGATAGATGTGTTGTGTACAAAAGTAACTGGAAATTCAGAGTGAATGTAGCTAGTCCTGTAAGAAAGGGTACAGGATAACCAGGCATGGTGGCGCACGCCTTTAATCCTAGCACTCGGGAGGCAGAGGCAGGCAGATCTTTGTGAGTTCAAGGCCAGCCTGGTCTACAGAGTGAGTTCCAGGACAGCTGGGGCTACAGGGAGACCCTGTCTCAAAAAGACAAAAAAAAAAAAAAAAAAAAAAAGAAAAAAAAAGAAAGAGTACAGGATAATGGCTGTCCAGCAAGATGAGACAAAGTACCAGGATGATGGGATGGTGGACATGGTGTTCAAGATGGCACTGATGGTCAGGAGTGGAAGAAGGAAGGACACCCTAGCACACCATGAACTAATACCACCTTCTGCCTCATAGCTGCCACCTCCACATCCTCTGCCAGCCCAGGTCTGACAAGACCTTTCATGTTTTCCTGAATTCTAATATACCTACACCTCAGAGCCTTCTGCCATTTTCTTATTGTGTATAGATCAGAAGTCAGAACATAAGCCATATATCACAAGATACCCAAGACAGCCCCAGACAGCTGTATCTTTCTCTTCTTCCCCCTCTCCTCCCCTTCCTCTTTCCTTCCTTCTTTGTTTCCTTCATTTCTTCCTTCCATCTTCCTTCCTCCTGCCTATTCTTGCTTCCCAGCTTCTCTTCTCAAAGCAGAATACTCCTCAAGCTAGAACATGGACTTGAAAATAAGAAACCCAAGTTAGGACCCAGACCTGCCACATCCAAGCCATGTAATATTTAACCTCTCTGAGCTTGCATAAAATGTGGCTGATAATCTGCTTTCTAAGGCTGGAGTGCTATAGATCTAGGATTAAATACAGCGACACACTTGAGAGAGCCTAGAGGTGCCACCTGCAGCACGGTGTCAGCTTCTTCCTTCTTGGTACCTAGGATGGTAGTCTGTTCACTCCTCACCCAACAGCCTTTATTCAAACTTGCCCAAGAAACCCCTATCAGGAGGGGCTATGTGGCCCCCACGGAGAATCGCTCTAACCAAAGCACCCACTTTCTATTTCAGGATTTTTTAGGATAATTTTGCTCCTCTTACCATGAGAACATTTTGTTTTTAACCAGTTTGCTTATATTCTGAATCTGTTTATACTTGTATAATCAGTGGTATGTTTCTTTTTCCTATTTATTTATCCTCTGAAATCAATCTAACTTAAGTCACTGTCACGTGTACAGAAAGAATTGAGGTCCAAACCCTGTTTCACTTTGTAAAGTGCTTGGGTCAGAGCATGAGAGAAAAGCACTCAGTCAATGCTACCTAGTAGTGGCTTGAATAGTCCCTGATATAATACTTTTATAAAATCCATGTTCTAAGTTTCTTCGGCGCAGACCCTAGTCCTGATAGACCTTCATGAGGAAACACAGCTATTTTCCCCATCTTTAAATGAGAAAATTGAGTGCAAACAGATGGCAAGACTCGTCCACAGCTGGCTGCGTCTCTACCTTTCCTTCCTCCTCTCCCTACTAGCACATCCTATTCTTGTCTCTAAACGCTTTTCAAAGCAGAATGCTGCATAGAATAGTGAGAACACGAACTGGAAATATGAAAGCTGATGCTGAAATATGGTCTGGTGCTGAAGGACCCTAGAGATGGAGTCTGTCTAGTCCCCCAGAGAGCAGCGTGAGTGAGAGGGGCCGCACAAGGCAGGGAGACCAGGTTCTGGGCCACCCGACCTCTAGAACATGTACAAACATGGACAAATGGTTCAACCCCTCAGTTTCATAATCTTTCAAACAAATGCTTCTAGAATTCTTGCAAATGAGATGCCCTCCAGTAACATCTGAATTTTTGTTCTTTCTTGACTTTTTGGTCTTTATGACTTTTTTAATCTTAAAAACACAGGACATGCCATTTGGGAGAAAAGAGGTCAAAACTAGAAGACAATCTTCTTCAGAGGCCCCTGGCAACTGGTAGCCAGAGTAGACACTGTGACATGCATCCTTGCAGGAGGCCAGAGTAGACACTGTGGCATGCATCTTTGCAGGAGGCCAGAGTAGACACTGTGGCATGCATATTTGCAGGAGGCCAGAGTAGACACTGTGGCATGCATCTTTGCAGGAGGCCTGGAGCTGGAACTATAACCAACGCAGCTATCCTTGTCCTCTGCTTTGACCACTGCTCAAAAAAATATCCCTAGAGTCACCTTGTTGGCTTTTTTCTGGACCCCTACATCAGAGCTAGACATTGACAGACAGACAGCCTGGGGAAAGGAACACTGGCGGGGCAGAGCTTCTCAGCAGGAAAAGCCTCCTGACCCTTCCTGCCTGTTTATCCCCTCCCTACGATCCTCCTCCTGCTATGAAAACTGAACCAATCCAGCACTGTTCAGGTTAGGAAATTTCTCCTCAAATCAACTCTTCCCATTTGACTAACAATAAGTGGCTCCATTACTGCAATAAAAGCCATGGGGCAGTATGATCTCATCTTCTAAACAGAAGGCACTCACAAGCACAGCACACCAATCATCACAGCTGGCACATCTTGAGGCTCTACAATTTAATTTGAGAGAATATTGCCAAATGCAGTTTATTTGACAGGAAACTGTTAAATGCAAAGTTACTGTGACTGTCCTATGCTTGCGAACAGAAGCCAGCAACATGCTGTGCAGTGGCTCCTTCAGTAGAATATGTTTTTTCTTGTCTTTCTTCACCAGTGACTGATAAGAGGGAAAAGAGGCTTCAGGGAGAACCCATTGCCTTTACCTGAGAAGCATCCAGGGCCAACGTAGATGCTCCCAAGCCCTGTGTTCTCAGTGTGCATCCCAGGCCTGACTTCCTGTGGCAGAGCTAAAGAAGTCAATATAGAGGAAGTTCTCAGGCCCAAGAATAGAGGTCAGCAACATGTATACTGCCTTTTACACTGTGTTAAGCTTCTTGTAAATACCTTAAAACACAACGGAAAGGACAGAGGAAACCCAGTGGCGTTCAAATCACAGAATCAAAGGTGATTGGCTGATAGATCTTGAGGAACTCCCCACCCTGGTTCAAAGTTTTGCTTAGTTTGGATAGCGATTGTCACTTCATCCATTATACCCTGCATGGATTCCAATAAAAATAGAGCAAAAATTCAGTACAATGCAAACAGGAGAGAGTCTATTCTTCTATAAAAAAATAAATAAGACAGTATCACAGTGGTGGTAAGTGTTTTTAGAGCCACTGATTATTTTGGCTCCATGTTCAAAGTCTTCACATTCCATAGGAAGACTGTCTTAGACTGTGAAATCTTTGACTTGATGTGACAGGAAAATCTCAAGGAACACTGGCTTCTTCACGTACTTCAGACATGAGTACTGCTGGTTCTTTTTCTCCAGTTTTCCTCATTCCTTGATGTAATCTCTCCTGACTGTGTTTACTTCCATCCAGTAGTTTATTAGACTCTCCCACTGGCAGGTGTCTTCTACTGGGCATGTTGTATTAGTCAGGGTTCTCTGAAGAAACAGAATCAACAGGACGAATATATAGCTATATGCAAATTTATTGATTTGCTCACATGACAGAGCTCAAGTAGTCCAACAATAGCCATGCCGCACTGGAGAGGCTGAGAATCCAGGGAAATGCTCAGTCCATGAGGCTGGATGTCTCAGTAGTCCCAATCTGGTGCTGAAGGCCTGATGGATTCCAGGAGATATGCCAGTCTCAGTACACGCTGGGATCCAAAGGGTTGATCACAGCAGCAAGACAAACTCACCAGTGAGAGAAAGGCAAGCCATGGGAAAAAAGGACCAGCTCTCTCTGCCATGGCCTTTTATACTGCCTGGCAGCAGAAGGTAACGCCCACATTTGGGGTGGGCCATCCGGGTTGAGGTGGTCAAATCCAAAGATCCTTTTTCTCTTATTTGTTCCTTAGTACAGTCAAGTTGACACCCAGGATTAACCATCACACACATCTAATATCCAATGTCACTGGGTGCTCTAAGCATCCTCCCCAATCACGTTCACAGGCTAAACAGAACACATATCTCTTCCCTTAGCTAGCTACAAGCCTGATGCTAAAAAAAAAATCATGTCCTCAATGAGAACCCTCCTGGAGCAGCCCTCTGCCACCACCTAAGTTCAAGGCCTCTTCATTTTGCACTCATTCTCTTGAGCTTCCCACTTGGGATCCCTATATCTAACTTTGCCAGTCCAATAGATGCTCCTCCCATTTGAATGAAACATGAATAAAACAATTTTTATTCATTGTTTTCATTCTGTGTGCATGAGTGTATTGCTTGCATGTGTATAAGTGCATCCATGTCATCCAATGCCTGAGGAAGTCAGAAGGAGTCAAATTCTCCTGAACTGGAGTTACAGACAGTTGTTAGGTGCCACATGGGTGCTAGGAATCAAACCCGGGTCCTCTGGAAGAGCAGCCAGTGCTCTTAACAACTGAGCCATCTCTCCAACCCCTCCTCAATGGCTTTTTTTTTAATTTTTTATTTATTTCTGTATGTGTATGAATGTACTGTCTGCATGCAAGTGTGTGCACCCGTGTCGTGCAATGCCGCGGAGGTCAGAAGAGGGTGTCGGATTACCCTGGAACTGGAGTTCTCCTGGAATTGGAGTTTCAGACGGTTCTTGGCTGCCATATGGGTGCTGGGGATCGAACCCAGGTCCTCTGTAAGAGCGGTCGGCGCTCTTAACCGCTAGGCCATCTCTCCAGCCCTCCTCAATGGTTTTAAAGGAATAGTTAAGTTGCCGCCTTTACATGTCCTTATTGTGACACATAAGGGTTTTACTGGACAATTCCTAATCTCAAGTCTCCTTGAAGAACCAATTCACAAAAAGTCCTGGGTTATTCTAAGCTACTCAAATTTCCAAGCAGAAGTAATGACCAAGATCATTCCAAAGCAAAGTGAGTTCTTCTGAATTTTTTGCTGGATAATTAGGTATACCAAGTTCCCATTACAAAGCATTCTTCTGCACACTCAGAAGAGAATGATAAGAAGCTAGAAATGGGTGTGCACAGAGCTTAGAAGCACAGAATACCGAGGCATGGGCTAAACAGGCATATCCCCCCCCCCACCAACTGGAATTGGCAAGGGAGTGTCCAAGTGGATTCTTTGGGGAACCTTCAGAACAGAAAGGGAAGAGTGAGATAGACTTCCAATAGAAAACCTAAAACTTAGACAAGTCAACACTCCATAAGCAAGGCGGAAAAACAAATCAATCAAACAAACAAACAACAAAGGCATCTGAAGGAGGCAAACAAAGCAAGACTTCAACACAGTGAAGAGGCATTTGGGATTCGTATTGGAATACATGCAAAGAGAAACCCACATGCCAGGGACATGACAAAGGGACAACATGGGAAAGGTGTGGGATAATTCCACACTAAGCTCTACCAACCCTGTGGGAGATTCCTACAGTGGGATCCCCTTGGGGATGGCCCAGGACACAGATCTTAGAGGAACAATTGCAGACCGATTCAAAGAAATCAAAGAATGTAAAGAACAAGTCAGAGAGCTAAGGAAAGAGAATGAAAAACTCAAGAAGGACCTACAGAGAGAATGACAAACGCTAGAAAGAACCGGAGGAAGAAAATGACAAACTCCGGAAGGAAGTGGAAACACTGAAAAGATCCCATGTTGAAAAGAAAAGGAAACCAACCAGCTAAGCAAAGAGCTACAGGAAGAGATTGAAAAGCTCCAAAAGGAAGTGGAAATACTAAAGAAATCACAAGATGGGATGAAAAAAGAAATCAACCACTCATTCAATCAAGAGGAAAGGAACAGAAAAAGCCTCAGAAGTAGAATGGAGGAAGCAGAGCAAAGACCTGGAATATATCACAGAAAAATCAGGAAAATATCAGACCTGGAAGATAACACAGAGCAACTAGAAACCTCAAGTAAAACATGATGAAAAATTTTTAAACACACAAAAGTGTAACAACCAGTAATTGTGGGACACTATGAAAAGATCAAACCTCCACATCATAGGGATAGAGGAAGGAGAAGAATCCCAAGAGAATGGTATTGATCAGATCTTCAACAGAATAATAGATGAAAATTTCCCCCAAACTAAAAAAAGACAAGCAAATACAAATACAAGAATCACATACAACTCCAAACAGACAAGATCAGAAAACTCTCCATGCCATATCATATTTAAAACACTAGATGCCCAGGGGCTGGAGAGATAGCCTAGCAATTAAGAGAACCAACTGCTCTTGCAGAGGATCTGGGTTCGATCCCCAGCACCCACATGGTGGCTGAGAACCGTCTGTAACTCCAATTCCAAGAGAACTCCAGTTCCAGGGGAATCTGAGACCCTCTACTTACCTCTGCAGCATTGCACAACATGGGTGCACAAACCTACATGCAGACAGTACATTCATACACATACAAAAATAAATTTTTAAAAAGTGATAAAACACTAGATGCCCAAAACAAAGACAAAATTCTGAAAGCCACAAGAGAAAAACAACAAGTGACCTATAAGGGGAAACCTATCAGAATTACAACTGACTTCTCAACGCAAACTATGAAAGCAAGAAGAACCTGGAGCAAAGCATTCCCAGTGTTAAAGGACTATAGATGCCAACCCAGGTTACTATACCCAGCAAAAATGTTGATTATAGTTGAAGGAGAGAGAAAAATCTTCCATGACATGAACAAGATGAAAGAATACATGTCTGGAAAACCAGCCCTTCAGAAAATACTTGAAGCAATTCAAAGGACAGAAGAAAGGAGCAACTATCCCCAGGCACCTAGAAAGAGAAATTAATAAATGCATAACTGCAGAAGTAGAAACCTAGACCAAAAATGCAAGTGAATAATAAGGTGAAAGGAAGCAACACATATCTTTCAGTTATAACCTTAAATAATAATGGACTAAACTCCCCAATCAAAAGACATAGACTGGGAGATTGGATTAGGAAACAGAATCCATCTATATGCTTTACTTGAGGTTTTACTTGAGGTTTTACTTGAGGTTTACATGTTTTACTTGAGGTTTCTAGTTGCTCTGTGTTATCTTCCAGGTCTGATATTTTCCTGATTTTTCTGTGATATATTCCAGGTCTTTGCTCTGCTTCCTCCATGTCTACAAGTAATGCATCTTACCTTCAAGGATAGGCACCACTTTAAAGTGAAAGGATGGAAAAAATATTCCAAGCAAATGGTACCAAAAAGAAAGCAGCTTGTTGCTATTTTAATATCAGACAAAATAGACTTCAAAGAAAAAGAAATCAGAAGAGACAAAGTAGGTCATTACATTTTTATAAAAAGAACAATTCACCATGAACAATTCACAATTATGAATACATATGCATGAAACGCTGGTGCACCAAACTTTATAAAGACAATTCTCTAGGACCTCAAGGCACAGATTAACTCCAGTACACTCATAGTAGGGGACTTCGATACCCCACTGAGCCCTTTGGACAGGTTCACCGGACAAAGAATAAACAGAGAGACGTCTGAACTGAATGATATGATACACCAAGCAGACTTCACATATATCTACTGAATATTCCACCCTAATACCAGAGAATACACTTTCTACTCAGCACCCCATGGAACATGCTCCAAAATCGACCACATACTGGGACACAGAAAAAAACCTCCACAAATACAAAAAGATTGATATAATTTCATGCATTCTATCAGACAGACCACAGTGCAAAAAGCTCAATATCAACGCCAGGATAAGCCCTACTATCTACAAGAACACATGGAGACTAAACAACACACTCCTGAATAATGAATGGGTCAAGGAAAAGATAAAGAAAGAAAGAAAAGCATTCCTGGAACTGAATGACAATGATAATACAACACAACAAAACCTATGGGATACCTAAAAGCAGTCCTAAGAGGGAAGTTGATAGCCCCGGTGCCTGCATTAGAAAAACAGAAAGCCCACAAGTGAATGACCTAACACTGCAGCTAAAAACACTTGAAAGACACCAACAAATGAACCCTAAACCCAACAGACAGGAAGAAATAACAAAAATCAGAGCAGAAATCAATGAAATAGAAACAAAGAAAACAATACAAAAAAAAAAAATCAATGAATCCAAAAGTTGGTTCTTTGAGAGAATAATCAAGATAGACAGACCTCTAGCCTAGTTAACCAAAAGAAAGAAGGAACAACTCCAAATCAATACAATCCATGATGAAAGGGGAAATATCACAATAGACAATGAAAAGATCCAGACAATCGTAAGGGAATACTTTGAAAACTTATACTCTACTAAGTTTGAAATCGTGGGAATCACCAAAGCTCAACCAAGAAGAGATTGACAGCTTAAACAGACCCATAATATATGAAGAAATTGAAGATGTAATAAGAAACCTCCCAACTAAGAAAAGCCCAGGCCCAGATGGTTTCATGGCAGAATTCTATAAAACATTTCAAAAAGACTTATAACCATTATTACTCAAATTGTTTAGAAGGATACAAACAGAGGGAATTCTCCCAAATTCCTTCTATGAAGCCAGCATCACTCTAATACCAAGTTCAGGCAAAGATACAACCAAAAAGGAGAAATATAGACCCATCTCATTAATGAACACAGATGCAAAATTTTTCAACGAAATACTTTCAAACCACATACAGACCCGCATCAAGAAGATCATCCATCATGACCAAGTTGGATTCATACCAGAGATGTAGGGATGGTTCGACAAATGAAAATCAATAAATATCATCAAGCATATAAATGGACTGAAAGACAAAAACCACACTATCATCCCAATTGATGCAGAAAAAGCATTTGACAAAATCCAGCATCCCTTCATGCTTAAAGTCCTAGAGGGAATTGGATTGGAGGGATAATTCCTCAATGTAATCAAAGCCATATACAGGAAACCCACAGCCAATACCATCATAAATGGAGAAATGACAGAAGCATTCCCCTTAAAGGTAGGAAGAAGGCTTCCCCTATCACCACTCCTCTTCAATATAGTGCTTGAAACACTTGCTAGGGCAATAAGGCAAGAAAAGGAAATTAAAGGAGTACTAATTGGAAAACAGGAAGTCAAGCTATCCCTTTTTGCTGATGATATGATTGTTTACTTAAGGTGTGCTAAAAACTCCACCAGAACATTCCTAGAAATGATTAAGAGTTTCAGTAAAGTGGCAGGATACAAAATTAACCCAGAAAAATAAGTAGTCTTTCTTTACACCAACAAGCAACTGAAGAATGAATTCAAGGAGACCTTCCCACTCACAATAGTCTCAAAAACAATAAAATACCTAGGAACAAACCTAACCAAAGACACCAAAGATCTCTACAACAAAAATTTTAAACCCTTGAAGAAGGAAATTGAAGAAGACATCAGAAGATGGAAAAACCTCCCATGCTCATGGATTGGGAAAATCAATATAGTAAAAATGTTCATTCTACCTAAACTCTTGTACAGATTTAATGCAATCCCAATTAAAATCCCCAAGAGTTTCTTCACAGGCTGGGGAAAAAGTCCTTAATTTCATTTGAAAAAACAAAAGACCCCAAATAGCCAAAGCAACCCTGAGTGAAAAGTGAAAAGAGCAATATAGGGGGATTTCTATACCAGACTTCAAACTATACTACAGGGCTATAGTCATAAAAACAGCTTGGTACTGGCACAAAAACAGACCTGTTGGCCAATGGAATAAAACTGAAGATCCAAACTTGAGCACATACAATTTCAGCCATCTTATATTTGACAAGGGGTCTAAGAAGACGCAATGGAGAAAAGACAGCATCTTCAGAAAGTGGTGTTGGCAAAACTGGATCACCACTTGTAGAAGAATGAAATTAAACCCCTACCTCTCACCCTATACAAAAGTCAACTCCAGATGGATCAAAGACCTCAACGTGAAACCTCAAATTCTGGAGGTGCTAGAAGAAAAAGTTGGCATCAGACTACAAGACATAGGTGTAGGAAAAGACTTCCTAAATCAGACAGCAGCTGTGCAAGAATTAAGGTCAACAATTGACAAATTGGACCTCATTAAACTTAAAAGCTTCTGTACATCAAAAGAAACAATCAAGGAAGTGAAGAGAAAACCCACAGAGTGGGAGGAAACCTTCACTGCAGATACATCTGACAAAGCATTGATTTCCAGAGTATATAAACTACTTAAAAAGCAAGGAAGAAAGAAAACAAATGAGTCACTCAAAAGATGGAGCAAAGAGCTGAACAGAGACTTCACAAGTGTGGAATTAGAGATGGCTGAGAAACATCTTAAAAAGTGTTCAACGTCACTAATAATTAAGGAAATGCAAATTAAAACCACTTTAAGATATCATCTTACTCCAATAAGACTGGCTAGGATCAAGAAAACAAATGAGGGGCTGGAGAAATGGCCTAGCAGTTAAGAGTGCTGACTGCTCTTGCAGAGGACCCGGGTTCGATCCCCAGCACCCACATGGCAGCTGAGAACTGTCTTTAACTCCCATTCAGGGGAATCCGACACCCTCTTCTGACCTTATGGCATTGCACAACACGATTGCACAGACCTACATGCAGACAGTACATTCATACACATACAAAATAAATAAAAATTTTTTAAAAAAGAAAACAAATGATACCAAGTGCTGGAGAGGTTGGGGGGAAAGGGGAACACTCATCTACTGCTGGTGGGAATGCAAACTCATATAGCCACTATGGAAAGCAGGGTGGAGAACCCTTGGAAGACTCAGAATGAACTTGCCACCTTACCCAGCCATATCACTCCTGGGTATGTATCCACAAGACTTGTCTTACCACAGAGATACATGCACAATCATGTTTATTGCAGCTCTCTTCACAATACCGAAGAGCGGGAACCAACTCAAGTGCCCCTCAACTGATGGGTGGATAGAGAAAATGTGGTACATCTACACAATGGAGTTCTATGCAGTGGTAAAGAAAGATGACATCATGAATGTGGTGGTTTGAATGAGTGTCCCCTATAGGCTTTAAGTATTCAGACATTTGTCTCCAGTTGGTGGCACTGTTCTTGGAGGTCTTAGAAGGTGTGGCCATGCTAGAGGAAGTACGTTATTGGGGGCAGGCTTAGTGAGTTTAACAAGCCTTGTGGTCTCCAGTCACTCTCTCTTGACTTCCTGTGCTCATTGCGAGATGTGACCCTCGGCTTGCTGCTCCAGCCCCAGCCACCATGCCTTCTGACACAATGGACTCTGTTTCCCTGGAACCATCAATAGTAAGGTCAAATAAACTCTTCCTTTTATAAATTCTCTTGTTCATGGTGGTATATCACAGCAACAGAAAAGTGACTAATACAGTAATTTGGTACCAGAGAGTGGGCTGTTGGCTGTGAAGAACTTGACCATGTGGATGTTTGGAGAAATGTGGAAGACTTTGGAACTTGGGCTAGAAAAGCTGTTGACTACTGTAAACAGAGCTTTACAGGCCATTCTAGTAGAAGCCTGGAAGAAAGCATGGCTGCAAAAAATGTAGTTCCAGAGGAAAATAAGGACTTAGGCAGCAACTAGGATATTTTGATAAAGAGTCTGGCAGCAGTTTGCCCACAGCCCAAATGTTTGTCTGATGCTAAGTTGAAAAGCAATGGACTAATGTCTTTGGTGGAGGATATTTCAAGACAGCCTAACATAGAAATGGTGGTGTGGCTTTTAATGGTGAATATTGTGCAGATCTACAGTGAAGAAGAGCAGATGGGGCAGAAAGAAATGCAGAATGTACAGTTTGGATCTGAAAACCCCACTAGGAAGATTAAAGGTCTGGCCAAGGCATGTGAAGGAGAGTTTCCTTTTGATAAGGAGATTAAAGTGATTAAGGAGAGGCCTAGCTATTTACAAGTAAACAATGGAAAAAGTGAGATTAAAGTGATTAAGGAAGGGGCTCGAGATTTACAAGTAAACAACAGAAATAGTACCTTCAGGGCAAGACCACACCCAGCTAATCCTCAAACTTTTGAAAGGAAAATACTGAAAGTGTTTTCTGCTCCAAGTTCAGGGCAGAGAAAAGTTGCAAATGTGGTTGAAATAGGCCAGGGTCCATCCCAAACTTGCAGCCAAACTAGGCAGTTTCATTCACGTGGTGCTGGCTTTAGAGGCATGAAGTTTGCAAGAGTGAAGGGGTCATCAGTTCTTCCTCCACGGTTTCAGAGAGCTGCCAAGGTCAGGCAGAGTGCAGCAGGGGTGTCCCTGCATAAAGAAGGCCCTGATAGGCCATTGCATGAAGCTGTGAATGTGAAGCCTGGTTGGCAGCGGAGACCCCAAGAAGACATTCGAGATGCCAGACCTGTGAGATATTTGCCAAGGAGAGCTGCATACAGGGAGTGGTACCAGCCTAAGAAAGAGATGTATGTTGCAAGCAAAGCTGGAAGAGCTGAGCCATCTAAGCCCTTTGGAAGTCAAGTCCCAGAAGTTGCACATGGAGCTACTGGACTTGGTGTTTGCCCTGCTGGTTTTCGGTCTTGTTTTGGTCCAGTATTTCCTCACTATGCCTCTATTCCTCCCTTTTGGAATGGGAATGTGTATTCAGTTCCACTGTACATTGGGAGTTTGTAATTTGCCTTTTGATTTTACAGGAGCTTACAGTTAAGAGATTGGCCTGAGTCTCAGAAGAGACTTTGGACTGTAGACTTTTGAATGGCATTGAAACTGGTAAAGACTATGGGGACTTTTAAGGTTGGACTAAATGCATTTTGCATTTTATGTGGTCAGGAGCCTATGGGGGCCAGGGAGTGGAATGTGGTGGTTTGAATGAGTGTCCCCCATAGGCTTTAAGTATTCAGACATTTGTCTCTAGTTGGTGGCACTGTTCTTGGAGGTCTTAGAAGGTGTGGCCGTGCTGGGGAAGGTATGTCACTGGGGGCAGGCTTGGTGAGTTTAACAAGCCTTGTGGTCTCCAGTCACTCTCTCTTGACTTCCTGTGCTCATTGCGAGATGTGACCCTCAGCTTGCTGCTCCAGCCCCAGCCACCATGCCTCCTGACACAATGGACTCTGTTTCCCTAGAACCATCACTAGTAAGCTCAAATAAACTCTTCCTTTTATAAATTCTCTTGCTTATGGTGTTTTATCACAGCAACAGAAAAGTGACTAATACAATGAACTTTGCAGGTAAATGGGTGGAGCTAGAAGATATCATGCTGAGTCAAGTAACATAGTCCCAGAAAACAAACTATGAATGGTATCCCTCATCTATAGATGCTAACACCAATTACCTAATTGTATGGCAAACTGAGCAACGTTAATGTGATCTGAAAACAACTGTGCTCTTATATTGTAGAATCCCTTAAAAATAATAAACAAATAATTTTTTTTAAAAGGAAAAAAAAGAAAGTCTGGACACGATCCAGACTACACATGAATCTGCTTGTGTTGAGTGGGAAGAGATGCACAAAAGGACTGTGAAGGAAACAATAGTGAAAAGAGGCCCTTTCCCTTCATCAAAGGCGGACCTCAGTGTGGAAATGGAACTAAGGGCTATACCTCATTTTCTGGTAGACAGAGTAACACCTGCCAAAATGTTCCTGTCCATCCTTATCCCCCAAACCTATCAATAGTTATTTTGCATGGCAAAATAGACTGTGAAGGTATGGTTTGGTGAGGAACTATGGTGGTTCTATGAGTTAATAAATCCACTACATTAGTCACTTTTCCTGCTGCTGTAATAAAATACTCTTACAAATGCAACTTAAGCTTGGGCTCCAGTTTATAGGGTACAGTCCATCACAGTGAGGAATTCACTGTGGCCAAAGATCAGGGCAGATGGTCAGGTGGCATCCGCAGTGAGATGGCAGAAGGTGATGAATGTCTGTGCTCATAGCAGTTTCTTCTTTTATTTTTTTATTATTTTTAAATGTTTTTATTATTTATGGTATGAATGTACTGTCTGCATGTAGGTTTGTGCACCCGTGTTGTGCAATGCTGTGGCGGAGGTCAGAAGAGAGTGTTGTATTCCCCTGGAACTAGAGTTAAAGACAGTTCTCAGCCGCCATGTGGGTGCTGGGAATCTAACCCAGGGCCTCTGCAAGAGCAGTTGGTGCTCTTAACCACTGAGCCATCTCTCCAGCCCCAGCAGTTTCTCCTTTTACTGAAGCCTTGGACCCCTGCCCATGCAGGGTGCCCAATCCACCTTTAGGGTGGGTCTTCCCACCTCAGTCAACTTATTCAAAATAATCTCTCAGAGGTGTGGCCAGAGGCTAACCTAATCAAGACAAAGCCTCACATGCATGATGAGGTTGTCCTCTAGCTGATTTCAGAGCCTGTCAAGTTGATAACCAGTATTAGCCATCACAGCCCTGTACATGCAAGAACTGGTTTATCTATTCTTCCCTTAGCACTAAAGTTTCAGAAGTTCCTTAAATGTTGATTCTTTATCTGTGCATCACTCCAGAGGCCCAGATCTCACCATCCTCTGTGGCAGGTGAGTAACAGATCAGGTTCACTGACTGCTGCTCTCAACTGAATAATACAAGACTTCCAACTTCCTATCAGTCTCACTGGATGCTTCTTTAAGATGCAGCAAGCAGGTACCATCTATGAACCAAAAAACCAGCTCTCACCACACACTGAATCAGCTCTGCATTGATTGTTCACATCCCAATCTCCAGAACTATGAGAAATAAATTTCCCGGTGTTACCTAATTTGTAAGGATTATGGTATTCTGTTACAGTAACCTGAACAGATGAAGAGAGTGGTCTCCCCCCATAGCTTAACAAACTGCAGCTGGCTGAGATCCACACACAGGGAAGATTAAGAACCTGCTCTCGTTTCTAGCCCTTGAGCTCCAAAGCAATACCAGTTGAGTCTCTGTGCCTTACCAAGCCCCACATCATCAGCCTGCCATTTCTGTCTACTACATGCTTGTCACACATGGTACCTTGAGACTCCCTCTGCCCTGTTCTTTACAGAATCCACCTACTGATCCACCAAGACATAAGAAATCCTGAGACATTTGGATTATCTAAACTCTACATCAGAACAAGCAGGGATGGGGCCAACATCCATGTACAATACGTATATAATATTCAGGCCTTTCATGCCCTGTGTCACACTTGATCTTCATGGCATTTCTTACAAGAGATGAGATCAAGCCAGGCGTGGTGGCACACACCTTTAATCCTAGTACTCAGGAGGCAGAGGCAGGCAGATCTTTGTGTGAGTTCAAGGCCAGCCTGGTCTACACAGTGAGTTCCAGGACAGCTGGGGCTACAGGGAGATCCTGTCTCGAAAAGACCAAAAAAAAAAAAAAAAAAAAAAAAAAAAAAAACAAGAGATGAGATCATAACCCCTTGTTATGGGTGAAACAATAAACCTTGAAAAGTTAAGTGGTTTATCCAATGTTGCTAATAGGCAAAGAGTCAGGACTGAACTCAGAGCTTTATTGCAAACCTGCTGTTAGGGTGAAGGCCCTGGGAAAGAAAAACTCATAGAAACCTTAAGAACTAACGTTGCCCTTGGACTTGAGCAGGCCAACAGAGATCCAGAGACAGAGAGACAGTGTCATCGGGGAAGAAGCTGCAACTCAGCTCTTCCCTCCTCCTAGAACAGTAAGTACATCAGTCTCTCCAGGACAAGCCAGCACTGAGGGAACAAGAGACAGAGAAACCCTGTCAAAGGAACCAGTGAATGTGGAAGGAATGAGAGAGAAGCTCTGCCCCCTTCATGAGGCCTCAACCACAGTTGTCATCAACCTTCCCAAAGTGCAACCTGACCATGCCAGAAAGGGCCTGAGATCAAGCTGAGCAAAGAAGCTTTGAAAGAAAGACAAAAAAGCAATAAAGACTGTGAATGAGCTGTAGTAGTAATAATAATAATAATAATAATAATAATAATCTGGATCTCCATTAAGGCTTGCTTCCCATGTACACTAAAATAGAATATGGCAAAGAAAATAAATATACAAAGAATAAAATGCTTTATCTGGAGCCTGTAAGCTTCCTCCAAATAGAACTCAGTGGCGAGGCATAAATGACTTTATATTAACCCCAAGGTTGTCTAATAAAATCACTTCCTAGGCCATTTGGGCTGTGGCCTACCTGGCACTGTCCACTCTTATAGTTATAGACAAGATTGAGGTCCCTGAAGAGTCCTATGGAAGAAGGAAAAGAAAAAAATACTTTTGACCACGGAGTAAAGGCAAGAATTGAGGGCAGCTCAGTCTCTTACAACAAAGCTTTCTTCTAGAAAAGCCAAGGGTTCATGAAAGCCATGTTCTGAATCCAAGGCTGTACCACTGAGTTTGAATTTCAGGTTTGAATTTGTAATTCAGGAGGAGAAAATGGATTTCCTCAGCATTGCCCCTGCCATGTCTGTGGAGTTCTCACTGGGAGAATGCTCACACAGAAAATCTCCACACGGGGATCTCTCCTCCTAGTCCAGTTGGGGAATAGACCCTTTAATGGGTGTCCCAGAACGGCTCTGTTCTCTGTCCTGTGCCCAGTTCTCAGGAGACTCATGAAAGACTGTAAGGGCTCAACAAATAAACATTGAATGAATTAATATAAATAAGGACCTCGGAAAACTCATTCCCTGCCTTTTAACCAGACGCTCCTCACCCCATTTCTTTATAACCCCAAAACCGGATTAGAATCCTGCACACTTCATCAAAGCATTCCAAGTAACCAAGTCATCCTGATTGTTGGTACTCCTGTGGAAGCCCATTAAGCTGGCATTCATGGAAGGGAGGGAGGGAGGAAGGGAGGGAAAATGCACATACCTATAATAACCTCAGTGCTTGGGAGATGGACGCAGGAGGATCAGGAATTCTAGGTCTTCATTGACCACATAACAAGTTTGAGGCCAGCCTATCTACATGAGACCCTGGTTGTTTGTTTTTTTAAATCTCCACTTTGAATGTCCCTGTCTGTCAGTCTTCATGCCCACTTGCTTGAAAACTTGATGCTCATATCAACAGTTGCTTATTCTTTTTTTTTGGCAGTACTAGGATAGAGCCTTGTGCTGGTTGGGCAAACAGCTTACTACTGAACTACATGCCCCCCCCCAACCAAAGTTCTTGTATGAACAAACTTTTCCTACTAATGAGCTAAGACTAAGAATATACAGAAAGTTCCAGAATGCAAAAGACCTGTGTCTAGCTCTCATAAATTAATCCAGAGGGGCAGCTTCGGGTAAGGCTCAGTTGCCTCTTTCCCTTCCACTTCATCATCTAACCTGATTTGTGGAAAACAAACAGCAGCAGCATCCTTGTCTGATAGGAGGGGGCTGCCCCTGGTGTCCCTTGAGATGTTCTCTAGTTCTGGGGTCTGGGGTTCAACATGTAGTAACACAGGTCTGTCTTGAAAGCTCTAAGGGATGGAGGTCCATGGGGCAGGACGCTACTGCCCTTTGTTGGATAGAATGCAGTGCAAGAGTTGAGCACCCTACAGTACACAGGATAGTACCCCTTAATAAAGGGACATCTGGCCCAAGTACAACAGGCCTGGGATTAAGAATCCCTAGTCTGCTGGGCATGGTGGCACACACCTTTAATCCTAGCACTTGGGAGGCAGATGCAGGCGGATCTTTGTGAGTTCAAGGCCAGCCTGGTCTACAGAGTGAGTTCCAGGACAGCTGGGGCTATAGGGAGACCCTGTCTCGAAAAGAACAAAACAGGGGCTGGAGAGATGGTCTGGCGGTTAAGAGCGCCGACTGCTCTTACAGAGGACCCAGGTTCAATCCCCAGCGCCCACATGGCGGCCGAGAACCGTCCAAAACTCCAATTCCAGGAGAACTCCAGTTCCAGGGGAATCCGACACCCTCTTCTGACCTCTACGGCATTGCACGACACAGGTGCACAGACCTGCATGCATTCATACACATACAGAAATAAATAAAATTAAAAATAAAAAAGGCCAAAAAAAAAAAATCCTTAGTCTAACCAAGAAAGGACTTGAGGGAAAGATGAAATGAGCACAGCAGTCCTGACAGCCTTCCATCCTGAGATGACACAGCAGTCCTGACAGCCTCAGGACATTTTACTGGAGGTAAACAGTAGGACAGAATCTCACAGCTCAAACTAGAGAAGGGGACCATTGTTATATGTAAAAGTTAAGGCTTGTTAGGCTGGAGAGATGGCCTAGCAGTTAAGAGCACCGACTGCTCTTGCAGAGGACCCAGGTTTGATCCCCAGCACCCACATGACAGCGGAGAACCGTCTTTAACTCCAGTTCCAGGGGAATCTGAGACTCTCTTCTGACCTCTGCGGCACTGTATGACATGGGTGCACAGACCTACATGCAGACAGTACACTCATACACATACAAAAATAAATTAAAATATTTTTTTTTAAAGTTAAGGCTTGTCTTGTCGAGACTCTCTTCTGACCTCTGCGGCATTGCATGACATGGGTGCACAGACCTACATGCAGACAGTACACTCATACACATACAAAAATAAATTAAAATTTTTTTTTTAAAGTTAAGGCTTGTCTTGTCAAGGAAAGCCCTAGCTGCTGAGTCACTGTCTCTTCCTAGGAAGTGGTGCAAACTTTCTGCAAAGGAAAACTGTCAGAACACACTAGCACCCCAGCGTGAAAGATTGAGAGCAAGAGACAGGGGCAGCGCAGGACAGCCAGGAAACCCTCACTCGGTGCCCATGGGCCCTAGCTGCTGGGCAGCATTCCACAGAAGTTGAGCAGGGCAAATACAAATACGGTCAAATGGGAAGCCAGTCAGTGGGGAGGAGAGGGAAAATTCCCCATGCCATGGGACCCCATCTCTCCTCTCCCTTCATTTAGAACTTCTTCCACATCCAGCCAGAGGTGAGATATAGCCAGTCAGGCCCTTACGTAAACCCAGGTTTCAGAAGGTTGGAAGCTAATACAACAGCTTGACAGCACAGAATAAACAGCACGGAAGTGAATTCTCACTGTCACCTGTCAGGATGTCCAGCTTCTCCCCAGCACAGTGAGTCCCTAAAAGCATCATCTGAAAACACTTGTCCCTAACCCTGACAGCTAAGAGGATGGCTCTAACTGCAGGTGTGCCTCAAGAACAAAGGCAAAACTCCTGCACTTTGTTAAGAGTCACTACCACACTGGGGTATTTTCTTTTCATGAAAGGATAAATAAATAGGAAGCAAAATTTATCAAATGAGGGACCATGAAAGTATTCTACATCATGGAAGCAAGAATAGATGTATTTTTAAGGAATAAAAAATATTGGGCAAGGGCTGGAGAGACAGCTACGCAGTTAAGAACACTGGCTTTTCTTGCAGAAGACCTGGGTTCAAATCCCAGCACCCACATGGCAGCTAACAACCATCTGTAACTTCAGTTCCAAGGAATTCAATGCTCTCATCTGTCCTCCACAGGCATTGCATGACACAGGCGTACTTACACATATGCAGTATAACACTCATACACATAAAATAAGAATAAAATAAAATATTGGGAGAAAATATTTATTGACTTTTTTTTAAGTGGTTTTTGTCTTTCATAACAAATCAACACAAAACTTTGATTTTAAGACATAATAGGTTGCAGGGTGTTGTGGTTCACTTGGGATGCCCAAGCAGGGGAATTGCCATAAGTTTGAGGCCAACCTAGGCTACATATCATGCCAGGAGAGAGGAAGGGGGAAAAAAGGCTGCATGGAAGAAGAGGAAGAGAAGAAGAAAGAAAGGGAGGAGGAGCTGCCTGAATAATTAAGGAAAAGATGCAATTTTATTTTTTTTTAAAGATGCAATTTTTGGGGGTATTTTGAGACAGGGTCTCCCTTTAGTCCCAGCTGGCCTGAAGCTTGCTCTGTAGACCAGGCTGGCCTTGAACTCACAGAGATCCACCTGCCTCTGCCTCCCAAGTGCTGGGATTAAAGGTGTGCGCCAACCACGCCCGGCCAAAGATGCAATTTTAAAAGTACTGTAGTAGCAGGGCTGGAGAGATAGCTCGGCAGTTAACAGCAATGGCTGCCCTTCCAGAGGAGCTGTGTTCGATTCCCAGCATCCACATGATAACCAACAACCATTCTTAACTTGAGTTCCAGAGGGTCTGATGCCTTCTTCTGACCTCTGCAGGTTCCAGAGACTCACATGATACACTTATATATACACTCGACACAAAAATTAATTAACTAAGTAATTAATTAATTCTTTAAAGTTCTACAGCAGTTTAGATCAGTCTCTACAAGAGTAGCACCCAGAGTGCCTGAGCCAGTCAGAAGGCTCAGCAGGTAAAAGAACTTGCTGTCAAGCCTGAAGACCTGAGTTTGATTCCCCAGGATATACATGATAGAAGGAAAGAATGAAAACAGACTCCCACACACAAGTTGTCCTATGATCCCCTCATGTGTGCCGTAGCACATTGTACACAAATATGCAAACATACAAAATAAATATAATAATTTTTAATTGAAAGACATGAAGCTGGGCGTGGTGGCGCACTCCTTTAATGCCAGCACTTGAGAGGCAGAGGCAGGTATATCTCTGAGAGTGCAAGGTCAGTCTGGGATATCTAGCGGGTTCCAGGTCAGCTGGGACTAAAAGGAGACCCTGTCTCAAAAAGACCAAAAAACAAACAAGCAAAAAAAAAAGAATGTGAAGCACTCAAGCTATGGATGTGGCTTGGTGATAGAGTACTTGCCTAGCATTCTTTAGCCCTTGATTTCAAGCCCCAGCATTTCAAAGATTCATTAGCTATTATAAATAAAAATGAGTGTGGAAGCCAGGCATGGTTGTGTACACCTTTAATCCCAGCACTCAGGAGACAGAGGCAAGGGGATCTCTGTGAGTTCAAGGCCAGCTTGGTCTATAATAGTGAGCTCCAGGCCAGCTGGGGCTACCTGTCTCAAAAAAAAAAAAAAAAAAAAAAAAAAAGAGTGTAGAAAATCAATCATATAGAACATAAACAGGAAATTTTCACCCATAACTACAGGAAAATGGCAAAGAGAAGAAAATACTGAAAGAGATAATTATTTGTATGGATGGCGAAAGTAACATTGTACATAGACGAGGTGGTTGGTGTTGTTTTACAAGGGACTGGAAAGTGATATTGTAGGACACTAAGAAAGAAAAATGCAAGGATCCAAATAAGCAATCTCTTGACAAATACACTACAGTGGGAAAAGATGTCTAGGGCTAGGTTACAAATTGCCACATGCTGACTAGGTGAGATGACACATGCCTGTTATCCCAGCACCACATGCTGGCTAGGTGTGGTGGCACAGGCCTGTTATTCTAGCACCACATGCTAGCTAGGTGTGGTGGCACAGGCCTGTTATTCTAGCACTCAGGAAGGAAGCTGAGGCAGCGAATTTGAAGCCAGCCTCAGCCACACAGCAAAATCCTATCTCAAAAAGCCAAATCCAAAGAAAAAGCCACATGTTTCTACCTTATTCTATTAGGACACTCCCTTGGATCCTTGCCACCATGCCGTGAGAAAGTCAGGCAGCCATACAGAGACCCTGTGTATATGTTCTGGCAGCTGTAACTGTCCCAGCCACAGCCTGCATCGGATGCCAGGCACCTGAGTGAGCCTTCAGATGATTCTAGCCCTGACCTGTAAAGTCATCTCTAGCCTTCAAGCATCCCTAAGAAATACTCTGTGAAGCAAGATGACCTATCCCTGACAAGCCCTGATCAAAACACAAGTTGATAAACAGAGTAAATGACGGCTGTTATTTAAAGCCACTGTACTTAGGGTTTTGTTATACAACAATAGATAACTTGAACAACAATCAAAGTTTCCCAACTAAAAAGAAGTAGAAGAGACACTGGAGAAATGGCTCAGTGGTTAAGAGCACTGGCTGCTCTTGGAGAGGACACAGGTTCAATTCCCAGCAGTATAGCTAACAACCATCCATAACTCCAGTTCCAGGGGAATCCAACACCCTCTTCTGTCCTCTGAGGGCATTGCGTGACACAGGTACACTTATATATGCAGGCAATATACTCATATACATAAAATAAAAACAAAAAAATAAAATATTTTCTAAAAAAGTAGAGGAGCTAAACAGATGGCTCAATGGTTAAGAGCACTGGCTGCTCTTGCGTAGGAGCAAGATTCGGTTCCCAGCACCCACATGGCAGCTAACAACCATCTATAACTCCAGTTCCAGGGGATCTGACACCCTCTTCTGACTTCCATGGGCATTGCAGAACATGGGTGCACTTACATACATGCAGGCAATACACTCATATGCATAAAATAAGAATAAATATTTATATTAAAAATAAGAGCTAGAATGTGGTGAACTGCAGTGATTTGTTGAGGTTGCCTGGAAGATGAGATGTGGCAGGGGACAGAATGGGGGTAAGGGAGAATCGGATGGTCAGGCTCCATCTTCCCCTCGCAGCATCGTGGACTGAGCAGCTCTGGACCCTGAGGACCCTAAACCCAGAGTATGTTTCTAAAACACCACTTGTCAATCACCTAAGGATCAGAATATCTTGTGAACAAGTTTTCTACAGAGAGAGAGAGAGAGAGAGAGAGAGAGAGAGAGAGAGAGAGAAACACTGAAGTTCTTCATGAGATGAATAAGGAATATTTCAATGTTTCCATCTCAAGTTCAAGAGCTCTTTTCCAGGAGACACTTAAAAGAGATAAACAAGGAAGTTTTGCCTGAATTATTTAAGCCATATTGGAGCTGTGATAACTATAATTCTTAGGCATCAGAAGAAAGTTGGTGATTATCACCCAGGGACCTGACTTCTTTCTCTGGGCCACTGATGTCCTGCTCCTTTTGGTTCCCCAAATCTTGTTTCAGATGCTTCTGAAGACATCTAGCTTTCCACCTGCCTGAGGCCATCTCCCCCTGCAGACCTCCAAACAGCCTCAGTAGCTGCAGGACGCCACTCTCCCACAGCTCCACCACTGCTAACATGCAAGCTGATTCATCCTTAATTCCCTGCCTCTGGAAAACTGAAAGTGTCTGTTCAAGACATGGGGCTGGCCATGTGGCAGATTTGGGGGTGGGTGGCATGTCCAATGAGGCTTCAAAGGAAACCCTTGAATCTCTTAAACCCAAAAACAAAGGGTTCAGTACAGAAAACAGTGTAGAGATTTCTTTTAAAACTAAAAACAGAATCACCAGATGATCCAGTAACCCCAAACAAAGTATAGAGCCAAAGGAAATTAAATCAGTGTATCAAAGAGATACCTACATTCTCATGCTTGCTTTAAATTTTTTACCTATTTTTTATGTGTATGAGTATATCGCCTGCATGTATGTAAGTGCACCTGGGTCATGCACTGCCTGTGGAGGTCAGAAGAGGGTGTTTGATCCCCCTGAAACCGGAGTTAGGGACAGTTGTTAGGTACCATGTGGGTACTGGGAATTGAACCCAGGTCCTATGGAAGAGCAGCCAGTGCTCTTAACCACCGAGCCATCTCTCCAGCTCCACCCTCTTGCCTATTGTAGCACCATTCACAATAGCCAAACACAGAATCAACCAAAGTGCAGTCAACAGATGAAGGGATAAAGAAAATGTGATACTGGTAGACAAGAGAGCACTAATCCTCCATTAAAAAAGCAAACGCTGTCATTTGTGTCAAGACAGAGATAGAAGGCACCAAGCTTAGTGAGACAGGCACAAAAGGACACATACTGCAGGTTCTCATTTGTGGACTTAACATGTCCGTGACATAGAAGAACAGAATACTTGCAATAGAGAATGCCAAGGGAAGGGGACAGAGCAGGATTAGAAAGCAGACAGCAAAGCATGGCCAAATGGGAGAAACTGTTCTGGGGCCCCACTGTCTAGAAGGGAAACCATTATCCTATAGCAACCTATGCTATATTTCGAAATAACTATAAAAATTCAAAGGCTCCCAGCACATAAAAATGACTCATGTTTGAGAAGCTGGAAATGCTAACTACCTTGATTTGCTCATTAAACTTTGCATACATGTATTGAACTGGCACACTCTACTTCACAAACCTATGCAAGTACTGTGTTAAAACAGATAGCTAGGTGTGGCCGTGTACACCTAAGTCCCAGCACCAAGAAGACAGAGGCAGGAGGATCAAAAGTTCAAGGTCATCCTGGGCTACTAACACAGAACAGCTCGTGTGAAGTGGTGCTCTCTTAATTTCAGGTTTTAAATCTATTCAATAGGAAGAACCATGGTAACTGGCAAGAAAAATATGAAAATTAAACAAGATTGCATAAAGAGAAAAGTGTATTCATTAGGAATTGCTCTCCATTGCTTGACAACAGAGGCTGAAATACGAGATGTAACAAGGTGGGCATTTCGCTTAGCTCCCACATTTCTTTTCTTATTTTATTTTTTTTAATTTTTTTATTTATTTTTGAATGTGTATGAATGTACGGTCTGCATGTAGGTTTGTGCATCCGTGTCGTGCAATGCCGCGGAGGTCAGAAGAGGGTCTCGGACTCCCCTGGAACTGGAGTTCTCCTGGAATTGGAGTTACAGACGGTTCTTAGCCGCCATGTGGGTGCTGGGGATCGAACCCGGGTCCTCTGCAAGAGCAGTCGGTGCTCTTAACCGCTAGGCTATCTGTCCAGCCCCAGCTCCCACATTTCTTAAATGTCAGATGTAGGAGTCATGGGCAGCTATCGCTCTACAGTGTTGCTGGGATCCAAACAGCTCTTTCTCTATAATCCTCAGGATAAGACTCCATCTCTAAAGTAGTCTGATTTCCATTTTATTCTATTAGCATATATTAACTACACAAAATAATGGGTTTTGTGATGACATTTCATGATTATATGCCTATAGCAAATGTCAATCACATGTGTTCCCCTCCATTACTGTCTCTTGTCCCTCCTCCCTGCTCCCACTAGTCCCCTGAAAGTTAACAATCCAGAATGGCTGCCACAACTCCAGCCATTATGTCTAACTTCCAAGGAAAGTAGGAAGAAGGTGTTAAGAAATTGAAAAAGAAGTCTATACTTTTTTTAAAAGGAAGATTACTGTTCTTACTTTTATTTGAATGCTGGAATCAAACCCAGGTCTCCTATAAGAATAACCAGTGTTCTTAACTTCTGAGACATATCTCCAGCTCCTCTCCCTTTCGAGACAACAAGAATTCACAATGTAGTACTGGCTGACCTGAAATTCACTATCGTAGACCAGGCTGGCCTCATATTCACAGAGATCCACCTGTCACTGCCTCCTGAATACTGGGACTAAAAGTCTGAGCCATCACAGCCAGCCCATTCTTCCCTTACAAAATGCTTTCCCAGAATTTTTACCCAACAGCTTCTTACTGTTTCATTGGTTAGAACAAAGTCACATGACAATTTCCATTAGCAAAAATTGTTAGGAAATGATCTCATTACTGAGCACGCTGTCATCCAAATGAAATCAGAGTTCCAGCACTAAATAAAAGGAAGTTCCGGATATTGGTCAGACAACCAGGAGTCCGATCACAGAAAGGAACTCAGTTTTATTGTACAGCAATTCCCTGCCAGACACATCACATAAATTTCTCATTTAATCCCAATAATAACCCAGAAATATTTCAAAGTTATCATTTTATTTGTAGATAAGGAAACACGATCAAAGAGAAGAAGCAACACCATCCATCATATGGAGCGGATTTAAACCAGACCAGACTTCAAAACTTGAACTCTATCCACAGCGTTGTTGTGCCTCCTGTTTCCTCTAAGAATATGTAAACGTTCAAGCACTATGTCTGTCTTTTAAATTCCTCCTGTGTTAAAACCTAAAAATTATGTCTCAGTCATTTCCCTAGAGAGAATAAGACACTGATTTCAGTTATTTTATAATCTCTGCAGGAATAAACCTGAAGGTCATCTTGGTAGGGCAGGAGCAGCCGTGGAGCATCTGCAGAGGTCCCAGTGACAGATGTGGCAGTGTTTGGAAAGCCTTTCCTGGCCTCTCTCCCCAGCAGGCAGGATAAACAGACAGCAAAGGTCATTTCTACAAAAACAGACCATCGCTGAGCACCTCTGTCCTTCAAGCTCCAGCCTCCTTTCCTGCTGCCAGATTGTTTATGCTAGAAAGAAAGTTCTTAGTGTTTCCTCTCCTGATTCCTTCTGACAGGGATATGATAGCCAACACAGAAGAGCCATGTCCAAATCTGACAGCTCCTCTGGCATCCTGAGTCTATTCCAGAAACCTGAATGTTAGAAGAGGAAGAAGTAAAACACGGAAGGAAACAGAAATTTCTCGTCAGCTGGAAACAGGTGCTTCTGTGCTGTGCTGAGGGCTCCTGCCATTGGTTCCTTGCCCCAAGTGGAAACCAGTTCTAATTTGCACAAATGGAATAAATGGCTGTCACTGCACTTTCTTTCTACAATGTGACCCCAAAGCAAATAGACATACCCTCCTGCAGGGTCACCAGGCTGTTTACAGGCACCCACTGGCTGGTGCACAGAGGCCTCTCCAGGCTGGTGAAGTGTCCCAGCACACTTATCCCTGGCAGGAGCTTTGCCTTTGAAAACCATGTCTTTCATTCTACTTCACAGATACCACGCATTACAGTTAGTATTCTTTCCTAAGAGCTGATTTGGACAGGAAGAGAAACGGGGTAAACGGACATCGTGGCTGGAAGACGAACATTCGTATATTACAAGTGGTTCTTTTGGATTCATCTAGTTTTTCATACACTGCGCAGCTCCTCTGAAGGACAGAACTTGATCACTTATAAAGAGGGAGGAGCGGGGCCACTCAAAGCACAGAATGCATGAGCACATGGAGTGGAGACAAAGGAAGCTTGGAAGAATAGGTATCTAGCAGTTGATAAGAAGAAACCTCTGTCAATGGGGCTGGAGATATGGATCAGCCTTTAAGAGAGATTGCTGTTCTTGCAGAGGACCAGAGTTCAGATCCCAGGCCCCGCAGTGGCTAGCAACCATCTGAAACTCCAGCTCAGAAAGATGTGACACTCTCCTCTGGCCTCCTAAGTTCATGTGGTATACACATGAACATAAGTATGAATAAAATTTTAAAAAGAAACTCCTGGCATGGAAGAGAGGGCTGAAAGAACCTGAGCTCTGTGTCCTCCCACACTGCAGCGGTCCCCGGACTTGGCACTCAGGTGCAGCTCATGTGAGGTTGAATTTGTACCAAGGGCTCCTAGCAGTGAGACAGGAGGGCAACATTAAACCCTACTATTAGAGGCAGGAGTCATTTCAGGTCCACTGCATAGAGATAATAGCCATTTTAGACTGTTTCTGGCTATACTGGATGCTTGTCAGTGGGAGAATTTGTAAGAGCCAGTTATGAGTGATGTAATGTCAGAGACCAGAGCCTGGGAACAGGGCTCCCAAGACCTCTCATGAATCTCAGTGCTGCTGTCACAACCAATAACAGGACTGGATACCAGCTGTGGCAATGGCCTGTTTCAATAAACCAAGACATTTGCATGACCAATATGAGCTTGCTTTCCCTTCTAGCCTATTGTCTTGGCACCAAAGACCCTGGAGTTTCAAACCCCTAAGCCTCAGTAGAAGGCCTGTGTGGGCTTTCTTCTAAGATTTTTCTCCTAAGAATTTACTATATGGCTAATTCAGGGCCTTTAAACTCAAAAGGAAGCTTTTGAAGAAAGTTGTATGTAGGCACAGAAGGCCCCTCTTGATGATGGTTAGAGTTGATGCTTGAAGGAAAATAGACTGGACCCACTCTCACCAACAACATTGCACAAATAAGGCTATACAATTTTCAAGAAGTCTACAGTTAATACCAGCCTTCCAATCCATTANCTTCTTCAGTGTTGGAAGGTGACTTGAAAGTGTAAACTGGAAGAAAAACTTTCCTCTCTAAGTTACTTTTGGTTAGTGTGTTTTTATCACAGATACAGAAAGAAGTTTATTTTGACTTAGAGTTCCAGATCTATTACCTCATGGCAGGAGAATCACTGCAGCTGGAGCTTGAGGGATCGGATCATTCACACCCCCACTCAAGAAGCAGAGAGTGATGGATGCTCACTCACTTTCTCTTTTTTTTTTTTTTGAGACAGGGCCTCCCTGTAGCTCTGGATGTCCTGGAACTCACTATGTAGACCAGGTTGGCCTTGAACTCACAAAGATCCACCTGCCTCTGCCTTCCAAGTGCTAGGATTAAAGGTGTGCACCACCACACCCAGCTCGAGAATATATCTTATTTAACATTGTATAGCTTGACTTACAGTTTTCAATAGTTATTCATAAGGGACATGGATTTTGATCTGTACTGGGCCCTACAAGTTTGAAAGTCATTGGATTTCATTAAAATCTACTCATTCATGTAGATAGAAAGTTTAAGACCCAAGGGACTCTATCTAAATTCTCCCAACAGTGGTCTGAATACCCTAACACCAGCCATGTGGACTCTTTGGGCTTCTGAGTCCTCTTGAGCCTGGTGAGTTGGAAGTTTCATTCAGTTTAACACTTAGTGAACAAAGAAATCTAGAGCTTGATTTACCAACAGAAAGAGGGAACAGTATAGAAGGGTTTTGCAACACTACCACAAGAGTTGTGCAGTCTCTGGTGGGGGGAGGGGGGAATGGGTCTCGATTTGATTGGGAAATTTTGTATGAAATGCACAAAACTTCAATAAAAACTGGCTTTGGAAAAAAAAAGAGTTGTCCAGAATTCTAATATCCTTCTTTTCCACTGTACTTTCTCACTAAGAGAACTGTTTCTAGGCCAGCAATATAGCTCAACAGGTAAAGGGTCTTGTCATCAAACCTGATGACCTGAGTTTGCTCCCTGGGACCCACATGGTAAAAGGATACTGACTCCTGAAAGTTGTCCTCTGACCTACACATGTGTCATGGCATGCAAGGACCCACACATGTACATGCAGAGAGAGAGACAGAGACAGAAGAGGGCATTGGATCCCCTGGAACGAAGTGCTAGGACCCACACTCAGGTCCTCTAAAAGAACAGCTGGTGTCTTAGCTGCTGAACCATCTCTCCAGCCTACAGTTCTCTTTTATTTTTAATTAAACATTTTTATTATAGTTCTCTCTCTCTCTCTCTCTCTCTCTCTCTCTCTCTCTCTCTCTCTCTCCATGTACATGTGTGGGTACAACTTACAATGGCAACAACTTACAACTTACAACAACTTCATTGTTAATACCTAATCTTTCCCCAGGAGAGAAAAGCAATGAAGTTGTTGTAAGTTGTTGACACTGTAAGTTGTGCCTAGGCAGTAAGAGGTACATACATTCATGTCCGATGCAAAATGACCACAGTCCTGGGGCATCATTCATCAAACCTCGTTTTGGAATCCAGTTCTTCTAACCTGATTAATCATCTCAGAGACACTGCACTGTGGAAAAGTAAGACTAAAGAGTAAATTCTTTCTTTGCCATCTGTATCTGTCCCAAATAAGAGGCATCAAGAAGCTAAGACCTATCAAATTTGTATAAATATATGGCTCCCAGGAGAGAACAAACTTGATCGAGTTAAGTAACAAATCCCTCATCTTTAAATTGTCAGAAGCACATAGAATAATATACAGCAGAAACAACCCAAAACAGACACCAATCATATGAACTGAAAATGCAAAGAAATCTACTGAAGTCAGATGGGAACCATGTGAACAGTGGTTTCGTGGTCATGTGAAGCCACTGGAAGATAGGCTGGCCGTGGCAACAGGAGTGGTGACAAGACCAGAAGAGTGGGATGGAGATGTGACAGAAGAGCTGCCCTGTCCTAGTTAAGGAAGGAAAACCACTGAGCTTGAGTAAATGGACAAATGATTTTGACAGAAATGAAGAAGTAGATGAAGGGTCAGGAGGAAGCCAAGGTGAGACCTATATTCAAGATGGCAGCCAAACACCAAAGTAGAGCCATCCAATAAGAACTGCAGATTCAAGACAGAAGCTAAGGAGAGATAACATAGCTTGGGCTGTGTTATCTCTTGGCCTTGGGAGTCAATTAGAATTGAAGTCAGAGCAAAGCCACAGCAACCAGTGTATGCTAAGAGGGAAAAAAACTGGGCAACACTCAGAGG
Source organism: Rhizomys pruinosus (assembly GCA_009823505.1). Lineage (NCBI taxonomy): Eukaryota > Metazoa > Chordata > Mammalia > Rodentia > Spalacidae > Rhizomys > Rhizomys pruinosus. Next base: position 2,060,921 of record VZQC01006754.1, read on the forward strand.
GCCATGGGTTGAACTGTAGCCATTGAACGGAAGGACAAAGTAGATCCCGAAGAAACCAAAGAAACCAGGCCTAAAGAACCAGAAGCAATCCAGAGCATGACAACTAGAAGAAAAGAGCTTTGAGAAGTATAGCCAAGTTTAGGACAAAGAGAAAGAAATCCCAGAAAACATACAGAATCTTACTACCAGCAACGGCCTTTAGAGGAAACAATTTAAGGGGAAGGTCAGGGCAAATGTCAGCCTGCCCTGCTGCAGACAAGAACAGAGGAATTATAAACAGCAAATGTACACCGCCCTTCTACAAAATCTGGCATGAAAGCCACGACAGGCGAGGGACTGGAGACACGTGAGCATGATTTTAAGGAGAAGAGAAAACCAGTCAAATATACCAGAGGTGGCAGGTCACAGAGACCCACACTTACCGGGAATGTCAGAAGGAAGGAAGGAATGGGTGACCTCACAAGCATAGGGGAAAGGGCCAAACAAGCCCACAGTCTTCCAGTCCCCTAACCTGTTATCAGAGCTGATTAGATGTGTGTCTGGAATGCAAATGGACTTTCTCAGAGAAAAGAGTAATAGAAATGCAAGCCATTGTGATAAGCAATGCATGCATACAAAGCAAAAGTTGGCCAGCACAATTCCAAAGGTGAAGGTTGGTTTTTATAGGAAATGACTCAAATGTCCCCATGGACCTTTTGAAACACAGGTTTCACAGACTTGAGTACAATAGACCATCAAGGTGAATGTGAGACACAGAAACTTAATTACAAACTTAGCTCTTCCATTCTCTTTGGGGAACTCAGGACAAGCTCCTCAGCTTCTGAGGTCCATTTTCTTAACTGAAAAAAGAAACAAGAGCCCGTAGTCTTGGAAGATGGAGGAGGGGGTGCGGTCGAAGCTGGTTTATGAATTAGACACATCTGCAAATGCAGTTTGTTCCTTCAAGTTATACCACTGAGACAAATAAAAGTGTATTCTCAGTGGTCTCAGAAACTTGAAACATAAGTTAATTTAAGCCTTGTGTACCATGATAATTTTGCATTCAAGTTGCATTGAAGTCTAAGAAGTCTACTGTCTGAAACACTGGGGGGCATTCTCACAGTGACAAGCCAGCAGGCTTACTCTTCTCTTTTTGGAAGGGGGCCACATTTCCTCTTCATGTTTGATTAATTTATAGTATCTCTCTTCTCTTAAGACTGGTGATGTGCCGGACTTGGTGGCGCACTCGGGAGGCAGAGGCAGGTGGATCTCTGTGAGTTCAAGGTGAGCCTGGTCTACAGAGTAAGTTCCAAGCCAGCTGGGGCTATAGGGAGACCCTGTCTCAAAAAGACAAAAAAAAAAAAAAAAAAAGGATACAAAGTTGGGAGGGGTAGGGAGGTGTCACAAGGAGAAGTAGAGGGTGAGATTGATCAAAATTTATTGTATGCAAAAAAATTATTGTATGCATATATGGAATTCTCAAATACTTAATCTACTCCAGAATATCTAGAGGTATTAATTAGCAGAATTGGCACTTATATCCAAATGTGTGTGGCCTGGGTATTATCTTAAGCACCTCATGGTTAGCATGGCTCTTTCTACAAGACAAGAATCCCAAGGTAGTTTGTGCCCTTTTCCTCTTCCTCCTTCGGTGTAAACAGGGAAGCTATGTTTCATGTGATTTCTGGCTCATGAGATGGTGTGAGCTGTTCTGTGAGCTGGACCATGATCCCAAAGCTAATATGGCAGAACCTCCTCCTCCCAGCAGAATGTGGACCTCAGTAGCAGTCTAGGGAAATATCCTACCCCCATCCACTTCCAAAAGAGCCGTTGCCTCCTAATCTGTCCACCCTTCCTTCAGGAGGTTTTAGTTTAGTTTTGCTTTTCTCCTTTTCTATCAATCCCATAGATAACCAATGTTTCCACTGGGGCTACTCATAAAATTACCTCACAGATGTGTTTGCTGAGTCTGCTTTATTTACCACCTAATCCTACCTTTCTCTTTATGCCCAGAGGCCTCAGCAACAGGAGGTTTTTATAACCCTAATAAATAATTATATGCAATATTTATTGCAATCCATTCCTATTACATCAGACACCATTAAAATCAAGAGCAAAATGTACTAATTCCTTTCCCAGAGCATGTATAATAAGCTGTGAAGTGCTTCCATACTGGGCAACACAGGAAAGTGGACTTGGACTTTATTAAGACCCTTCTCCCTCAACTCCAATAAAGCCTTTCTGACATAAAACTCTTTGAAGATTTCCTTACTATTGGTTGGTATGCATGCCTTCCTGATAGGAGTGTGAGTCCAGGCTAGTACTGCTGAAATACCAAAGGAAAATCCCTCTTAATGGAGCACATTGCTTTCCAGCTACAACTGGGAAGCACATTTGAACAACTGCTATGGCAGTTCTTCTGCTTGATTTTTACACAGTGAAGTCTGCACCTGCCCCAGATTAATTTGTCTCCTAAAGTAAACTTCTGCTCAGCTTCTCCTTTAGCCTATTTTCATAATGAGAGAATGTGATTCTTACAAAAGTATGAAAACAAATTATTATCTAATGATGTCATATATGACACTTACAGGACACTTCCTTGTTGGCACAGCATTTTCACGGCTTCTGTTTTGTAGGATCCTTACGAAACCTCAGTGAGATAAATATTATTACAGTGGTTTTCCAGATGTGGAATTGTAATTCTGTGCCCAAGATCTCACACTACTAGAAAGAGTCAAGTTCAGATACAGATAGACTTAGCAGTCAGGCCCTGATAGATCCTTCTTTCAGTTAGCTATAGAACCCTCAGCTTTTAGGTAGATGGATAACCATCTAGGAAAAAAGCATTTCACTGAGCTTCAACAAGAGTATTCTTGCAGGGCGTGGTGGTGCACGCCTTTAATCCTAGCACTTGGGAGGCAGAGGCAGGCGGATCTTTGTGAGTTCAAGGCCAGCCTGGTCTACAGAGTGAGTTCCAGGACAGCTGGGCCTACAGGGAGACCCTGTCTGGAAAAAGACCAAAAAAAAAAAATAATAATAATAATAATAATAATAATAACAACAACAATAATAATAATAAAATAAAAACAAGAGTATTCAGAGGAAAAAACCCTGCAGTACTCCCAGGAAAAGCCTATGGAAAGTCAAGGCCTCCTCCATCCCTCTCTTCTTATTACTACCTGAACTGTGACCATGATGACAGAAGCAAAGGTACACATCTCGGACTACAGTGTGACTGTGAAAAAGCCCCCAAGGCAAAGCAACAAGATATAAGGCGCTGAGGTGCAAGTTTTGTGGCAGAAGGTGACCGTACAATCCTGAACCTCCTAACTTAACAACAGTGGGAAGAGTACAGGGAGCTTACAGAATTTGACAAACTATGCATGTAAGATGGTCACTGTGCTGAGAAGCAGAGTGGGATGGCTGGAGCACTGGCGTGGAAAGCTGTGGACTATATCCACAGCAAAGACTACTGGGACTACCTTATAAGTACACACTTCTGGGGCCCAGTTGCCAACTGGAGTCTCCCCATTGCTGCCATCAATGACATGAAGAAGTCTCCAGAGATTATCGGTGGGCAGATGATATTCGCCCTGTGTTGCTATTCTTTGACATTCATGAGATTTGCCTACAAGGTTCAACCTCGAAACTGGCTTTTGTTTGTGTGCCATATAACAAATGAAGTAGCCCAGCTCATTCAGGGAGGTTGGCTTATCAACTGTCAGATGAGAAAGAAAGTGTCTGCACAGCACTGTGAGAACTAGCTCTGGAAAGGGGCAGCACCCGGCCACTGCCACACCCAGCTACTGCTGCCAAGCCTCAGATCCATCCATGTAAATAGACTTGCTAAGGGGAAAACATGGAATGCTGTGCTAAATAGCCATGCCATCTTTATAGAAATTGCTGAGAGTCCCTAAACCAACTCTCTGCTGCCTTATAAATGCTAAAACTTATTTTTCTTCTTCAACAGTAGTTCAAAGTATGTAACTAATTTAATAATTCTGAATGATGGTTTTATCCCCAGTAATCTATATTAATGTATACATTACCTTTGCAGTTTCCCCAAAGGGAACAAAATTTTTTAACTACAAGCACTTAAGCACTCAAAATCCTTGACTTTGGGGGTTAGGCATCCAGCTCTGTGGAAGAGCACTCGCTCAGCAAGTCCAATGGTGAAAACTATCAGTGCATTCCCATGCAGTTTGTATATTCAGAGGCTGTAACTTTATGGCAATAAATGATTTAAATATTGAAAAAACTATGCAGATAAGATAACCAGGGTCAGAGGCGGGCTTTAAATCCAAGCAGTCAAATGGACATGGTATTAAAACAACTCTTATTGACTTACTGATATACCTATAGATGAGTGCATCTCTCAACTCTCACCAGAGAAGCTTCTGAAAGACTCTAAGAGCTGGAGGTGGTGAATGAATACAAGGAAATTCTGTTGTCTGAACACAATAGGGCATCTACACACATGAACCTACAGTACTTATGATAGCATGCACAAGACCTGGTCAAACGCAAGCCAGATAAAACCCCAACATGGATGAGGTCAAGTGGGAAGAAGCCTGAGTCCTGAGCCATCCACGTAAATAGACTTGCTAAGGGGCAAACATGGAATGCTGTGCTGAATAGCTATGCCATCTTTATAGAAATTGCTGAGAGTCCCTAAACCAACTCTCTGCTGCCTTACAAATGCTAAAACTTCTTTTTCTTCTTCAACAGTAGCTCAAAGTATGTAACTAATTTAATAATTCTGAATGATGGTTTTATCCTGAGCTAAAGCCCTGAGCTAAAGAACTGTTTTGGTATCTGATAGCTGCAGGGAGAGGGAGATTCCGTCTCCGTAAGGTGTGATGGCAGGTAGATTGACCAGGTTCCAGGAGGTAGACCCACGCCCAAGAGCACTTGGGGAGTATATAGACTGGAAAGGCCTTTCAAGAACAACAATAAAGGATGTGAAGTTGAGGAGGGGATGGTCAGGTGGAGTAGAGATGGTGGAGGGGATCTGATATGACCAAAATACAGTACCTAAAATTCTCAAAAAATCAATAAAAATATTTAAAAGAAATAAATGTGTAAGTAAATTCAAGCAGTCAGCCTCCCAAAAGCTATGGGCCACTTTGTTATCTTATTTCTGATACATCAGACTGAGTCTCATTCTCATTGTTCAATTGAAAGCCCTTGGGACTATGAGGGATTCTTTACAAGAGGAAAAGAGACTTGCTATGTGTGTCTTCCAGGCCTGAAGTACAAAGCTGCAACAACAGAGTTTGTCCCACCCTGCCATATCACTAAGCTCGGGTGACCTCTGTCACCAGTATCTATATCTCTTGCCTCGGGGATTTTTTTCTGTCCCCCAGAAATCTACCCTAACTGTGTGCAGCAGGTCAGAAAGGCGGAGAATAACACTTTCTGGATCTCACTTCAACTGACAATTTGAACATTCTCATCCCTCAGTTGGGATCATCCTGGAGTGTGGCTTTGTGTCATTTCCCAGTCTTCCAAGGACTGATTCCAGCTGTCTGCGTGGTAACTGTCTTGAATGCAACTACCTTACCTTCCTCCCACACGCCTTACCCAATACTGTTCTCTGTACTCAAATAAACCCTTATTGGTATATTTATCACAAAGTCTATTTCTGGGAGAACCCAGATGTTATGTCACCCAACCCCAGAAGACCTAATTTCCACTGTAGTCTGTGCAAAGAAGGCCCCCCTAGAAATGGGCTGTGCAGAACCCACATAGCTGTGCAGTGACCAGGCAGAGAGAAGATTCTCAAGTGACTCTCCTTTCTTAATTAGCTAGCCTCCAAGTAGATTAGCAAGCATCTGTTTTATACACAGTGATATCAGTGTACAGCTGGCTGTTGCTTGATTTCCCTCCTGAACCAGTTACTTTTCTCATTGCTGTAAGAAAATACCTTAACGAAGGCCTTGTTTTGGCTTAAAGTTTTAGGGTACCATCCATCATAGTGGGAAGTCATAGACATGGGAGCTCGAGGCAGTCACTCACATTGGGTGCACAGTCAGGAAGCACATGAAAAGGAATACTGGCTCTTCCCTCATTTCCTCCTTGGTATTCAGTCCAGGACCCCAGTCCGTGGATTGGTGCCACCTACAGTTGGAAAGCCCCTCCCAGCTCAATTAACCTAATCTAGACAATTCCTCACAGATACATCCTGAGGTTTGTTTTCTAAGTGATTCTAGTCAGCATTAACCTCACACGCAGTAAGATTATCTAAGTGATTCTAGTCAGCATTAACCTCACACACAGTAAGATTATCTCCCCATCACCTTTAAGTTTCCTGGTCAGAAAATGATTGTCATCTTACCCTCAAAGCCTGGGTACACAAGTTCAAGGATAACAAAGGAAAAGATACTAATGACAACTTATAGACAATGTAGAATGGTTAAGGAAGTTGTGGAGCAGAACAAGTGATTAGAAATCACTGAATATGGGCTGGAGAGATGGCCTAGAGGTTAAGAGCACTGACTGCTCTTGCAGAGGACCTGGGTTCGATCCCCAGCACCCACATGGTGGCTGAGAACCATCTGTAACTCCAACTCCAGGAGAACTCCAGTTCCAGGGGAATCCGACGCCCTCTTCTGACCTCTGCAGCATTGCACAACATGGGTGCGCAAACCTACATGCAGACAGTACATTCATACACATAAATAAATAAATAAATAAATAAATAAATAAATAAATAAATAAAATATAAAAAAAGAAATTACTAAATAATTCAAAGGGGGACAGTTCAACCTAGAATAAAAGAAAGTGCATGGTTAAGCATGAACCTATACACTGAACTTAAACTTCTCCAGAAACTCTGCTCTCAGTGTCTTTGAACTACTGTTAACTGGATGCAGAAATTCCTAAAGTATTGCCTGACAGACCAGAAAAGACAGCAACAAACATCACAGGAGAGACGATATTACATACATAAAGCCCCAGCACCTTGAATTTTTAAATCTTGCCATCATAAGAAATTATCTTGTTAGGTTTCACTCTGTGACTCTGCTATGAACAGGAAGAAGATGCCCACTTTCTGATGCCCTCTGCAATAACTAGTGAAATAACTAATGAATTGGTGTGATGGTCTGCCCTGTGGGATTTGGACCATTTTTTTTTCTTTATTTATGTGTATGAATGAATTGTCTGTGTGTAGGTCTGTGCACCCGTGTTGTGCAATGCCGTGGAGGTCAGAAGAGGGCATCGGATTCCCCTGGAACTGGAGTTCTCCTGGAATTGGAGTTACAGACGGTTCTCAGCCACCATGTGGATGCTGGGGATCGAAACCGGGTCCTCTGCAAGAGCAGTTGGCACTCTTAACCACTAGGCCATCTCTCCAGCCCGGGATTTGGACCATTTAACTAACAGTTTTAGCCCTTGAGTTTCAAAGAACTCGGGTTCTTTTGCTTCTAACCTATCACTCATAGAGTCAGTGGATAGGATGTGTGGGCCAGCCTAGTACCTAGATGCACTGAGCAGACAGATTATAGCTTCACATGCACAAGAGCTTTCCTAAGGTATCTGTGAGGAAAGGTTAACAAGACTACTTTTCTTTCTACTTGAGAAGTCATCCCCCACTTCACTTTTCCCTCTGACCCTGGTTAATTTGATTAAATTGGCATCTCCTCTCTTGCATGGCCACATCACTGATGAAAATGGCTCCTGGTCAGTAGCTTATTTCTAGACTGGGCAGAATTATGAATGAAGTATAAACACAGGGTGAAAGTTGTTACAAGAGGCAAAGTTTCCAAACCAAAGGAAGCTGAGCTGAATTTTGTGCAAGGAGAAGGTCAAAGACCATAGCTCCACATAGTCACATGGTCAGTGATAAAGATCACTACCAGCACAGAGGGGTGCCCGGACGTGTGGTCATCATGGAGTTTGAACATTTAACTAAGCCTAGGCGGAAGGTGCCCTGATTGGCACTAAAGTGTCCATGCACAAATAGCCAGCTCATCTTGGTTAAAAAATATTACTTATGGGGATGGAGAGGTGGCTCAGCTGTTAAGAGCCCTGGCTCTTGCGGAGGACCTGGGTTTGATTCGCAGCACCCACATGGTGGCTAACAACTATCTGTAACTCCAGTTCCAGATGATAAAATGCCCTCTCTGACCTCTGTGGGCATTGTACCACACATTGCAGTTACATACATGTAGGCAACATACTCATAAACATAATAAAACATTATTTTATTTTTATTAAAATAAAAATAAAATATTTTTTAAAATACTACCAACATTTAGAAAGACAACAACCACATTATTCCCCTCGGCACAGCACCCATACAAAAAACATCCCACTAGTCATTATTAGCTACGAAGCATTTTAAGCTTCCACTGCATCTCTTCCTCTCTGTGCAGTCTGCACTCCCTGGATCCACCCCTCCCCTCCATCCCATGCTCACACCAGACGCTGTTCCCTCACAATGTCTTTCACACCTTTTCTTTCTCTGGCCCATTTTGAATTCAACCAAAGTTGGCTTTCTTCCTGACTGGTTTTCCTCTGGTTGTTTTCTTGGGCCTTATTTCTAATTCTTCGTAGTTCTTTGTGTTTTCCTATCTATTTGGTTCCCCTCCCACTCACATTCATTCTTACTTATCTCAGAGTTACCTTCTGTCCCCAGAAGATATTTTTCAGTACTGCCAAGAATATGCTGTTTTGGAACTCTTTCTATCATCTCTATCATTGCACAGTCCTCCAGGCTATGGATAGCTAAACGTGTAAACATTAGGAACAGAAGCCTTAACTCTGACAAAGCAGTCAGGTTGCTCAGTGGTTAAAGCACCTGCTGCACAAGCGAGAGGATCTATGCAAATGCTGGGCAGCTATGACAGCCCTCCTGGAATTCTACCTCTGGAAGAGAGACACAGGGACTCTTCCCTTCCCTTCTTGTGAAATTAGCCAAACATGTGAACTCTGGGAATCATCTAGAAACCCTGCCTCAAAGAATAAGGTAGAAAAGTGATCAAGGAAGTTTCTTATATTAAGTGAAAGCTTCCACAGACGTGTGAACCCACACATGAAAACGTGTATGTACCCATGCATGCATACCACATGTGTACATAAAAAGAAGAAAAACAGGGCTGGAGAGATGGCCTAGCGGTTAAGAGCGCCGACCGCTCTTACAGAGGACCCGGGTTCGATCCCCAGCACCCACATGGCGGCTGAGAGCCGTCTGAAACTCCAATTCCAGGAGAACTCCAGTTCCAGGGGAATCCGATGCCCTCTTCTGACCTCCGCGGCATTGCACGACACGGGCGCACAGACCTGCATGCAGACAGTACATTGATACACATACAGAAATAAATAAAATAAAATAAAATTAAAAAAAAAAAAAAAGAAGAAAAACAGATTTTCATAAGAACCCTGTAGACCCACAGGGCTTTCAGTAGTTAGACTAACAGCAGTATTGGGACATTTGTCTTTCCCACCATGGTTGGGAAAGGAGACTTTGTGTAGGTTCTCCCAGCATCCCAAAGACACGTGACTATGATTTCAAGCACTCAGAATATCTAGATGGAGCACTATATACACATGGAAGAATTCCCTGAGAAAGCTGGGCTTGAAAGAAAACAAATATAATGATTCCCTCAGAAAAAACCAGGCTGAGCAGCTGAGAACTTGTATCTTTTTTCTTTTTTTTTTTCTTCTTTTTTGGTTTGGGTTGGGGGGGGGTGTTTGTTGAGACACAGTCTCATGAGTAAACAAGGCTGCACTCAAATTCCTCATCCTCCTTACCTCAAAGGTATGCAAACCATGCCCAGCTCTGGTAACTTTCTAGGAAAGAAATTGGTCTACAGGTTTACTTTAACTATTTTTATTTATTTTATTATTTTATTTTATTTTATGTGTATTGCCTGGGTGTAAGTGCACCCACGTCATTCAATGCCCGCAGAGGTCAGAAGAGGGCATCAGATCCCCTGAAATTGGAGTTACAGAGGGCTGTTTATTGCCATGTAAGTGCTGGGACCTGAATCCAGGTCCTCTCTAAGAGCAACCAGTACCCTTAACTGCTGAGCCATCTCTCCAGTCCTTTTATTAAAAAATTATTTTATTTATTATTTTTATGTTCTGTTTATTTTAGTATGACAAAACAAAACCATAGGTGAAATTCTTTAGATGTCTTTAAGAATAGAACTAAAATTTTGAATCTGCTATTGCACATAGTATTATGTTTCTATAAATAAGTTCATGTACATTGACTGTTGTAATCTTTAATTTCAGGGGTTCAGTTTTTCAGGTAAACATTTTTTTTTAATTCTACCTACAGTAAAAGGCTGGGATTTTTTTCATACAATATCTCATCGCCCCATGCTTTGAAAGCTGGCCCTCAGGAAACCGTGACTGCCCACCATCCCTTTGCTGATACTGTAGATATTTCCAAGTGAGGTTACTGAAAGGAAAATTGTAGCCTCCAGGAGCACGGGGTTGCCAGGAGCTCATAGCTTTGGAGCTGAGTGTGTTTGGAGTTTCTTTTCAGTTTTGCTTATTTGCTTTACTTGACAATATTTAGACAAAGTTGAAAAAGTTAAGGGCTAGAGATGTAGTTCCATTAGTAGAGTCTTTGACTAGCGTGCAGGAAGCCCTGCGTTCAATCCACAGCACAGCATTTCTAGAGTATAGTGGTGCACAGTACAGTGCAAGCATTCAGGAGGCTCAGATGGCCCAAGGTCATCCTGGACTATACAATAAGTTAAAGGCCAGCCTGGGCTACAAGAAACCTGGAAGGAGGAAGGAAGGAAGGAGGGAGGGAGGGAGGGAGGGAGGAAGGGAGGAAGGGAGGAAGGGAGGGAGGGGAAGGGAGGGGGAGGGAGGGGGAGGGTGGGGCGGGAGGGAGGGGAGGGGAGGGGAGGGGAGGGGAACAGTACGGAAGGGAAGGGAGATCAAAAAGTAGATGATGGAAGAAGTTTAACAGAGAATATGGCATGACTGTTCAAACCAGAAGCTCCGAGTCCACTCCATGTATATGTAAACGAGGTAAGAACTAATCTCTACATTTTTATTTTGTTGGCTTAACTTAAAATATGTCCTACAAGAACCTATTTGCTTGGACAGACACAAGTTTTCGTTAATCACAAGAAAGAGCAATAAAATATTGTTGTGTTCTATGAGGTCCAAGCATATTGTTATCACAGCTGAACTGAACAGCAGTCTAGACTGTTATCATCAGAAAATGGTCAAAGAAACTCCTAGAAGGAATAAATCCCTCACATGGCTTCAGTCCCTTGGCCTCGGCTCTCAGCACCTCGCTCTCTCCCTTCCCACCATTCATTTTATTTCTGTTGCTCATCAAATCTTCCAAGGCTTTTGCCGCATCCGGTTCTTTAAATATGCTGTGGCTTCTGCATGGAATGTTCTCTGTTTTTCATTTTCAGATTTCATAACAATATCACCTCCCTCAGGAAGGTACTCACATAGTGTGTCCTCAGAAGAGCTGTACTAAACTAGTAACTAAATTAGTCATATTTGAAGTTAATTCCCCGAGCTGTATTCTATAGTTCATGGATGAAGGTACTGTCTATAGTGTCTGCCACTGTCCTCCAGGATCATGGTATAATTCTGCCAACACAATGATGCTTCTAGAACTGTATTAAATCATTAGATAAGTCAATGATATATCTAGAAAGATGTGGGGCTGGAGAGATGGCCTAGCGGTTAAGAGCACCGACCGCTCTTACAGAGGACCCGGGTTCGATCCCCAGCACCCACATGGCGGCTGAGAGCCGTCTGAAACTCCAGTTCCAGGAGAACTCCAGTTCCAGGGGAATCCGAGACCCTCTTCTGACCTCCGCGGCATTGCACGACACGGGTGCACAAACCTGCATGCAGACAGTACATTGATACACATACAGAAATAAATTAAAAAAAAAATTTTTTTTTAAAAAGAAAGAAAGATGTATACTAAGACATAATCTGGCTTAACACCAGATCAACACATGAAAGTCCACAAAGGCTGACAGTCAAGGCTAATCACACAGGCACAAAAACAGCAATCATCACAAGTCCAAAAGCAAGGAAACTCATCAATCCTTGACATTAAGACCAAGTGTCCATTCAGAAAGTTGGGCTATTAAGTCAAACAAGAAATAAAACTGTAACCCTCAACAAAAAAGACAAGAAATGATCGGCTATAACTCAATAAAAGGAAAGCCAAAGAAGTCATGCATGAGGCATCTGGGGTTGTTCTTGGTTTGTTTCCAACATGCCATGTAGGAGGCTTGGCACATGGAAGCAGAGATGGTGGCTTGAAAATAGAACATGTGTCACAAAAAAAAAAAAAAAAAAAAACAGAAAATAGAACATGTGTGCATAAGACCTGGATCAGAAACAAGGCAAGTCAAGCCTTTGGAAAAGCAATTTTCAGAAGGACTGGAAGAGGACTGTAGGTGTTCAAAAGTGACCAAAATAGAAATAAAATTGAGGTCCAAAATAATAAGGCAGCTGACTTTAGTGAGCAGTCATCCACGCCTGGCAGCATGGTTCGCAGAGCACAAGCATCACCACCTCCTAAAATAGACACTCTTAGGCTCTCATTTTATGAGATTTAACTCAAGTTTTAAACAGTTAAGAAGTTCTCTGCCAGGCGTGGTGGCACAAGCCTTTAATCCCAGAACTCAGGAGGCAGAGGCAAGCAGATCCCTGAGTTCAAGGCCAGTCTGGTCTACAGAGCAAGCTCCAGGCCAGCTAGGAGTAAAGAGAGACCCTGTCTCAAAAAGACAAAAATAAATAAAAGTTCTCCAACAATTATCATAGTTAGTATGAAAACTCATATTTAAATTACTTAAAATTACATGTTATAAATTACCCAAATCAAAAACCTTCTGCCCTCTTCCTACCGTGTACACATCAATATCTCCCCCCGTCTGTGGCATTTCCAGGTCCTCTACACCATTCTCCCAGGTGTTTAGGTGAACATGTTGGAAGTCTTTACATTCACGTTCTCTTCATAGTAACTACAGAATGGTCCACAAATAAATACAGAGAGGACCTTTAAAAAGAGCTAAGACAGCTCCCATGTGAAGCCCATTGTCAAGGTCTGTAAAGATGCCACAATTGTAAAGTTTCCCTTTATATATTTTTAAAATTCTGCACACATGCCTGCCACTGTATATACATGTGCTTCTGGGTACACACACACATACACACACACACACACACACACACACACACACACACACACACACGTCCAAATGCTCAGAATGCTATCAAAACAGGTAAAAACCAAATACTAACAGAGGGATTCATGGGAAGGAGGGTGGACTTAGAATAGGAGAGAAAGGGGAGATATTCCTTCTTCAACTTCATCCTTCTAAAATGTTCATCATTTTTACATGCCAATTAGGTCATTTTTAACTTGGAAAAAAATCACCTAGGCCATTTTTCTACCTGCTAAGAGACACTGCAGTGTCTATGGCTGGGAACTCTCCTTCCCACCTCCATTACTGGGCAGCCTCCTGGTTCTTCCTAGGAGATGCCAAATTCATCCGCAAAAGCTGATTGCAATTAACTGATTTCTTCCTGCTCCATTTTCTTCCGGTTCTAATGTTTCTTTGATAGTATTCAGCAAGACCACACTTAGTTTGACCACAGTAAACATTACTGCTCAACAGTTCCCAGAACACTTTAGAGCACTGCAGTCTTTCAGATCACAGAAACTCAAACAAGGCCTTGAGGAAATGTGTCCTCAAATGGGTGCCCTGAACCAATGATGGCAGGGCTTCTGTCTAGTCCAGTGAGTTTCATGCTCGTATGGTGAAACCTGAAATTATCTTTAACTCATCTCCTCCCTCTTATTTCCAGAGTTACCAGATCCTAGCTTTCCCATCTTCTTGGTCTTTTTAAATATACAATTAACATGAAAATGCTCCTTATAAAAAAGTCAACCAGGCTGGAGAGACAGCTCAGGGGGTAAATGCCCACCCTGCTAGTTACCCAGAACCCAAAGAAGGCCCAGTAAGCCCCTCTGTACTCTCAGCACTCACAACAGCAAATTGGGAGGCAGAGACAGGACGATGCCCAGAAGCATGTGCCCTCAGCAAACAAACTGTCTCAAGCCCTCAGCAAACAAACTGTCTCAAGCACAGTGAAAGCAAGAACTGACATCCAAGGTCATCCTCTGGCCTTCACACACAAATTGCATGCACTTCCCTGCACACACACACACACAAACACACACACACACACACACACACACACACACACCATATACAGATATACACACACACATCAAGTAAAACCACATTGAAATACATCACATAAAAGTGAACAATCCACTCTTGACTGCCTGGATTGTAAATTGTCACTGGAAGCAGTGATTTGTGAGCATTCTTCTGAATATTCTCTGTCCTTATAGCCCAAGCACACAGTATTATTCTTCAGTTTGCTTTTTTTGTTTCATTCCTTCAGTCTCAGTATTTTTCAAATCCTTTTTCAGAACATTTGGTTCTGCCTAATTCCTTTAATCGGACAATTCTACACAAAGGGCACTGCGACACACCACCTAGCATGTGTATCCTGGAGGCACATTTGGGAATGCCCTACAGAATAGGTTTTTAAAAACACAATTCAAGCCGGGCGTGGTGGTGCATGCCTTTAATCCTAGCACTTGGAAGGCAGAGGCAGGCGGATCTTTGTGAGTTCAAAACCAGCCTGGTCTACAGAGTGAGTTCCAGGACAGCTGGGGCTACAGGGAGACCCTGTCTCAAAAAAATGCAATTCATGGGTATCAAAATTAATATTTTTGATAAATATTTACCAAATTGCTCTCTGAAAATGTGCCAATATTGTTTCAATCTAGCTGTATGGTAATTTTTTTAAATCTAATAAGTCAAAATAATCTACCCATCTTTCATGAATTATTCTTCTCAGAACTGATAGTACAATCAACTCTTCAAATTTTATTAAAATTTTTGCAAAGCAAAATAATAATAATAATTAAATAGTGAAGTATTTGGTTCCTGGCTTCTGTCCACTCTGGGAAGAAGCTGCCCTGGCAGAGTGGCTTCTGTGCACAGACATGGCCAGGTCTGGACAGCCGGCCGGGTTCTCAGTGCTCAGAGTCACACAAGGGCACAGCCCTTTGGATCCCATTGCACTCGTGGGATTCCTGCTGTTGTGGCATAATGCCAGGGTCTCCGGAAGCAGGACAAGTAGCAAATCTGGGCTCCTCACGGAGAGAGGGGGGTCACAAGGAGGGGAAGTAGCTTTGGAGTCAGGCAGAGCCAGCTGTGACCTCAGCTTGACCTCAGTGTTCAGGCGAGTCTAGGTAAGTCACGTGACCAATCTGAGTCATGGGCTCCTCATAGGTCAGTAACATGAATGATGTCAGAGGCTGGTGGGGATTGTGCAGGAAATGTCGTGCACAGTACCTGAGGCACAGTAAGTATACAATAGGTTTGCAAAACAGAGAGGAACTTGATTTCACTCATTTTCTACAAAACACCCATCAGGAACCTGGTATTTTTGTGATCTCTCCTCTCTCCTCCTCACCCCCTCTGTTCCCAACCATCTCTACCCTGAAAGTCAAATGCCACCCGTTATCAGTTGTCACTTGGTGCGAATGAGTTAGAGGTTGGGGTCTGGGTCCCGGTAGCTATTGGAGGCCAGGACCACCTCTCCCTACCACAAGAAGAAGTCAAGCAACTGAGCCATAACTGTCTTGTTCTCCCCTGAGACTGTTTTCCTCATTGCCCCTACCATTCGTTAACAATGCTTCAAAAGCCAGGGAGTGAAGATTATGGGTACAGACCAGGCTCACAGCTATCCCTGCCCTCGGACGGTGCATACATTCTCTCCTCCATTCTTTTGTAAAGGTGCTCAGATGCAGCCATGGCCCAGGTTTTATTTTTAAGCTGTTTGCCTCTGATCTCCTTATCCACCTTCAGCCAGGCTCAGTCCATCTCTTCAATACTCCTACATCCTTCAAGAATGGCAGTTGTTCTGTGAAGCTGGAAAAGGGTGTGGCTAGCAAAATCAAGGACACAATATTTCCTTTGTTAAACTGCGTCAGCATCAACGGTTTGTACTGTAAAAGAAGCCCCCAACCATTCACTTTGAGAATTCTTGCTGTTGGAAATCACACTTGGAACTGCCAAGCCAAAATAAACCAGCTTTAATCCAAGACAGATGCAATCCCGAATGGGCTAAAGCAGCCCTGTCTTGGCACAGGAGACGATCCATATCCCTTTCACCACCTCTGATAATCAGAATCATCTGTGCTTTCCCACTAAAATGTATAAGTTCTGTTTAAGCACCACTGAGAGGAATACTACACATTCTCTAATGCAGGACTCATATGCCTGGCAAGTTTACCAAGTCTGCTTTCAGAATTGGGACCTGTTGTCTCATCAACCATGCTTAGGGCACCATCCGCATGGCCTGGAGGCCTTCGGGCATCATGACTAGTCTTTCAGAACTGGATGACCAAGACTAGCAAATAACAGTATGTGCCCCTGAGACAATTTTCATGGGAGGGAAAGTAAAAAGGAATAGAAGGAGGTTATTGAACAGTCTTCACACTATATCAACACAATACAATTTTTTTCCAATAAATATGACCAGCAGTCATCTCTCACACCCCCATTTCCTATAGAGATAAACCTCCTACAATGATACCCCAAATTGGTTTATAGTATTTCAGGCATGTACTGTCATGAAGATAGACTTATTTCGATTTTTAGGCTCAATCCACTTTATTCTAAAACAGTCTTGTCTCTGAATGAAAACCATGAGCGCATAGAGTAAGAATTGACACATCCTTGCACCTGACTGTACTTAGCACTTGACAAGTAGCTAGTACTCTCCTTCCTACTCCTGTCACTGAGACAAGCCTGACCCTGAAGACTCAAATTCAGGATCTTTGTCTTTTTCCAAGCAAGAGTGATTCTGGAGGGCATGGGGTTGGGCCAAAAGAAGGGAGAGAAAGAATCTGTGTGCATTTTGCTTTGATCAACTCTGATGTGTATATGAGTGGAGAAAAATTAAGCTTAACTTTGCAAATCCTGGAGAATTACTGTATCTGAATAAAAATTAATGCTGCTTACCGTCATTTATGGGAATTTTAATGCGTGGCAGCCTCTCCCACCTTTACACACCAGATGCAATTCTTTTGCTAGATTTTTTTAATTCTCTCTCTCTCTCTCTCTCTCTCTCTCTCTCTCTCTTTTGTGTGTGTGTGTGTGTCTGTCTGTCTGTCTGTCTATCTGTATGTCTATTAGGATCAGAAGAGGGTGTCAGGTCCTCTTGAACTGGAGTTATAGGCAGTTGTGAGCTGCTTGGTATGGGCACCAGAACAGAACCGAGGTCATCTGGAAAAGCAAGAAGTGTTCTTATCTGCTCAGCCATCTCTTCAGCCCCCTCATACCAGGTCAGTTCTATTGTCTGTTTGATTCCTCCATAAATGGTGTGCATGCTGAGTATTCCATTGCACAGAATATTATCCATATACGACATCAAAAACAGAAGGCAAATCATGAGTCCAACCTCACGTAAAATATAGAGGGGACTATTGTGTAGAACTGAAGCCACTAATAATAGCTTGGCATTTGCAACTGTGGAATCTGCAAGGGAGCTACGCAAGTTGCTCACTTACAAGCAATAAAACAATGAAAAGTGTCATTGGTGCCAATTAAAATGAAACTAACAGATTCAGAAGTGCTCACTCTGAGAAATATTTTTAAGTAAAGGAAAATAAGGAACGAGCAGGAAAATGTGACTTCTGGTTAACAAGCATTCCAAAAGGTTGCTCAGGAGACATTTAATAATAAACTCTTTTTTTATTCTTCTGGCATTATTCAATTCTGAACTGAAAGTGCACCTTGAATGACTCATTGAAAACTATGAGGAGCAGGAATCGCTGATGGAGGAAACACGTGTACTCACCAGGGTATTGGGGAGGGGCTTATGGTAGCCTGGAAGGAAAGCAAGACAGCTTCAGATATAGTTCTTTTGAAGAGCTATGGAGAAAGGGAACTAGGAAGTAAAAATTCCTGCCAAGGAGACATTGGCCCTGGTTCTTGGTTTCCCCCTTCAGCGAAGCAGCACAGTGCACAGCTGGCTGAAAATGTCAGGCTGCCTAATGCTCTTTGGCCTTAAGGTTTCTGTTACCATGGAAACAACCATAATCAAATTTTCTAGAAGATTGTTAATAATTAGATTGCAAAAAAATCAAATTCTGACCCAGGCTTTATTTCAGCCTATGCCTCCTGCCTTGCTGCTACCATCCTGGCTGCTACTGCTGGGATTCCAGTCTCCTGGGAGCTGATGTCCAGGAAGAGTCACTAGGTCTAGATTCCAAGCATCTGCTCAGGAGGCTTGCTGTGTGGGTATGAGTCCACCTGTAAAACCAGGACACCTGTGGGTATGAGTCCACCTGTAGAACCAGGGCACCTGTGGGTATGAGTCCACCTGTAAAACCAGGGCACCTGTGCTTGAGTGTTTTTCACAAGCAACTCAGAACTTTATTAAGAGCAGCATACCGTGTCCTGTAAAATCAGAGGGAGTGTCAGCTTAGTCTAACACTGCTACCATTTTTCATAAATTTTCTCTAAATTTTTAAAAATTTCATACAACACATCTTGATCTTATTTGGACATCCGCCCTATCTTCACCCACCATAATCCCCTTCCAGATTTCACACATTCTGTCATATATGTTAAAGCTTATCAAGTCACATTTGTGTCCACAATTTTCCCTTGGTATGAGTCACCTTGAGTTTTAGGACACACTCGCTGTACAAAGTAATGATATTTCAAACATATATGTCATGCATCTTACCATATTCTTACTACTACTGTCTTGTACTCATTCTTTCCTTTTTCTGCTACCTTCTTCTTCTAAATAGTCCTTCAACTTTCATGCCTTTTTTTATTGATATTTCCCATAGGAGAGAAAACACATCTGTCTCTCTGCATCTAACTTAACATGAAGATCTCTAATTCCAATCATTTTCCTAAAAATGACATAACTTTGTTCTTCTATAAAGAAGGCTGAGCAAAACTTTTGTTTGTTGTTTACATACGGACCACATTTCCTTATGCATTCATCTGTTGATGGGTCTCTAGGCTAGTCCATACCTTGACTGCAGTAAACATGGATGTGCTAGCATCTTTGTGGAATACTAACTTAAATTCCTTTCACATAAATATAAATAGGTCATATGGTAGTTATATTTTAAAAGAAATTTTGAGAGGACCCTCTGTACTGCTTTTCATAGTGTTTTCACTAATTTACACACACACACACACACACAAACACACACACAGTGTTTAAAAGAGATCTCTATGATTGTGTGTGTACATGTATGTGTATGTATATGTATGTTTGTGTACATGCAGTGTGCATGTGGAGGTCTCAGGACTTCTATTAAGAAATCATTTCTCAGCCAGGCGTGGTGGTGCACTCCTTTAATCCTAGCACTCAGGAGGCAGAGGCAGGTGGATCTTTGTGAGTTCAAGGCCAGCCTGGTATACATAGAGAGTTCCAGGACAGCTGGGGCTACAGGGAGACCCTGCTCTTGACAAGTACAAAAAACACAAAAAAAAAAAAAAAAAAAAGAAAAGAAAAGAAATCAGTTCTCACCTTCCACCTTGTTGAGGCCATCTCTCTTGTTTCTGCTGCTGCTCTGAGTACCCCAAACTTGCTGGCCTACCATCTCTGGGTTGTTCTCTGTCTCTGTCTTGCACATCCCTGCTCAATATAGGAGTGCTGGGGTTACAGTTGTGCCTCGCTGCATCCATCTTTTTATTTTTTATTTTGTTTTTATTTTCGTATGTGTATGAATGTACTGTCTGCATGCAGCTTTGTGCACCCGTGTCATTTAATGCTGCGGAGGTCAGAAGAGGGTGTCAGATTCCCCTGGAACTGGAGTTACAGATGGTTCTCAGCCGCCATGTGGGTGCTGGGAATAAAACCCTGGTCCTCTGCAAGAGGAGTCGGCACTCTTAACCATTAGGCCATCTCTCAAGCCCCACTACATCCATCTTTTACATGGATTCTGTGGATCAAACTCCAGCTCACCAGGCTTGCACATCTAGCATTTTTACCCACTGAACACCTGCCCAGCCCTAGGACTCTTCTTTTTTTGAGTATTTTTAGAATCTGCTTAAAAAAGCCCTAGTGAGAAATCTGTTGCCTAATCTTCTAGACACATCTAGTGCAGCAACTAATTTTATGCAAGTACCAAAGACCACTATGGCTCCAAAGCAAGAAAGACTGAAGCACTCTTGTTTCAACTAGGAGAAGCAACAAACCATCTGCCTTAGTTGCCATCTATCACTGTGATAAAACACTCTGACCAAAACCAACTTGATGCCTTGTGGCTGATGGCTTGTGTGCAGCCTTCCAAGCTGTTCTTCCTCTCTGGGCCAGGGCTCACCGTTCCCGGGACTGCAATCTCCTGGATTGTTCTGGCCAATGACCCGGGTCTTAGCCCTGGTAGAGAGGGGGAGGAGATAGGAAGTGAAGCCCAGTGGGGAGAGAAAGAGAAAGAATAAGGAAAGGACGGACTCAATGATGATACCAGGAGGAATTCCATGAGGAAATAACTTGGTTTATTGCTGTAATACAGGGTATTTATACCAGACCTTGTGGGGGTTGGGGCATACAGGATTTCACACCATATACTCCAGATCACTACAGGAATGTGACAATGCTTTGCCCAAAGCATCAAAGACAGTTGGCGCCAGGCAGGTTTCAGAGGCAAGCAGGAGATCAGCAGGACTCCAGCCTGAGTACTGGGTGTTGGCAGCTGACTTCCTAAGTGCTTCTGCCAAATGGAATCCCTACATCTCCCCCTTTTCTTTTTATTAAGAAAAAGGCTCTGTTGTCACATAGTGTTGTTTTTTTCTTCTTCTGAGGATACTCTGGGAAGCAAAACCCAACATGACTCCTGGGGGGCGGGCAGAGGAGAGAACTCCTGGGTGTGTGTATAGTGGTGGAGGTGTGACATATGCTCCATACATCAAAAGGGAGCCCTCCAGGTATGCAGCCTTGTTTTAGGTGAATGGGATCACCACATATCCTGGCTCCAAGGGAGTTTAGCTCCAAAGGAGTTTGTCAGGACAGTGACTGCAGGTCCAGCTCCTAGCCAGACAAAAGCCTCAGCCCTACAGCTCCCCCTTGATTTTTATTAAAATGGGGCAGTGTTGTCATCTTCCTCCAAAGAACTCTCATGGAAGGCTTGGTATTGGACTAGGACACTCTGGGCTGTAACCCCAATTTGCAGCCATCACCAACTTATTTGGCTTACACATTCTGATCACAGTTCATCATTAAGAGAAGCCAGGACAGGAATCTGGAGGCAAGGACTGAATAACAGACTACAGAGGAATGATGCTGGCTTGCTCCTCTAGTCTGTGCTCAGCCTATTCTTATATAACTAAAGACCACCTGCCCAGAGGTGGCACCACAGTGGAGTGGGCCCTCCAATATTACTCAATAATCAAGGAAATGTCTCACAGACTTGCCCACAGGTCCATCCAATAGTGGGAATTCCCCAGTAGAGGTTCCCTCTTTCCACATGTGTCAAGTTGACAACTGAAGCTATTCCTCATACCATTCTTACCACTGTGTCTACAGCAACCAGGATGGCTATTGTAAGAAAATAGAAAGTAATGATCACTGGTGAAGATTTCAACTATTAGCCTGCTTGAACACTGCTAGTGGGAGTATTAGATAATACAGCTTTTTGTATTTTTATTTTATTTTTATTTTATTTATTTATTTATTTATTTATGTGTATGAATGTACTGTCTGCATGTAGGTTTATGCACCCGTGTCATGCAATGCCACAGAGGTCAGAAGAAGGTGTCAGATTCCCCCAGAAATGGCGTTCTCCTGGAATTGAAGTTACAGATGGTTCTCAGCTGCCATATGGGTGCTGGAGATCAAACCTGGGTCCTCTGCAAGATCAATCAGTGCTCTTAACCATTAGGCAATCTCTCCAGCCCCAGATAATACAGCTTTTATAGGAAATAGTATGATGCTTCCTCAAAAAATTTAACAGTTTGGAACTTCAGTTTTGTTCCATTGATATACAGGTCTGTTTTTGTGCCAGTACTAGGCTGTTTTTATGACTATAGCCCTGTACTATAGTTTGAAGTCTGGTATAGAGATCCCCCCTGTATTGCTCTTTTCACTCAGGGTTGATTTGGCTATTCGGGATTTTTTTTTTCCATATGAATTTAAGGATTTATTTTCCAAGCATATGAAGAAAGTTGTGGGGATTTTAATTGGAATTGCATTGAATCTATATTAATTTGGGTAAAATGGACATTTTTTACTATATTAATTTTTCCAATCCATGAGCATGGGAGGTTTTTCTATCTTCTGATGTCTTCTTCAATCTCCTTCTTCAGGAGTGTATTAGTCAGGGTTCTCTAAAGAAACAGAAGCAACAGGATGAATATATATATATAGCTATATACAATTTATTGATTTGCTCACATGACAGAGTTCAAGGATTGCAACAGTAGCTGCACCACACTGGAAAGGCCAAGATGAGAATCCAGGGAACCGCTCAGTCTGCAAGGCTGGATGTCTCAGTAGTCCCAATCCAGTGCTGAAGGCCCAAATGGGTTCCAGGAGATCTGCCGGTCTCAGTACACGCTGGGATCCAAAAGGTTGATCACAGCAGCAAGACAAACTCACCAGATGAGAGAGGCAAGCCGCAGGAGAAAAAAAAAAAAAAGAACCAGCTCCTTCTGCCGTGGCCTTAAATACTGCCTGCTAGCAGAAGGTAACGTCCACATTTGGGGTGGGCCATCTGGGTTGAGGCGGTCCAATCAGAAGACCCTTTTTCTCTTATTTGTCCTTTAGTCCAGTCAAGTTGACACCCAGGATTAACCATCACAAGGAGTTTATAATTTTTGTTGTAGAGATCTTTGGTTAGGTTTGTTCCTAAGTATTTTATTGTTTTTGAGGCTACTATTGTGATTGGGAAGGTCTCCTTGTATTCCTTCTTCAGTTGCTTGTTGTTGGTATAAAGAAACGCTACTGATTTTTCTAGGTTAATTTTGTATCCTGCCATTTTACTGAAACTCTTAATTGTTTCTAGGAGTTTTCTGGTGGACTTTTTAACATCCCTTAGGTAATCTATCATTCTGTCTGCAAAGAGGGATAGGATGACTTCATCTTTTCCAATTAGTACTCCTTTAATTTCCTTTTCATGCCTTATTGCCCTAGCCAGTGTTTCAAGCACTATATTGAAGAGGAGTGGCTACAGGGGGCATCCTTGCCAGGTTTCTACCTTTATGGGTAATCCTTCTAATTTTTCTCCATTTAGGTTGATGCTGGCTGTGGGTTTCTTGTATATGACTTTGATTATATTGAGGAATGATCCCTCTAGTCCAATTCCCTCTAGGACTTTAAGCATGAAGGAATGTTGGAATTTTTAATTTAATGCTTTTATGGATGTTTTGTGTATTTCAGATATCATTTCTCAGTTCAGTTTAGACACATTCCCCTTTCCCTTCCCCCCACTCCACCCCAGATCATGCACTCTGCCATAACTATCCTGCATCTTTCTCTTAGTTTTATTTTTTTTTATGTTTAGGAATTCACATTTTCTTCCTCTAATTTTATATTACTCTAAGGAGTGTTGGATTTTATCAAAGGCTTTTTCTGCATCAATTGAGATGATCATGTGGTTTTTGTCTTTCAGTCCATTTATGTGTTTTATGATATTTACTGATTTTTGTATGTTGAACCATCCCTGCACCTCTGGTATGAATCCAATTTGGTCATGATGGATGACCTTTTTGATGTGGGTCTGTATGCAGTTTGCAAGTATTTTGTTGAGAATTTTTGCATCTGAGTTCATTAATGAGATGGGTCTATAGTACTCTTTTGGTTGTATCTTTGCCTGGTTTGGGTATTAGAGTGATGCTGGCTTCATAGAAGGAATTTGGTAGATGTCCCTCTGCTTATATTCTTCTGAACAGTTTGAGTAATAATGGTTGTAAGACTTCGTTAAATGTTTTATAGAATTCTGATGTGAAACCATCTGGGCCTGGGCTTTTTTTAGTTGGGAAATCTCTTATTACATTTTCAATTTCATCATATATTGTGGGTCTATTTAAGCTGTCAATCTCTTTTTGGTTTAGCTTTGGTGATTCCCAGATTGCAGATATTAATCCATTTCTCTTAGGTTTTCAAATTTAGTAGAGTATAGGTTTTTGAAGTATTCCCATATGATTGCCTGGATCTTTTCATTGTCTGTTGTGATATTTCCCCTTTCATCATGAATTCTATTGATTTGGAGTTGCTCTTTCTTTCTTTTGGTTAACTGAACTAGCGGTCTGTCTATCTTGTTTATTCTTTCAAAGAACCAACTTTCGGATTCCTTGATTTTTTTTTGTATTGTGTTCTTTGTTTCTATTTCATTGATTTCTGCTCTGATTTTTGTTATTTCTTCCTGTCTGTTGCATTTAGGGTTCATTTGTTGTTGTCTTTCAAGTGTTTTTTGCTGCAGTGTTAGGTCATTCACTTGTGCTCTTTCTGGTTTGTTTGTTTGTTTGTTTGTTTGTTTGTTTGTTTAAATAGGCACCCAGGGCTATAAACTTCCCTCTTAGGACTGCTTTTAAGGTGTCCCATAGGTTTTGTTGTGTTGTACTGTCATTGTCGTTTAGTTCCAAGAATGCTTTTATTTCTTTCTTTATTTCTTCCTTGACCCATTCATTATTCAGGACTGCGTTGTTTAGTCTCCAGATGTTCGTGTAGGTAGCAGGGCTTATCCTGGTGTTGATATTGAGCTTTATTGCACTGTGGTTTGATAGAATGCATGAAATTATTTCAAATTTTTGTATTTGTTGAGGTTTTTCCTATGTCCCAGTATGTGGTGGATTTTGGAGAATGTTCCATGGGGTGCTGAGTAGAAAGTGTATTCTCTGGTGCTTGGGTGGAATATTTGGTAGATGTCTGTGAGGTCCATTTGCTGTATCATATTGTTCAGTTCAGATGTCTCTGTTTATTCTTTGTCCAGTTGTTCTGTCCAAGGGGCTCAGTGGGGTATTGAAGTCCCCTACTATGAGTGTGCTGGAGTTAATCTGTGCCTTGAGGTCCTGTAGAGTTGTGTTTATAAAGATCAGAACACTAGAGATTGTGAAGTCTTCATGGTTAATTTTCCTTTGTTGAGGATGTAATGGCCCTCTTTGACTCTTCTGATTGCTTCTACTTTGAAGTCTATTTTGTCTGATATTAAAATAGCAACTTCTGGGGCTGGAGAGATGGCCTAACGGTTAAGAGCACAAACTGCTCTTGCAGAGGACCGGGGTTCAATCCCCAGCACCCACATGGCAGCTGAGAGCTGTCTGTAACTCCAATTCCAGGAGAACTCCAGTTCCAGCATGTGGTGGTTTGAATGAGTGTCCCCCATAGGCTTTAAGTATTCAGACATGTGTCTCCAGTTGGTGGCACTGCTCTTGCAGATCTTATAAGGTGTGGCCGTACTAGAGGAAGTACGTTATTGGGGGCAGGCTTAGTGAGTTTAACAAGCCTTTTGGTCTCCAGTCTCGCTCTCTTGACTTCCTGGGCTCATTGCGAGATGTGCCCCTAGGCATGCTGCTCCAGCTCCAGCCGCCATGCCTCCCGCCACAATGGACTCTAATTCCCTAGAACCATAAATCGTAAGCTCAAATAAACTCTTCCTTTTATAAGTTACTTGGTCATGGTGTTTTATCACAGCAACAGAAAAGTGACTAATACAGTTATTTGGTACCAGAGAGTGGGCTGTTGGCTGTGAAGAACTTGACCATGTGGATGTTTGGAGAAATGTGGAAGACTTTGGAAATTTGGGCTAGAAAAGCTGTTGACTACTGTAAGCAGAGCTTAAGGGGCCATTCTAGTAGAAGCCTGGAAGAAAGCATTGCTGCAAAAAATGTAGTTCCAGAGGAAAATAAAGACTTAGGCAGCAACTGGGATATTTTGATAAAGAGTCTGGCAGCAGTTTGCCCACAGCCCAAATGCTTGCCTGATGCTAAGTTGAAAAGCAATGGACTAATGTCTTTGGTGGAGGATATTTCAAGACAGCCTAATGTAGAAATGGTGGCGTGGCTATTAATGGTGAATACTGTACAGATCTACAGTGAAGAAGAGCAGATGGGGCAGAAAGAAATGCAGAATGTACAGTTTGGATCTGAAAACCCCACTAGAAAGATTAAAGGTGGGGCCAAGGCATGTGAAGGAGAGGTTCCTTTTGATAAGGATATTAAAGTGATTAAGGAGGGGCCTCGAGATTTACAAGTAAACAACAGAATCAATACCTTCAGGGCAAGACCACACCCAGCTAATCCTCCAACAAGTCCAGGGCAGAGAAAAATTGCAAATGTGGTTAAAGTAGGAGAAAGTCCATCCCGAACTTGCAGCCAGATTTGGCAAAGTCATTCACGTGGTGCTGGCTTTAGAGGCATGAAGTTTGCAAGAGTGAAGGGGTCATCAGTTCTTCCTCCACGGTTTCACAGAGCCACAGAGGCCAGGCAGAGTGCAGCAGTCCACCATGCCTCCCACCACAATGGACTCTAATTCCCTGGAACCATCAATCGTAAGCTCAAATAAACTCTTCCTTTGATAAGTTACTTTGTCATGATGTTTTATCACAGCAACAGAAAAGTGACTAATACACAGGGGAACCTGACACCCTCTTCTGACCTCTGAGGCACTGCACGACACAGGTGCACAAACCTACATGCAGAAAGTACATTCATACATACAAAAATAAATAAAATTTAAAAAAAATTAAAAAATAGCAACTTCTGCTTTCTTTTTGGTACCATTTGCTTGGAATATTTTTTCCATCCTTTCACTTTAAGTTGGTGCCTATCCTTGAGGGTGAGATGGGTTTCTTGTAGACAGCATACAGACGGATTCTGTTTCCTAATCCAATATTCTAGTCTATGTCTTTCATTGGACAGTTCAGTCCATTAATATTTAAGGTTAAAATTGAGAGATGTATGTTGCTTCCTTTCACCTTATTATCCATCTGTGGTTTTGGTCTAGGTTTCTACTTCTGCAATTGTGCTTTTATTAAATTCTCTTTCATGGTGCCTGGGGATAGTTGCTCCTCTCCTCTGTCCTTTGAATTGCTTCAAGTATTCTCTGAAGGGTTGGTTTTCTGGACATGTATTCTTTCATCTTGTTTATGTCATGGAAGATTTTTCTCTCTCCTTCAACTAGAATCAACATTTTTGCTGGGTAGAGTAACCTGGGCTGGCATTTATAGTCGTTTAGCAATGGGAATGCCTTGGTCCACGTTCTTCTTGCTTTCATAGTTTGCACTAAGAAGTCAGCTGTAATTCTCATAGGTTTCCCCTTATATATAACTTGTTGTTTTTCTCTTGTGGCTTTCAGAATTTTGTCTTTGTTTTGGGCATCTAGCATTTTAACTATGATATGGTGTGGGGATTTTCTTTTCTGGTCTTGTCTATTTGGTGTTCTATGTGCTTCTTGTATTTATATTGGTTTGTCTTTTTTTAGTTTCAGGAAATTTTCATCTATTATTCTGTTGAAGATCTGATCAATACCATCCTCTTGGGATTCTTCTCCTTCCTCTATCCTTATGATGCAGAGGTTTGATCTTTTCATAGTGTCCCACATTTCCTGGTTATTCCACTCTTGTGTATGTATTTTTAAATTTTTCATAGTCCTTACTTGAGCTTTTTAGTTGTTCTGTGTTATCTTCCAGGTCTGATATTCTTTTTTCTGCTTCCTCCATTCTGCTTCTGAGGTTTTTTTCCCATTCTTTCCTTTTGATTGGATGAGTGTTCTATTTCCTTTTTCATTTCATCCTGTGTTTTCTTTAGTATTTCTACTTCCTTTTGGAGCTTCTCAATCTCTTCTTGTAGCTCCTTGCTTCACTGGTTGGTTTCCTTTTTCATTTCAGCATGGGATCTTTTCAGTGTTTCCACTTCCTTCCAGAGTTTGTCATTTTCTCCCTCTAGCTCTTTCCAGATTTTGTCATTTTCTCCTTTTAGATCTTTTCAAAGTTTATCATTCTTTCCCTCTAGGTATTTTCTGAATTTTGCATTCTCTCCCCTTAGTTCTATGATTTCTTTGAATATATGTGTGATTGTTCTTCTATGATCTGTGCCCTGGACTACCTCCAGGGAGGTCCCATTGTGGGAATCCTCCACAGCCTCAGTACAGTTTAGTGTGGAATTATTCTGCACTTTTCCCATATTGTTCTTTCATTGTGCTCTTGGCATGTGGGTTTCCTTTTGCCTGTATTCTGATGTGAATCTCAAGTGCCTCTTCACCGTGTTGAAGGATTGCTTTCCTTGATTCCTTCAGATGCCTTCGTTGTATTCTCCTTGTTTATGGAGTGTTGACTTGTCTAGATTTCAGGCTTCCAATTTTGGTTATATATTAGAAGGTATAGCTCACTCTTTCTGATCTTCAGGTTTCTAAGAACTGGGTAGGTAACAACCCAGATGACACCCTCTGAGCACTGTACTCCCTCTGCTACCAGCCAGTTCCTCTAGGGTGGTTGTAGGGCTTACTGGGCACTCCCTCCAGAATTCTAGTTGGGGGGGAAATAGCCAGTGCCCTGCTGGCAGAGGCCAGCTGCCTCTATGCACAGCAGGCAGAAACTCCCAATCTCCCACAATCCACCTGGCTGACCTGAGCAGCCTGATTTCCTGCACCTAAGCTAGTCTGACAGAGGCCAGCCCAAAAAGTGGATTTTAAAACCTCCTTGGAGTGCTAGTCAAGCATGCACTATCTAGCCCTAACTACCTCCTCCTTTTCCTGCTCCTACTCCTCTTCCTCCTCCTCTTCCTTCTCCTGTTTTGCCCAGCTAAGGATTGAACCCAAGGCCTCATGTGCTAAGCATATATATATATATATATATATATATATATATATATATATATCCAACTACTACTATGAGCTGCAACCCCACCTGATCCCATCTCATTTTTTACTCTCATTTCATGGTTCCAAGCATCCTATACAAAGGCCACATAATACCTTGTATTTTCTCCACAACTGCTCATGTGTCTCCTCTTTTACACTGTCCTTCCTTCTTGGAAGGAGCACAGGCTTGAATCAAAGCAAGTGAATACAAATATATTTGTGTGATACTGGTCAAATAATGCTTGCCTTCATTCTGCCCTAAAAAATATTCTATGTACCTTCTGAAGATCTCAAGAGGTTTAAGATCTTGGGGCTGGAGAGATGGCTCAGTGGTTAAGAGTGCCAACTGCTCTTGCAGAGGACTCAGGTTCAATTCCCAGCACCTACATGGCAGCTAAGAACCATCTTTAAGCCAGGTGTGGTGGTGCACGCCTTTAATCCTAGCATTCAGGAGGCAGAGGCAGATGGATCTCTGTGAGTTCAAGGCCAGCCTGGTCTACACAGTGAGTTCCAGGCCAGCTGGGGCTATAGAGACCCTGTCTCAAAAAAAGTCAAAAAGACAAAAGAAAAAGAAAAAAAAAGGTTAAGAGCTTATAGTGCTTAGCACTTTCAAATTCTAGCTTCTCTTGTTGTTACTTTACTTATATTTGTCCTGTACTCTACTTTCAAGGACCCAATAAGTGGCACCTCCCCATGGAGACTCCTGCAGCTGCCTTAACCACAAACCATCACTCTTCCCTCCGCTTCTCAACACTAAGGGCATCACTCAAGTTGGCACATTTCACTCTGCACTGCATTTTAATTCCTTTCTTACAAGCATGCCCTCCAAAGCCTCCTTCACTTCCATTACTTCTAAGCACATGGGGCTCAATCTCCTGTTCATTTGGGGCCTCTGGGGACTCCAGCTAAACATCTCAGCTCAGACCCGATGAGCAACTGAAATTTATGTTAGATATGGGCCCTCAGTAACAGCGTTGCTCTTGAGAGTGCCCCAGGGTGTAGAAGGGCTTTTCACCTCCTGCCTTTACTCCCGTTGCTGTGGTAAGTGGCTAGTTCTCCTTCACTTCCCCACTCCTGGAATTTGCCCATAGTTGCACTGAACTCTTACTTCATATTTTTAGATTATTTTAAAGACCCAAAGAAAGATATTTTTCTATTTCTCTGTGATTCCAATTTCCTTCAGGTTTCTCTTAAAAATCAACGAGATCACATTTAATAGTGACAAAAGGCAAACACACACACACCACACTTGAGATGATTTTGAATAATATCCAAAAATAGAAGATGAGCTGCAAATTATATAATCGAATCTGCTGAGTGCTCACAAATCCAAGAAATTTGATAAATTTTACAAAGGAATTCATAATTCATGTCTATCAGTAAAATATCTTAGATATCAAAAGTTGTACTAATTCATTTTTCATTAGGGTACAGAGGACTTAAAAAGTAATAAGATGGAGCTCAAAAGAGCTCCATTCTGAATGAAGCTGATGGAAACTGGACCCAAGGAAGGCCACCGTGGTTCCAATATGGGGACCCTGTGTTTCCCTGCATCTTCTCTCGAGGGAAGGTGAATTCAAACTGAGTCTCATGGTTTTGCCTAGATGCTTTTTCTCCTCCTCAAACAGGCTCAAACTCAAAATAAACTTAATTTACAGGAACTTGAAAAACCATTCTGTTTACTCCATACTTAGGGGATGTACATACAAATATGTAGTGGACGTGAAAATTCAATATCCTAACTCAAACCATCTGACTTCAGGAAACTGAATACATACAGCAACAATTAACAACAGAAGTCACAGATACACTCTCTACCTTTCACCTTTTGAGCGTGAGTATGCCCTGCAGAGTAGCTGCTTGGCAGAGCTATTTGGTGCTTCGAGAAGCATGTTTTCCTGGCTCAGCTCTGTCTCTATAGTCCCACTCAAGCACAGAGGAAAACATTATTCCCTAATGTGAAGCATGGATAAAAATAGAAAGTAAATTAATAGCCAATCTTTGAGATTTCCTGAGGTGAATTTTGATCCTGTCCAAAAGTTATTGTGAAATTTCCTTTAGCTAAATGCAGCCCTGGAAGAAAGAAGTTCTCTGTGCTGCCTAAGAAAATAAGGTAGAATTGAGCCTCCAACTCTCTGTGCTGGTGGTTCCCGGCTCCATCTTTCTGGTCAGTGCTCTCTGGCTTCTGAGGATCCATAGGACTACAGAGTTCTAGAACAGCTGCTCCATTTTGTAGACTTATTTTACTTTAGCCAGGCGTGGTGGCGCACGCCTTTAATCGTAGCACTTGGGAGGCAGATTGTGAGTTCAAGGCCAGCCTGGTCTACAATGTGAGTTCCAGGATAGCTGTGGCTACAGGGAGACCCTGTCTCAAAAAGACTAAGAAATAAATAAGTAAATAAATAAATAAATAAAGTAGCAACTTTGAGGTAAGAGCTCTGATCTATGCAACTTTCACTTCAGTGACTTTTCCATTCCAAACCTGATGTGCTGCCATCTTTGCCAAAATCACAGTACAAAGGGTGTCCAATCAGAACAGCCAGGGTCAAACCAGAGTGGATGTAAGCATGCACTGAGCTCTCCAGGGCCATGCTAGCCCAGGAAATCCGACAAAAAAAAGGGATATTTACAGCAGCCTGGAATTGCCAGCTCTCCTCTGAGTAGGGATTTCAGCTTTCTTTGTGGAAATAAAGCCTCCTGTATTGGTCTGATGACAAGGTCATGGACAAACAGAAATTTAGGAGCTGGAGAGATGGCTCAGTAGTTAAGAGTGCATACTGCTCTTCCAGAGGACCTGAGTTCAATTTCTAGCATCCACATCAGGCAGCCTGTAACTCCAGCTCTAGGGAACCCGATGCCCTCTTCTGGCCTTTCCAGGTGCCTGCACATACAGCATACACTTACATAGACAGATACAGACACATGAATTTAAAAAATAAGTAAATAAATTTATTTTCATTCAATTCTAGAATCTAGAAGTCAAAGGTCAGAGTGTCAATCAGTTGCTTTCTTCTGAGGCATCTTGTAGACATCTGTCTTCTCCAGCACCTCTCACATCTCTCTCTTAAGTCCCTTTATTTATAAAGGCATAAGTTGGACTACAGATAATCCATAACCCCATTGAACCTAATTACCTCTTTAAAGACTTCCTCTCCAAGTGCAATCACATGCTAAGATACTGGAAGTTAGAACTGTGATATATGAATTTGGGAGGGAAACCACTTAGCTCATAACACCATATATATATATATATATATATATATATATATATATATATATATGTGTGTGTGTGTGTGTGTGTGCGTGTGTGTGTGTGTGTGTGTGTGTGTATACAAGAACAACAAAACTTTTCCAATGATTCATCTTCCGTGTTCCATCTCCAGCTTCTGCTAACTGCACCAGATGAAGATTCATGCTGGCGCTGATCCAGCCATCAGGGTCTTCATCTAAATTCAATATCATACCATCTGCTAAGCTGGCTCCTCCTGCTTTAGGAAAAGCATGTTTCTCTCAGGCATGTGTCACACACAATTCTCTCTTACACACACACACACACACACACAGACACACACACACACACACACACACACACACACGGAGAACTTTCTCCACTTCTGAAAGAACCAGGAGCCCTTCTAAAGAACTCTGCAGTGATGAACTGTTTAAGAAGTTTTGGTGACCCGCCTGAATCCAGTATGCTGGTGAGAAATCTCCCTAGGATTTCCAGTCCCGGTTATTCAATCAGACATCGATCTAGCTGCTGTTCTGAAGGAAGGCTGCAGATGGAACTAAAGTCAGCAACTAACAGGCTTTAAGGTAGGAAAATCTTCCTGAATTGTCCAGGTAGGCCCACTAAGATTGCATAAGACCCTAAAAGTAGTAAGCAAGCATTTATCTCCACATACAAAAAAAAAAAATCCCTCATAGAGGTGCTATTGGAGAGAGATGAGACAGAGGTCAGAAAAACTCAAAGTGCCGGGTGTGGTGGCACACGCCATTAGTCCCAGCACTCTGGAGGCAGAGGCAGGCAGATCTCTGTGAGTTCAAGGCCAGCCTGGTCTACATAGTGAGTTCCGGGCCAGCTGGGGCTATAGGGAGACCCCGTTTCAAAAAACAAACAAACAAACAAACTCGAAACGTGAGGACTTTTATACTATTGTAAACTCAGAAGGTGGAGGGAGGAAGCTGCGGATCAGGGAGAACAAGTGCTCTTAAGAAGTAGAAAAGGTCTCTCGTGACACAGTCCAGCAAGAAAATTGGACCTCAGTCCTACAGACATATAAAACAGAATTTGACCATGAACCTTAATGAGCTTAGAAACATATTCTTTCCCAGAAGCTCTACAAGGAACACAGCCTGGCGTACACTTTCATTTTCATCTTGTGAACCCCAGAACATAGAAAACAACCAAGCCAATAGGAACAAGACAGAACAATGAGTTGATAAATTCATGTTGTCTTAAACATTTAAATTTATGGTGAATTTTTGCAGTAATAGTAAAGATGAGGGTTAAACTATAGCTCAGTGATGGAACACCCGCCTAGGATATGCAAGGCCATGGGTTAGATACCTAGCACTACAAAATAAATAAATATTAGTAGACCCATCCTGTTACTAAGTACTCTGCCTTCATCTGGCCCATTTAGCAATAAATTTCTTCTCATATCATCTAAGCATACATTATTCTGAGTTGCAGTTTTCACTACATGCCACTTAGCACTGCATCAAACTGAAGCTATCCAAAGTCACAGCTCATTCTTTAGAATTAATGGCTGACACCCTAACGTGACCCCACACTCATATGTCCACAGCCATGCTCTCCACCCTGGATTCTTCTCAGAGCTATTAAGAGAAAGGTCATAAATACCTCAGAAATAATCTGCCCTGCAGGTAGATCTTGAACCTAATCCCACAAGGAACTGTTCAGATCTGCTTCGTTGACTTGTATAATGTTCGCTTTTCTGACCTCGCATAGCACACTTGAAAACAATCTTGGCATGGACTATTTTTTTAAGCACTGGTCTGAAATAAATGAAGTGAGAGTTTAGAAAAACCCACACCATCAAATGGATAAAAATAGCAATGAGAAAAAGAACAAGTCGAGCTTTAGGTGAGAATCTCTTGAGAGAACAAAGAACACAGTGCTGTTTTGGCTCCAGAATCCCAGGAATGATGCTCCATGCCAGCCCCAGAGCATGGCCCGCCCCAAGCTCCTGTTAGCCCCAAATTGTTGTCTGAACTAGGATGAGCTGGCATTTCCCTGACCTGAAGAGGCCTGAAAATAGGTACTAAACTCACATAATTCTAACCATAGCCTCTCCCAGCACTCTTCCTATATTCCAGATATCTGTCCCTTTTCTTAAGCTTCCCATGGTCCTCTCGTCTGAGAGGACATGACTACATCAATCATCTTCCTCTCTAGAGCCTCTCAACTCTCTTCCCTTAAAGCTATCATTCATTGGACATCTGTCTGATATCTGGCATGGAACTCACACCTCACATGCAATATTTATTTAAATTCACAAATCTTTTACAAATGTAGAATGCACATTACAGAGGTTAACTTTTGAGACTAGAACCAACTTTGGGGAAACCATTCTTGTCACTCCCTTTGGGGGGAAGGAAATGCTAAACTCAGATGTTCCAACCCAAGCTGCCTGTCGGGTATGATAAGAGTGAGATGCTGAGAAAAAGAAGTCAAAGCTTAAGTGAGAGAGGGAAGCTGGTGGGGGTACAGAGAGCTAGGGAGGAAGAAGAATCTGTTCAAGTGTTGGATTCAGGCACCTGTAGCCACTTCTGTGCCATTTTATTCTAGTTTGTTTGTTTGCTTGCTTGCTTGCTTGCTTGCTTTTGTACTTAGTCCCAGTTGAGTTAGGCTCTGACACTTATAACCAAAAGTTTTGCCTATCCTCCTACTCAAGAAAATTGTAGATAGTTTTTTTTTTAATTTTCTTCTTCATGTTCATAGTCATGCAATTATGAGTGAGGCAGTGTTAACTATATGCAATGTTTAATTGTTCATACATATCTTACATGCTAAACTACACACGCAGTGTTTCTGTAAGTCATAGTTTCCTTCATTCAGGTTTTTTCTTTGATCATTCATATTTTGTTACTGAAAATTTTATTGAATACTGAAAATATTAACTTATCTACTAGAAGAAAAAATACAGTTCAGAACAGGCTAAGCGTGTAAGTCACTTGCCACTCAAGCATGAAGATCTGAGTTCAGATTCCCAGCAGCCACTGGGCAGGCATGGTGGCCTACCTGTAATTCCTGTGTTAGAGGCAGGGATGCATTCCCTAGATCAAGATGGTTAGTTAAGCTAGTCGTATCTGACTCAATGTATAAAGTGGGGAGCAGTGGGTAGTCAACAGCTACCCGATTGGACTTAGAGCCCTCTCGATGGGAGGAAACTCATGGGTAGCACTATACACATAGCAAAATACACATGGCTGGAGAGATCACAGATCCTAGAGAAAACCCTATCTCTGTCACATCTCTAAACAAATGTAATTTCTGGGCTGGAGAGATGGCCTAGCGGTTAAGAGCGCCGACCGCTCTTACAGAGGACCCGGGTTCGATCCCCAGCACCCACATGGCGGCTGAGAACCGTCTGAAACTCCAATTCCAGGAGAACTCCAGTTCCAGGGGAATCCGACACCCTCTTCTGACCTCCGCGGCATTGCACGACACGGGTGCACAAACCTACATGCAGACAGTACATTCATACACATACAAAAATAAAGAAAATTTTAAAAAATATTAAAAAAAAACAAATGTAATTTCTTACTATATGCTAAATATGGATGCTTATATTTAGAGACAAGTATACCATACACCAGTCATCAAAGAAGCTTTTTTTTTGCAACAAATGGAGACTATTACAGAGTTCCACAACTGGTCACAGAGGGAGAATAAGTGTCTGAGAGATGCCCAGCCCTAAGTGACACATCTACAATGGAACCTTTACACCCAAGGCTCATAGAACACAGCAGAACAGGGGATAAAGAGAATACTAAAGCATCCTTCAACCCTCACCAGTGAAGCTTCCTCATGCAACCGAGTGTGATGCACATAGAAGACCACAACTGGCCAAGATGTAGAGAATAAGACACTGCAGAGTGTGTGTCCCTAGACAGGATTTCTATATTAAACCTCACCCACCCACGGCTTGAGGACCTTTGTGGAAGAGGGGGTGGAAAGATGGTGATATCTAGGGTTGCTACATGAACACAAGGAAATAGAGGCTTCTAGGCCTCTGGGAATTTGCTCATATGAACTGCAACAATGGTGACAGCATGCACACGACCCATGCCGACTCAATCAGACAAAAACCTAGCTTAGAATTGGAGAAAGGGGCAACAAGCCCCAACTTTAGTCAAGGCACTATTGACAATGATAACCACTGGGCGAGAGAGAGCTGATCTTCTTTAAGGGACTGATTCTAGACAGGCTGACTAGACTCTAGTGGATGAACTTGCACCAAGGGATATCTGGATACAAATGCTTGAACAGATAGACATATAACATACGTGACATATAACATATTGACAGAATGCATGAAACTGGTGGGGGCTATGAGGGGTTGCAGATGGGGGAGGGTGCCTAAATATGATTATGATCTATTATATGAAATGAACAAAAACTCAATTGAAATAAACATTAAAAAATTACTCCCAAAGACAGAGCCATACCAATAGTGAAGAAGCTGACCATGGAGGCTAGTCTTCCTTCTCCACACATTCCTTTCCCATTGGATCAAGTCCTAGGAAAGCCCTGTCAGACGGGAGGGAGGCAAGCAAGCCCACAGCACTGACTTACCAGCTCCCTCTCTGCAGGGTCTCTTCAGAGTTGATGTTCGTTCAGCCAAGGCCACAGCACCTCTGCTAGCCTTTCTTTCTTGGGTTTGGAAATTTGTTCCTTTATTTTCTCCACACTTGAGAGGTAATGGTCCCCTGCTGCCACCTTTGAGGTCCCACCCTATCTCCATGGAAACTTCCTACTCTGATACAGCTTTGTAAAGGGTGCCTGTGTTTAACACTCCTCAACTATAATCATCTTCATGTGCTGGGACCATGACTGAGACATCACCCTTAATCTCAGTTTAGACTTCATCTCTTCAGAGAAACAGACCTATGCACTAAGTTGCTTTGTACAGTACAGTGTCCTGACTAGTAATTTATAGAACATATCATTGTTTACACATTTAGTCTGTCTATCTATCTATGTATGTATCTATCTATCATCTATCTATCTATCATCTCTCTATCTATCATCTATCTACCTATCATCTATCATCTATCTATCTATCATCTATCTGTCTGTCTGTCTATCATCTATCTATGTATCTATCTATGTATCTATCTATGTATCTATCTGTCTGTCTGTCTATCTATCATCTATCTATGTATCTATCTGTCTGTCTGTCTGTCTATCTATCTATCTATTTATCTGTCTGTCTATCTATCTATTATCTATCTATCTTTTTCTCCCCGCTGCCTCTTCTTTCCTCTCCACTCTTCTCCCCAGGTTCAAGGGGGAAAAATAAGTCTGTTTTTTCCCTTCAAGCTACAGTAATAATACAAAGTATCCCACATTCTCATAACTAGGCCCTGCTGCTGGACCTAGTATTAAACTCTGGATTGTTCCATTATTGTTTATATTCTGGTAGTATTTTTCCCTCAAAGAAAATGAAAGTTCTGGGGCTGGAGAGATGGCTCAGTGGTTAAGAATGCTGACTACTCTTGCAGAGGACCCGGGTTCAATTCTCAGCACCCAAATGGTGGCTAAGAACTGTCTTTAACTCCAGTTACAGGGGAATCCAATACCCTCTTCTGACCTCCGCAGCACTGCAGGACACAGGTGCAGAAACCTACATGCAGATAGTACATTCATACACATAAAAATAATTTAAAAAAAGAAAATGGAAGTTCTGATTGCATCTCTCATCTGTATTACTACCCTGCATGCAACATGATTAACAAACATTTGCTGAACTAAATTGAAGGCCCACAGAGAGCTGTTGACTCTGTTAATAGGATGGTCTTTGACAATACTCACTTTGGCCCAGGCTTTGGAAAAACACCAAAGATCAAATATGTCATAAGAATAGCAAATGACCTGTCTGGGGGAAAAAATACTCTATTCTTAGAGTTACATTTATTTTCCTTTATGGTGTGAATTTCTTTTATCTTTTGTCAATACATATGGCTTACATTAAGTTGAAGAGATTGTATTCCCTTACTCTGCAGTTTCCATAATATCTTCTTCGAAACCGATATCTGTCAGTTATTTAAAAATGTCATTATTGGCAAAAAAAAAAATTTCTTTAAACTGAGTAAAGAAAATTGAAGTAAAATAACATGGATATGATTAGATCCTGAAAGGAACTGTTGAAGATATCAAACTCAGTGCTTGCCAGGAACAAAGGACAAAGTCTTCAAAACTGCAAAGCTTTCTATAGCTCTGCTCACTAATGAGAATGTGGCCAAAGTGATCACTATGAAGAGAACTAGTGGGAGTAGATCATTTCAAAGGTATCTTTGGAGATGTACATCTCCTCGTTTATAAGATGTTGTATGTAAACAACATTTCAATAATACCATAATAATACCATAAGTAATCCCAACCTACTGATGAGTGTTCAGATTATAGAAAAGATGAAACTACTAAAGGGAGGCCCTGTCTCAAAAAGGCAAAAAAAAAAAAAAAAAAAAAAAGAAAGAAAAGATGAAAACTATTAGGATCATTAATGTACCCCCAAACAAATATTTAACTTAACTAACAAACATTAATAAAATACTTATTGACTGTTCTGGTTTGTTTCTCTGTTGCTCTGATAAATCATGATCAAAAGTAACTTGGGGAGGAAAGGGTTTATCTCAGCTTACACATTACCGTCTATCATCACGGGAAGCCAAGGCAGGAGCTCAAGCAAGAGCTTGAAGCAGAGACCATGGAGGAACGTACTTCCTGGCTTGCTGCCCCTGGCCTGCGCAGCTCTCTTTCCTGTACAGCCCAGTCCCACCTGTCTAGGGATAGCACTGTGCCCATAGTGACCTGGGCCCTCCTCCATCAATTAGCAGTCAAAAAAATGGCCCACAGAATATCCACTAGTCAGTCTGATAGAAATTCCTCAGCTGAGGTTCCCTCTTCCTTGGTATGTGAAGGTATTTTTTTCTTTTATTTTTATTTATTTTCGTATGTATATGAATGTACTGTCTGCATGTAGGTTGGTGCACCTGTGTTGTGCATTGCTGAGGAGGTCAGAAGAGGGCGTCGAACTCCCGTGGAACTGGAGTTAAAGATGGTTCTCAGCCGCCATGTGGGTGCTAGGGATCAAACCCGGGTCCTCTGCAAGAACAGTCGGCGCTCTTAACCGCTAGGCCATCTCTCCAGTCCCATTTTTTTTCTTTATATACAGTCCTTTGATAGAATATCTTTTTGTTTTTAATTTTTTTTTTTTTTTTTTTTTTTTTTTTTTT